>CM018695.1:83010707-83610707 GCA_009363875.1 Mikania micrantha | reverse complement strand
TGATGCTCTGGGGCGTATGCCCGAGCCCACCCCAGGAGGAACCCCACAACTGGGTAAACCCCCTGACCTTGCTTCAGCAAATATGCCTCAGCCCCGGATTCGAACCCAATACCTTCCTTAGGGAAGTAAAGGGGGTAACCATTATGCTAGAAGCCCTTGGTTAAATACTGATTTATTGATCCTACTACATTATTGATTGACATCTATATGTCCCATATGTCTGAAAAAATCTATTATTGATTATAAAACATTTATAATATTAATTTATAATATTAATGAAACTAACAAAACGTCTTCGATGGTACTTAGATACGAAAAGGACGAACAATGTGTATGAGCCTCTCACATAAACAAGGTCCAGGGTCGGGTGGTGTAAAATAGGACTAATATACATATAATTACCCTGTATTTCTGTTAAAAAAGTAGTTTACACTACTAAAATGACAAAAATCTCACCGTTGCTCTAACTCATGCTTATAAAGAAAAATAAATAATTGGATTAGTAGTCTTCATAAAACAATCAATTTTGATTTGTCACATACAAACAATTTTTAAAATGATTTTCAAACCTTTATTTATTAGAATACGGTTGAAAATGATCTTGGATCATTTTGTTCTAGAAATACTTTAGTCGACTTAGACTTTATTGTGGTATATTAGGGGTGTTTGGAATTGTTTATTTAACTCTAAAAGTGTTTATTGACTTGTTCTTTCAAAATGAGTTTTTAAAAAAGTTTTTGCATTAACTTTCCAAAATGACCAAAACGAAAATTCTGATATTGACAATCATTTTAAGGTCATGAGTAGCAGTGGTGAGTTGAAGAAATGGTGGTGGGTGGTGTGGGTGGTGGCGATGGCAGTGGGGGAGGGTGCTGGTGTCGGTGTGTAGTAGATTGGGTGAAAGGTGGGGGTAGATTTTTAATTTTATGTCAATAAGTAATAAGTAATTTTGAAAAGACAGGATTTATAACAATTAAAAACAACTTATTACCATCTACAAAAGGTAATTTTCTAAAGTCTTTTAGGTTTACTAAACACTTTTTTGACTTATTAGTTTTTGAAAAAACCTATAACTTAATACTCAAATAAAAATTACATTTGATTTCGTTAGCCAAATATTAATATTACATCATAGTATTATTATAGTAAATTTTGATATATTGGTTTAGGATATCCAAAATTATGATGGGTGAGCAAAACAAATTACTCAGTCGGTCAATGGCCTATATCGCCTTGTTATAAATACATCTCAGTTTTATCAAGACACCAAATAATATTGTTATTATACATCCCTAAAATATATAACAATAAGATATTATATGACCCGTATAAGGTAGTCAAACGAGCGAAAATATAACATCTTATGTCATATACAACCTAATATATAAAGGTATAGTAGTGTGTACCAAACGACCCTTATATCATGAGAAAACAAGAAAATACGAGTCATATGATAGCATACAACCTATAGATCCTAAAGAGATTCTAGATAACACATTTGAGTATATGTATAACCGCAGCTTAATAATAACTATATTGAATGTCAATTTATTGATTCGATAAATTCTAAAATATAATGGGTAGACACAAAAAAAACAAGTCAATCACATATATAGTAATAATAAGTTCATTAAATGATCATCCAATATGATATTTGATTACATTTTTATTAAACCCTTATATTATGTCGCATGATGAATTGACTATCAAGCAAAGAAGATATTTGACCATGATTACTTGTTATCAATCATGTTTTATTTTTCTTTGTTTATTTTTAAATAATATTAGAAGTAACTTCACATCATTATTTACTTTTCCCCACACTATTTTTTTTATTACACGTATTAAAAACTCACATAAAAAGCTATTACTATGATTACATAATATGATGAAGAAAATTCTTCACAAGTGCTCATTATACATAAAGTAAAAATGGTGCATTTTGAGTTATTACTTTAGAATTTCAAAGGCTGTGTAACTATCACATTATTGTAACGACCGGTTTTCAATTATCGATCACGTTTGAAATAATCATTAATAAAATGATTGTGATTGTTACAAATAGAAAATATGCGAGAAATGATAAACGTAGGCGAAAACGGTGCGCGAAACGGAGTTACGGATTGTCCGGAATCGCGAAATAAATATTTAATGTTTTGGAATGTTTCGCGGTACGCGAAGGCTTCAGGAGCCCCTCTTCGCGGTACGCGAAGAATCTAAAATATCTGATGATCCCGAATTTCTTCGCGGTACGCGAAGGCTCTATAAGGCCTCCTTCGCGGTACGCGACGGATGAGGCGGTTCAGCAGATTCTTGATTTTTATCAGATTTTCATGAAGTATGAAGAAAATTTATTTTCTTCTTCTCGAACCTGTTCACAAGAAACACACACACATACGAAATTTTGACATCCAAAATCAGTTTTGAGACTACCGGATCATCTAGATCGCACCAGGGATTGTTTCTGCAAGTCTGGATCGTCAAATTTTAACCAGAAATCCGTCGAAAGGGTAACGATTCGTATTATTCTATTAATTTTGATAATATACGGATTAAATTGAATTGTGAGCATTATATGATGATTTGGGATGATTAGAAACGAAGAATTAGATGTTTTAACGGTGAAATCTTGATTTTGATCCGTTATGATGGCCGGTTGGTGTGAAATTCATATTATTGAATATGATAATCAGTGGGGTGATTTAATCATGGTTATAATGATTTTAGATCATTCTTTGGAATGATAGATCCAGTTAAGTGTTGATTAAATGTTGAAATTTGAACATTAATGATTTTAGCATGATATGCTAATTATAGGTGATAACTTGACTTCTAAATGCCACATACTAATAAATAAGATTCAAATGAGTTTGATCAATATGTATGGGTGTTAGGTGAATTGAAACTAGGTGTATACGTGTGAGTTGCAACTAGGTGTTGGTAAAGGAAGTCAAGCAACGAATTTCAAAATATGAAGTTGTGATAAGTTGAATATGATTAAGAACATGTGTATATTAATTTCTACACATAGATTGTTGATAAAAGCCTCAATGAGGTTTGATTGAATATGAAAAGTAAAACAGGTCAAATGAATTAGATTATATAAATAACACAAGTTGTGTGTTCATGTTGTTAAATCCTGTTATATGTGAATATATAATAGGAAGAGGAGGTGAATCTAGTTTTAGAAGGCCTGGGAAAGAGTTGGAGATTGTGGAAAACTCTCCAAAGTGAGGTAAGTTACCTATTTGATTGAACTTGTAGTTGAAGGACTGGGTGAGTCCACACTATAAGTAACTATGCATTTAGCATATATACATGGTTTGTTGAGTTGATTGAAATGTGATAAATGAATGTGGTTATTGTTGTCACATGATTCACAAGGTGTGTGAACATGTGGTGATCTACTAATTTGTAGGTATTAAATTGGAAATGTGCATGCTGATTCACAAGGTGTGTGAACATAAGACATGTAATTCCAATGTAATAGATTCACAAGGTGTGTGAACAAATGGTGGATTGGAAATGTGCATGCTGATTCACAAGGTGTGTGAACATAAGACATGTAATTCCAATGTAATAGATTCACAAGGTGTGTGAACAAATGGTGGATTGGAAATGTGCATGCTGATTCATAAAGTGTGTGAACATAAGACATGTAATTCCAATGTAATAGATTCACAAGGTGTGTGAACAAATGGTGGATTGGAAATGTGCATGCTGATTCACAAGGTGTGTGAACATAAGACTTGCAATTCCAATGTAATAGATTCACAAGGTGTGTGAACAAATGATGGATTGGAAATGTGCATGCTGATTCACAAGATGTGTGAACATAAGACTTGCAATTCCAATATAATTGATTCACAAGGTATGTGAACAATAGATGACTTATAAGGGGATAGACATTTGAAATTCAAATGTCAAACTGTGAATTGTGATTTGTGTGAAATATGATGCACAATCGGAGTTTCGTGGGGTTATATATGTGTTATATTAAATTATAATGATTGTGCATGAATGAGAGATATAATGAGGTTTTGGTTGAAAACGAACCGTTAGTAAATCGTTTTGTATGTGGTTGACTGTTGTCAAATTTTATTTGGAACCTCATTAGTGTATCCATATGGTATTATGGAATACACTGGGTGAAATAGTGGGGTAACCTTACTTAGTTCTAACGAACTAATGGTGATTTTAAATGTTTTGAGGAGTATGTAAACATATGTAAACTTGTTTTACAAGTATTAGTAAATAGTATGTTTACAGGTGTGTAAAACACGAAAGTTTTTACTGGGACCTAAACGTAAATTATTAAATATTGGTGTTAATGTCCGGAGGGGACATGTAAGTGACAGTGGGTGTCACAATTATGTTCACTCTATTTGGGCATTAGATACACATCACATAAATAACTATTATTATCACATACAAGTCACATATACTAATGATTCTCAACTCAAGTGATCGAGAGAATGTATCATATGCCTTCAATATTGGAGAGGTCACAAGTTCAAACTCTTGCATGAACAAAATAGGGTTTTTCTCCTATGAGGTGTGGATATGATCATGTTGCTTTACGACCCATCAGTAATCCAAATCACCGTTCAAAAAAACCTACAAATTACATATACATTTATAACCATCACTCATTTCTCATTCACCACTCACAACTCCGAACTTCTCATATGCACCCGCGACCACAAACGCACGCTAACAATCACGTCCAACTTAGATCGGGTGTGTAATGGCGTCTAACGAGACATCAAAATCACCCGATCCGAGAAGGAGAACAAATGATTCAATCACAAATTACCACGTATGACATTGGGATCCACTTCACTGAATCATTCAATCTTACACATGTGGAGTGGCACTTTAGTAAATAACAAGAAAACAACACCCATTGACATAACTGACACTATTATTTAATCACATCTGACAGCCTGCCAGCGCGTGTACTCGTCGTTGTTAATTTGTTATACGTCAATATTTCTCAAAAATTATCCCTCAAAACAACAATGGCAAATTTTATAAATCTTTTTCTTCAACTGCTCCTGATCTCCGGCGTAATTTTCCGGCCTGTCACCGCCGGGGTCGCCGATTTCAACTGGCTGTCTAAGCAAGGAGGGGATTGCAGCGGCTCGATTGCAGAGTGTATGGCCGGAGGTGAGTTGGAGATGGAATCGGAGAGCACGAGGCGCATATTAGCAACGACGAACTACATCAGCTATGGAGCGCTGCAAGGTAACAATGTGCCGTGCTCGCAGAGAGGTGCGTCGTATTACAACTGTCGATCCGGTGGTCAAGCTAATCCTTACCAGCGTGGTTGCAGCACCATTACTCGTTGCCAACGGTGAGTTTTGTAATAATTTGTTCTGTTCGATTCTGACTTGATTTTGATGTATAATCTGATGATGATTTTGTTGATTTTATGTTTCGGATTGGAACAATTTATGATTGGTTTGATTTTCATGTATAATTTGATGAGGATGATATTACTTTGGTATTTGATTTCCATGATTTGAAGAATATATACTTCCAGGTGAATTTGACTTCATAATTTGATACTATTTATATTATTCCAAAATCAAACAACGGTAGCTGTCCAGATTCAAATCATCACATTGTCATTGGAAGACCATTATTAAAAGTTTATGATTTTTCTTTCTTTTTATTTTTGAAACAAACATGTCTCTATTTAACAGTGTCTTGTCTTAATCGGGTCCATTATACTGAAGTGTAGACTTACCTCTGATGCACGAAAACACGTTAAATAGGTAACGGTTTGCCCTCATCATAATCGAGCCCAAATAAAATCTGGGCACAACACTTCATCTTGTGTTTCATTGAAAATGACCCAATCGATACTCGAACCGGCATCTCAATTGAAACAAGGTTCTTACCTTACCGCTAACAAAAATTCACGAAGACCTATTACATGAATCCGAGTACAACCCAACACCCCATTACCGTTGTGTGTCGATTATTGATGTGTCTCGATTATTGTGGCTTCTAATGGTAAAAGTTGAACAATAAGCGTATTTTAGGATAGAAAAAATATGAATTTTCATGATATCTCAAGCAACACTTGTGTGACATGATATAAGCAAATTATACTCCAGTCTCCATGCGTTTATAAAATTTCAAAATAATGAAAATAAATAAATATATATACAGGAGAGGGTTCAAAAGAAAACTCCTCACTTTGGAAAAAACTAAGAAAACTCCTACTAATCAATCAATTTTAAAAAAATTCATGATTTTTTATAATTAGCTTAGAAATGTTATAAATAAATTTTTTTTAATAAAAATATGTAGATCACGAAATTACGTATATGTAACATATAAAGTTACATATATGTAACTTATATATATGTAATAACATGATTGCATATATTTTTTATTATTTTTTTTAAACAGATTTAACCTTATAATAAAATAAAATGTAAAACAAAAAACGAAAAATGAAATTGATTGATAACAATTGTGATTAGTTTTCAAAGTTTTCTAAAAAATGAAGGTTTTCACTGGAACCTCCCCATACCACGTATGTTGTCTTAACATGGCACACCGGGCTGAGGTAAAACGCGGACACACTAGATGCGCGTGAACCTCCTAGAATGGGTAAACCATCGCCCTCTATTGGTTCAAAACCCGAGATTAAGCTCAAAATTTCTTCTCTCACCTGGATGTCCTTTGAATTGCTATTGGCAGAGCTTGAACCCATGACCTTTCGGTCACAAGATGAAACCCCAACCAGTAGACTGAATTTGCAAGACATATATATTATTAGTTTTTTTTTTTTTTTGAACGACAATTTCATTAAAAACCACTAGCAAGAAGCTAGCCAAGAAAATACAAGACAACCTCAACCATAACAATTATACAAGGAATTTGCATGACATTTATATTATTAGTTAGTTGGGATCTTTTAATTTCTCTTCTCTCTCTTTTTCAATATTTTCCATTTTTAGGGATTTTCAGCCTTCTTTTCTAAAAAGTTCAATCATATATGTATTTAATGCTTTAAAAATATATAAATAGAGTGGGTTTGTTTTTAAGAGGCGGCAGAGAAATTTTCCTATATACTCAATTTTGAAAGTCGGTATGAATGATAACTTTTCCTTTTTTTTTTTCTTCTTTTAAAAATTTCATTTGCCTTTGAAATAACCGTCAAAAATAATAATAATAAAATATAATAATAATAAACTTAAAATAATGAGATCAATAAAAATAAAATGAAAAAAAAAAAAAAGAAAAAACAAAGTTGCATATGCAGATCTCGAAGAAAAAGAAATAAATATATATGAAATAAAAATGATAACAATAATATATAGGTTGTGTAATGGATAGTCAAAATTCCCAAAATTCAAAACCACTTCCTTTGACCTAGTTTGCAGCTCCATAATCACACACATGAGATCTGCACCCACGTTCATCATTGGCAACGAATTCACAAAATAATAGGGATGAAAACTCCTTCAAATCATGGTGTAACCGGCCGATTTATACCATTCAAACCTCAATCGCGTCTCAAACACACAAAACCGCAATCACGAGAACTCTCGATCTATTCTCTGGTTCTATTCGAGTCACCGCCACCCGCTACACTACCGTTCAATCAGCCGGTCATCGGCATTCACTTGGTTAGGCTGCTCGTTCTTACTGTCAGATTTATGTGACAAGGTAAGTAGGAAACAACAATCAGCCATCTACAAAATTTTGTTTCTGTGATGTGGGTATGGAATTTACACAGTCAATTACTGCAGGGGTTATCCAAATTGTTGATTCATTGTATTCAGGTTTCAAGCAACCTTACCGTCTCTTATTCGCTCGATAAGGTAACGAATTCTATCCTTCGTTTTGTGTTTTGTGTGTTGTTCGAAGTGTTAGAGTTAAACTGATCCTTCCAGCGATAAAGATGATGTGAACCTGGAAATTGATTTAAAGGATAATTCATATATGTCACTTTGGAAGGATGTTCAAGCGGTTCCTTTTCGTTTATAATTATACCCATGTTTCTATTATGAGTATACAAAATCTAATTATAAGCCTAGATATTGATATTCAGATTCTGGAGGTTATATAAATTGCATCTGATTATTGCTTTTACATTGAGAAATTTCAATAACTAGATTCCAATAATACAACTCATCAACCTTAATAAAAAATGATTTGTATTAACAAATTTAATCATTGCAATAACGATTGTAATCTATATTCTTCATATGCAAATGTAAGTGGGTACATGAACAATACTTAAACATGGGTAAATAAAATAAGAAATTAATAATAGGATATTCAATTCAAACGTCTCACTCGTTGGTAGATCAAGTAACCAACTGTTAAAGAAACTTAATACAAGTTTTGTAAATCTAACTCAGGAAGATAAAAATGTAGGTATAAATATCAGTTGAGGATTGTGGGATTGGTTCTGTTGTTGACCTTGCAAATAAGGTACGGATTTCTGGTCTTTTGATCGTAGCTTTTATTTTTTTTATATTATCCGGTTTGTGTACGTATTCCGACCCTCCTCATATTGTAGCATTTTATCTCTTGTGTCTCAACCGACTTGTTCTTGTTACTTGACTCTATCTTGTTATTGTTATATGACTTGAATTAGATTATTATTGACATTGTTATACATGCGATAGATTTAAATGCTTGAACTCATTATCGCATGTTCCCGATCATTGATTATTTGCTTAACGAGATTTAGCATACTTATATTGAAATATTGTTGATTTGACTTTATCGTTCGTTTGACCTCAATACCCGAGCACATCCACCTATGGGTTCATAGGGCGTCAATTGAGGCACCCTTGACGTGCTCTATCTGTGGCGGAGCGATTAGTCCACGGCGTCTCTCACTGTTTATTGATGTGCTAAGTTGTTGCACTTATTGTTTATTTAGAGGCGTATGGATCGATCCTAGGATAATCATTGTTTACTGTTATTGGTGAATGGTTAAGTATGTGTGCCCATGCTTCCATTGCACATTACTGGTACATTAGGGCTGCAGC
Organism: Mikania micrantha; assembly: GCA_009363875.1. Lineage (NCBI taxonomy): Eukaryota > Viridiplantae > Streptophyta > Magnoliopsida > Asterales > Asteraceae > Mikania > Mikania micrantha. The sequence goes on along the minus strand of CM018695.1, from coordinate 83,601,681 downwards.
CAATGTACATACTGATCATTGAGTTACCGAGACTGGCTCGTATGGGTATTTCCTATTGATATGACTTGTTTATTTTTCTTAAGTCATATTCTCATTTTATTGTTTTGACAATGTATTGTTTGCTATTGTTCTATCCGTTATTGAGCAATTTTGGCTCAGCCGTATTTCTTTTCTGTGGTTTTCTTTGTATATACGGCAGGTACTCAAGGGACTACTGGGAATGTGTGAAGAGAGTAAAACAAGGAACTTAGGATGTCAAGTTGAAGAATTGTTGATTTTATTAGTATTTGATTTTAAGACATTTGTTTATTTTCTAGTTTGAATTGGTTTAAGGATTTTGTTTAGTTAAGGATTTCATTTGAATTAGTACTCAGTTATTATGTTTAAGTGTTTCTGATTACTGTATCGAGTGACACGTCAGCTCTAAACAGAGTTGGGGTGTTACAGTTATGGTATCAGAGATTTAGGCTCTTTCCTGTAGAAAACAGTAATATAATTAAGTAAGACATGTGAGGATTGGGTAGACGTTGGGCTAAGTTTCTTAAATTCTCATAAGTTTCTTTCAATTCGTGACCAATCTGAATCTTATGGTTTTATTATAGATGCCTCCACGTAGACAGGGACGTCGTAACGCTGGTGGGGCAGGTGATGCCGACGCAGAACTCTTGGCCAGGATAAATCAGACTGTTAATAATTTGCTACCGACCATAATTGATGCTGTGCGTAATCCAAATCCGAACCCTAATGCTAATGCGAACCCTAATGCTAACGCGAACCCTAATGCTAATGCGAACCCTATTCCTGTGGCGGGAAACAATGTTGGGGCTAATCAAAATGTGGGCATACATGTATGGTTGGAACGATTTCAGAAGCAAAAGCCTAGATCTTTCATTAAGGCAGCCACTCCAGTTGAAGCTAAAGATTGGATTTCTCACATTGAGAAAATATTCAGAGTTCTCGGGGTTGAAAATCAGTACAAGTCAAGGTTAGCTGCTTACAAGTTGGAAGAGGATGCTCAGAATTGGTGGGAGTCGATTTTGCTTGAAAAAGGCGGAGAACAGTTTGCTGAGACTTTACCGTGGGATGAATTTTGTGCACTCTTCTTTGAGAAGTATTTTTCTAATGTGGATATAAGCGCATATAAGCGCGAGTATCATAACATTCGCCAAAGAAATGACGAGCCACTTGATGAATTCATTGACCGATTCTACAGACTTATTGGATTTCTTGGGTCTACTGTTGGATCACCTTTGGAGCATGCAGAGAAATTTCAGTGGGCTGTTTGTGACATGATTCGTCGAGCTATCATACACTCAAACTTTAATACAGTTGCAGAAGCTGTTAAAGCTGCTAAAAAGATAGAGATGGAAAGAAAGGAGTTTCTCAGTGGTTCAGATGATAGTAGAAAAAGGAACAGGGATGGAAATCGGATTCAGTCATCTGGCCAATCATCTTCTCAGAGCTATACTTCAGATAATAATCGTGCTCAAGGAAATCAAGTTAAGGCATGGAAGGGTAAGAATCAAAATCAGGGGCAGACTAAACAATACAAGCAACCAGCCCAAGCTCAACCAGGAAATCAGATTGCTCAACATCCTCTGTGTAACCATTGCAACAAACATCATCCAGGTGTTTGTCGACGACTTACGGGAGCTTGTCTTCGTTGTGGAGAAATGGGGCATATGATTAGGCAATGCCCTAAAATGAAAAATAAGCCAAATGACAATGCCAATGGAGCTAATGCAAAGCCTAACACGGGAGGAAGAGTATTTGCTCTAACTGCTGGGGACGCCGCAAATGCTACAGGTACCGTTTCTGGAATTATTTATTGTTCAGATCGTGATTTGTATGTGCTATTTGATACTGGGGCAACACACTCTGTAGTTTCACAATTAGTTAGCAGACATCTTAAGATCACACCTTCTCCATTAGAGCATGCCTTAGTTATTTCCACACCAATGGGTAACACCTCGGTTATTACTCATATATATAGAGATTGTCCGTTAATGGTTGGGAACACCGTTCGTAATGCAAGTCTACTTCCAATGCAAATTGGAGACTTTGATATTATACTTGGGATGGATTGGTTGACTATGCATCGTGCAACCATTGATTGTCATTCAAAACGGGTCATCTTTGGAGATATTTTACATCCTGAGTACATTTATCAAGGAACACATCCTCGAAAATCTCTTAAAATCATCTCTGCTCTCAAAGCTCAAAAACTTATATCGCATGGATGTGAAGGATTTCTGGCTTCTATTAAAGATGTGTCGAAAGGAGCACCTCAACTTGAAGACATTCCTATTGTTCGAGATTACTCTGATGTCTTTCCTGAAGAATTACCTGGATTACCACCAGAACGTGAGGTGGAATTCACCATTGATCTGATTCCCGGTTCTGAACCTATTTCTAAGGCACCATATCGTATGGCTCCATTGGAGTTGAAGGAGCTAAAAGAACAGTTGCAGGAGTTATTGGAACTCGGCTTTATTAGACCGAGTGTTTCACCATGGGGAGCACCTGTACTTTTTGTGAAAAAGAAAGATGGTAGCATGCGGTTATGTATCGATTATCGAGAGCTTAACAAGATAACCATCAGAAATCGTTATCCACTACCGCGCATTGATGATCTCTTCGATCAGCTTCAAGGAGCAAAGTTTTTCTCTAAAATTGACCTCAGATCAGGTTATCACCAGTTGAAGATTAGAGATCAAGATGTTTCAAAGACTGCCTTTCGTACACGTTACGGGCATTATGAGTTTTTGGTCATGCCTTTTGGGTTGACTAATGCTCCAGCTGTCTTTATGGATCTAATGAATCGTGTCTTTCATGATTATCTCGACCGATTTGTAATCGTCTTTATTGACGATATTCTGGTATTCTCTAAAAGTAAAGATGAACATGAAGATCACCTTCGGACTGTTCTGGAGACCTTACGCAAGAAAAGGTTATATGTGAAATTTTCTAAATGTGAGTTTTGGCTCGAACAAGTCGCGTTTCTTGGTCACGTTGTATCAGCTGAAGGTATTACTATGGATCCAGCAAAAGTGGAAGCTATTACCAAATGGCCTAGACCGACCTCAGTTACCGAGGTTCGAAGTTTCCTAGGTTTGGCTGGTTATTACCGTCGTTTTGTAGAGGGATTCTCTATTTTAGCATTGCCTCTGACTCAACTTATGAGGAAAGGGGTAAAATTTACTTGGAATGATGAACGGGAGAAATGCTTTGAAGAACTAAAGACGAGACTTGTGTCCGCCCCTATACTTACTCTTCCCTCTGGTTCAGGCGGATATCAAATTTATAGTGATGCCTCAAAGAAAGGGTTTGGTTGTGTTCTCATGCAGCATGGCAAAGTCATTGCCTATGCTTCACGACAACTTAAGCCGTATGAGGTGAACTACCCGACACATGACTTGGAATTAGCAGCTGTAGTATTCGCTCTCAAGATATGGAGACATTATTTATACGGAGAAACTTGTGACATTTTCACCGATCATAAAAGTCTCAAGTACATTTTTACTCAGAAAGAACTTAATATGAGACAGAGGAGGTGGTTGGAACTACTCAAGGATTATGATGCTAACATTCAATACCATCCTGGTAAGGCGAATGTGGTAGCTGATGCATTGAGCCGAAAGAGTTCAGGTGGTTTGGATTGTCTTAGCTTTCATCCTCAAATTATATCAGATTTAGACAAAATGGAAGTGGGATTACAGTTCGGCCAGTCAGACGGTTATCTTGCTAGACTAAAGATAGAATCAGATCTGATCACACGGATTAAAGAAGCTCAACAACATGATGCAGAACTTTGGGTGATATTACAAAACTTGGAAGTGGGAAAGCAATCAGAATTTCGAGTCGATGAACAAGGAGTTGTCTGGTGCGGAAAGAGACTATGTGTACCAAATGATGCTAACCTTCGTGAGTCCTTGTTATCTGAAGCACACAGTTCGCCTTTTTCTATTCATCCTGGATCCACCAAGATGTATAGAGATTTAAGGCAAAACTTCTGGTGGAGTGGTATGAAAGAAGATGTAGCAAAGTATGTGGCCCATTGTTTAACTTGTCAACAAGTGAAGATCGAACATCAAAGAGCCAGTGGGATGTTACAACCATTAGATATTCCTGTTTGGAAATGGGATGATGTTTCTATGGATTTTGTTACAGGCCTTCCTAAAACGTTTAAGAAGAATGATGCTATATGGGTTGTTGTAGATAGACTAACTAAGTCAGCTCATTTCTTGGCAATTCAACAAGGATTTTCTGTTAGTAGATTGGCTGATATATTTACTCAGAATATTATTCGTTTGCATGGCACTCCTTCTTCTATAGTATCTGACAGAGATCCGCGTTTCACGTCACATTTTTGGAAGGGTTTACAAAAGGCTTACGGTACAAAGTTAAGATTTAGCACCGCTTTTCATCCACAGACAGATGGACAATCTGAACGTACAATACAAACATTAGAGGATATGCTTAGAGCGTGTGCACTTGAATGGTCAGGCAATTGGGATGAATATTTGTGTTTAGTTGAGTTTGCATATAATAATAGTTGGCAAGCTAGCATCGATATGGCTCCTTTTGAACTTCTATACGGTCGGAAGTGTCGAGCGCCAATATGTTGGAATGAAGTCGGTGAAAGAGTAATCGAGGGTCCGGAGTTAGTCAGGATCACCAATGAAAAAGTCGCCATTGAACGAGAAAAATTGAAAGAGGCTCAGACACGACAAAAGAGTTACGCCGATCAGCACCGACGAGTTTTAGAGTTCAAAGTTGGCGAACATGTATTTCTTAAAGTATCACCGTGTCGGGGTGTACGTCGATTTGGAATTAAAGGGAAGTTAAGTCCGCGTTTTATCGGTCCGTTTGAAATTCTTGAACGAGTTGGAGAAGTCTCTTATCGTTTGGCATTACCGCCTCAGCTTGCTCACGTTCATAACGTTTTTCATGTGTCTCTACTGAGGGGGTATAATTATCATCCTTTGCACGTAGTCAGCTATCCGTTACACACTATTCAGGAAGATCTTTCTTATGAAGAAGAACCTGAAGCAATCATTGATCGTCAAGAACGAGTCATGAGACGAAAGTCAATTCCGTTTGTAAAAGTTCTATGGAAGAATCACACCGAACGTGAAGCGACATGGGAAACGGAAGAGATGATTCGTTCTCAGTACCCAAAGCTATTTGCAAACTAAAAGTACGTTCTCTAATCTCTCTTTGTTGATTATACTCGGTTTGAAAATGTTAAGTGTTTATGCAAGTCTGGTTAACATAACGTGTCATTAGGAACCAAATTAAATTGGTTTAAAATTTCGAGGACGAAATTAAATTAAGTGGAGTAGAGTTGAAATAACCGTCAAAAATAATAATAATAAAATATAATAATAATAAACTTAAAATAATGAGATCAATAAAAATAAAATGAAAAAAAAAAAAAGAAAAAACAAAGTTGCATATGCAGATCTCGAAGAAAAAGAAATAAATATATATGAAATAAAAATGATAACAATAATATATAGGTTGTGTAATGGATAGTCAAAATTCCCAAAATTCAAAACCACTTCCTTTGACCTAGTTTGCAGCTCCATAATCACACACATGAGATCTGCACCCACGTTCATCATTGGCAACGAATTCACAAAATAATAGGGATGAAAACTCCTTCAAATCATGGTGTAACCGGCCGATTTATACCATTCAAACCTCAATCGCGTCTCAAACACACAAAACCGCAATCACGAGAACTCTCGATCTATTCTCTGGTTCTATTCGAGTCACCGCCACCCGCTACACTACCGTTCAATCAGCCGGTCATCGGCATTCACTTGGTTAGGCTGCTCGTTCTTACTGTCAGATTTATGTGACAAGGTAAGTAGGAAACAACAATCAGCCATCTACAAAATTTTGTTTCTGTGATGTGGGTATGGAATTTACACAGTCAATTACTGCAGGGGTTATCCAAATTGTTGATTCATTGTATTCAGGTTTCAAGCAACCTTACCGTCTCTTATTCGCTCGATAAGGTAACGAATTCTATCCTTCGTTTTGTGTTTTGTGTGTTGTTCGAAGTGTTAGAGTTAAACTGATCCTTCCAGCGATAAAGATGATGTGAACCTGGAAATTGATTTAAAGGATAATTCATATATGTCACTTTGGAAGGATGTTCAAGCGGTTCCTTTTCGTTTATAATTATACCCATGTTTCTATTATGAGTATACAAAATCTAATTATAAGCCTAGATATTGATATTCAGATTCTGGAGGTTATATAAATTGCATCTGATTATTGCTTTTACATTGAGAAATTTCAATAACTAGATTCCAATAATACAACTCATCAACCTTAATAAAAAAATGATTTGTATTAACAAATTTAATCATTGCAATAACGATTGTAATCTATATTCTTCATATGCAAATGTAAGTGGGTACATGAACAATACTTAAACATGGGTAAATAAAATAAGAAATTAATAATAGGATATTCAATTCAAACGTCTCACTCGTTGGTAGATCAAGTAACCAACTGTTAAAGAAACTTAATACAAGTTTTGTAAATCTAACTCAGGAAGATAAAAATGTAGGTATAAATATCAGTTGAGGATTGTGGGATTGGTTCTGTTGTTGACCTTGCAAATAAGGTACGGATTTCTGGTCTTTTGATCGTAGCTTTTATTTTTTTTATATTATCCGGTTTGTGTACGTATTCCGACCCTCCTCATATTGTAGCATTTTATCTCTTGTGTCTCAACCGACTTGTTCTTGTTACTTGACTCTATCTTGTTATTGTTATATGACTTGAATTAGATTATTATTGACATTGTTATACATGCGATAGATTTAAATGCTTGAACTCATTATCGCATGTTCCCGATCATTGATTATTTGCTTAACGAGATTTAGCATACTTATATTGAAATATTGTTGATTTGACTTTATCGTTCGTTTGACCTCAATACCCGAGCACATCCACCTATGGGTTCATAGGGCGTCAATTGAGGCACCCTTGACGTGCTCTATCTGTGGCGGAGCGATTAGTCCACGGCGTCTCTCACTGTTTATTGATGTGCTAAGTTGTTGCACTTATTGTTTATTTAGAGGCGTATGGATCGATCCTAGGATAATCATTGTTTACTGTTATTGGTGAATGGTTAAGTATGTGTGCCCATGCTTCCATTGCACATTACTGGTACATTAGGGCTGCAGCCAATGTACATACTGATCATTGAGTTACCGAGACTGGCTCGTATGGGTATTTCCTATTGATATGACTTGTTTATTTTTCTTAAGTCATATTCTCATTTTATTGTTTTGACAATGTATTGTTTGCTATTGTTCTATCCGTTACTGAGCAATTTTGGCTCAGCCGTATTTCTTTTCTGTGGTTTTCTTTGTATATACGGCAGGTACTCAAGGGACTACTGGGAATGTGTGAAGAGAGTAAAACAAGGAACTTAGGATGTCAAGTTGAAGAATTGTTGATTTTATTAGTATTTGATTTTAAGACATTTGTTTATTTTCTAGTTTGAATTGATTTAAGGATTTTGTTTAGTTAAGGATTTCATTTGAATTAGTACTCAGTTATTATGTTTAAGTGTTTCTGATTACTGTATCGAGTGACACGTCAGCTCTAAACAGAGTTGGGGTGTTACAGTTATGGTATCAGAGATTTAGGCTCTTTCCTGTAGAAAACAGTAATATAATTAAGTAAGACATGTGAGGATTGGGTAGACGTTGGGCTAAGTTTCTTAAATTCTCATAAGTTTCTTTCAATTCGTGACCAATCTGAATCTTATGGTTTTATTATAGATGCCTCCACGTAGACAGGGACGTCGTAACGCTGGTGGGGCAGGTGATGCCGACGCAGAACTCTTGGCCAGGATAAATCAGACTGTTAATAATTTGCTACCGACCATAATTGATGCTGTGCGTAATCCAAATCCGAACCCTAATGCTAATGCGAACCCTAATGCTAACGCGAACCCTAATGCTAATGCGAACCCTATTCCTGTGGCGGGAAACAATGTTGGGGCTAATCAAAATGTGGGCATACATGTATGGTTGGAACGATTTCAGAAGCAAAAGCCTAGATCTTTCATTAAGGCAGCCACTCCAGTTGAAGCTAAAGATTGGATTTCTCACATTGAGAAAATATTCAGAGTTCTCGGGGTTGAAAATCAGTACAAGTCAAGGTTAGCTGCTTACAAGTTGGAAGAGGATGCTCAGAATTGGTGGGAGTCGATTTTGCTTGAAAAAGGCGGAGAACAGTTTGCTGAGACTTTACCGTGGGATGAATTTTGTGCACTCTTCTTTGAGAAGTATTTTTCTAATGTGGATATAAGCGCATATAAGCGCGAGTATCATAACATTCGCCAAAGAAATGACGAGCCACTTGATGAATTCATTGACCGATTCTACAGACTTATTGGATTTCTTGGGTCTACTGTTGGATCACCTTTGGAGCATGCAGAGAAATTTCAGTGGGCTGTTTGTGACATGATTCGTCGAGCTATCATACACTCAAACTTTAATACAGTTGCAGAAGCTGTTAAAGCTGCTAAAAAGATAGAGATGGAAAGAAAGGAGTTTCTCAGTGGTTCAGATGATAGTAGAAAAAGGAACAGGGATGGAAATCGGATTCAGTCATCTGGCCAATCATCTTCTCAGAGCTATACTTCAGATAATAATCGTGCTCAAGGAAATCAAGTTAAGGCATGGAAGGGTAAGAATCAAAATCAGGGGCAGACTAAACAATACAAGCAACCAGCCCAAGCTCAACCAGGAAATCAGATTGCTCAACATCCTCTGTGTAACCATTGCAACAAACATCATCCAGGTGTTTGTCGACGACTTACGGGAGCTTGTCTTCGTTGTGGAGAAATGGGGCATATGATTAGGCAATGCCCTAAAATGAAAAATAAGCCAAATGACAATGCCAATGGAGCTAATGCAAAGCCTAACACGGGAGGAAGAGTATTTGCTCTAACTGCTGGGGACGCCGCAAATGCTACAGGTACCGTTTCTGGAATTATTTATTGTTCAGATCGTGATTTGTATGTGCTATTTGATACTGGGGCAACACACTCTGTAGTTTCACAATTAGTTAGCAGACATCTTAAGATCACACCTTCTCCATTAGAGCATGCCTTAGTTATTTCCACACCAATGGGTAACACCTCGGTTATTACTCATATATATAGAGATTGTCCGTTAATGGTTGGGAACACCGTTCGTAATGCAAGTCTACTTCCAATGCAAATTGGAGACTTTGATATTATACTTGGGATGGATTGGTTGACTATGCATCGTGCAACCATTGATTGTCATTCAAAACGGGTCATCTTTGGAGATATTTTACATCCTGAGTACATTTATCAAGGAACACATCCTCGAAAATCTCTTAAAATCATCTCTGCTCTCAAAGCTCAAAAACTTATATCGCATGGATGTGAAGGATTTCTGGCTTCTATTAAAGATGTGTCGAAAGGAGCACCTCAACTTGAAGACATTCCTATTGTTCGAGATTACTCTGATGTCTTTCCTGAAGAATTACCTGGATTACCACCAGAACGTGAGGTGGAATTCACCATTGATCTGATTCCCGGTTCTGAACCTATTTCTAAGGCACCATATCGTATGGCTCCATTGGAGTTGAAGGAGCTAAAAGAACAGTTGCAGGAGTTATTGGAACTCGGCTTTATTAGACCGAGTGTTTCACCATGGGGAGCACCTGTACTTTTTGTGAAAAAGAAAGATGGTAGCATGCGGTTATGTATCGATTATCGAGAGCTTAACAAGATAACCATCAGAAATCGTTATCCACTACCGCGCATTGATGATCTCTTCGATCAGCTTCAAGGAGCAAAGTTTTTCTCTAAAATTGACCTCAGATCAGGTTATCACCAGTTGAAGATTAGAGATCAAGATGTTTCAAAGACTGCCTTTCGTACACGTTACGGGCATTATGAGTTTTTGGTCATGCCTTTTGGGTTGACTAATGCTCCAGCTGTCTTTATGGATCTAATGAATCGTGTCTTTCATGATTATCTCGACCGATTTGTAATCGTCTTTATTGACGATATTCTGGTATTCTCTAAAAGTAAAGATGAACATGAAGATCACCTTCGGACTGTTCTGGAGACCTTACGCAAGAAAAGGTTATATGTGAAATTTTCTAAATGTGAGTTTTGGCTCGAACAAGTCGCGTTTCTTGGTCACGTTGTATCAGCTGAAGGTATTACTATGGATCCAGCAAAAGTGGAAGCTATTACCAAATGGCCTAGACCGACCTCAGTTACCGAGGTTCGAAGTTTCCTAGGTTTGGCTGGTTATTACCGTCGTTTTGTAGAGGGATTCTCTATTTTAGCATTGCCTCTGACTCAACTTATGAGGAAAGGGGTAAAATTTACTTGGAATGATGAACGGGAGAAATGCTTTGAAGAACTAAAGACGAGACTTGTGTCCGCCCCTATACTTACTCTTCCCTCTGGTTCAGGCGGATATCAAATTTATAGTGATGCCTCAAAGAAAGGGCTTGGTTGTGTTCTCATGCAGCATGGCAAAGTCATTGCCTATGCTTCACGACAACTTAAGCCGTATGAGGTGAACTACCCGACACATGACTTGGAATTAGCAGCTGTAGTATTCGCTCTCAAGATATGGAGACATTATTTATACGGAGAAACTTGTGACATTTTCACCGATCATAAAAGTCTCAAGTACATTTTTACTCAGAAAGAACTTAATATGAGACAGAGGAGGTGGTTGGAACTACTCAAGGATTATGATGCTAACATTCAATACCATCCTGGTAAGGCGAATGTGGTAGCTGATGCATTGAGCCGAAAGAGTTCAGGTGGTTTGGATTGTCTTAGCTTTCATCCTCAAATTATATCAGATTTAGACAAAATGGAAGTGGGATTACAGTTCGGCCAGTCAGACGGTTATCTTGCTAGACTAAAGATAGAATCAGATCTGATCACACGGATTAAAGAAGCTCAACAACAAAATGGAAGTGGGATTACACAGGTTTTTACCTAGTATATTAATATTTTCAAAGTTATTTTTATGTGTTTCGCGTTGATTCGCGTATTAGTTTGCTCGAAGACGAGTGCATGACTTACGCATGGGCAAAAAACAAGAGTAAACTTCGTTTTTAAAAATTAACGATATTCATCCAAAGGTTTCAAAATGTCCATTATACTTCATGTGGTTTGACAATAACCCTTTTGCTCCAAACTTTTTAAAAATTATAACATTTTTATTCCAAACTTTTCAAGATGTTAGGGAGTATAATGGAAGTATTTTGGCAAAATCTAGTAGTATAATAAACATTTTGAAACCTTTGGATGAAAAGCGTTATTTGGTTCAAACCACAAAGAGCAGAAACGAAGTTTACTCAAAAAACTAAATTTGTATTTCGTAATAGTTGTTTTTACAAAAATTTTTTTGCAATCTACATATTTGAATATTAATGTCGGTTTAGATTTATGTTACTATACATTTCGGCATATATTTTTTCCTAAAAAAGGTGAAATGTCAAATATAATACTTTATTAATCATATTTTATGTACGTCTTGAGTTGATCTATGCATTAGTTTGTTCAAGAACGGGTGTATGGTTTACGCATAGGTAAAAAAATCGATTCCGTATTTCATAGCAATCGTTTTTAACAACCACTAAATGCACACTTTTAGGATGTTTGCAAACACGCCTTTAAACTATACGCTTTGACACCGTCAAAATGCGCGGCGAAAACGTTATTAGTTTTATTAAATCACCAAGAGATACAGCCAGGAGGTAGAAAAATACATAGCATAAACCTCGCTAATTTTTTTTATGACGAGAACGTTCTTTTACTCACCAAGAATTGAGATTCTTTTATAGTACATGAATACATAAATATATAGACTAATTTATAATTTTTGTTATTTTTAAGAAGAGCATTTTTGTTCTTTCAACCCAAAACATTAAAAGGTATTTTTTTTATCAGCAATTTATTTTTTAACTTTTTTTCATTACGAAACTTGAACCCTTAATTTATTTCACGAAAAAAACATCACAATCATTTTTATATCATTGAGACAATTGCCCTAGTCGTTAAAAAAAGTGGTTAAAAGCTAATAGAAACAAACCCATTATTGCCCACGTCATCATCGCTTCTCTTCGCCACCGATGGTGTCACCACCATCATAACCAAGTTTTTTTTTCGAATTTTATTATTATAAACCATACTTTTTTTGTCTTTATTTATGCTCGCTTATAATAAAATAAAAATTTAGATTGTAAATCAAGAATTAAGTCGACAATTGAATAACTTTTAAATTGTTAAACGTAGTTATAGGAGAAAAAAAATGGAACCTGTTGTAGGTTTCTCCGATGAAATTGCTCATGTCATCATATCTATTGGATTCTTCTCTGTTCATCACATAAGGCAACATATGATTCATCATTTTCAGATGATTCTAAACACTAGGAAATGAAGAAGTTAATTTTTTTACCATCATCATGTCACTAGTACTAACACCCGATCATATCCATCACCAAGTCATCACTTCTTGTACAAGTACATTCTTTACAAAATTGGGCTCTTATTTATAATACAAGTACATTCATTGCATAATTAAAAGTATAAGAATGATAATATGTCATCATAAAAAAAATAAATTATCGTCACCATACAAGTTGGGGATGCATGGCTTATGAAGGGTCATTTACCGGTATACTAGGTCGTGGTGGGGGAGTTTAGGTTTCTTATTACATTAGTTATTTATAAGTAAAGTCCTTACATAATAGGTTCCTCAATCGTCCTCTAGGTGTTAAATAATGAAAATATAATGTTATTTAACTTAATAGAAAATTAACAAATATGTTGTTAATACCTAAACAGGTTACAAACTTAAACCACAAACCATTAACATTTGACCTTTTAAAGTTAGCAACAATTTTTGTTATTTTCTCAAACCACAAGAATGATTTGTCTAATTAACTCTAAACAATATGTGAAAACCTTAAAGAAAAAAACAAAAACAGAAACATGCTCTAAATTTGTTCTCGCATTTCTTCTGTAATTTGTCTCTTTATAAAACACTCCACTAGATATGCATAACTAAGCTTTACAGAATACACAGTTTGGTTTAGATTGGGTAACGTGACAGAACATGTTCGAATAAGGATGACTTATAAGTAAAATCAATTTGAGTTTAATTGGTCATTTAAAAAAATTATAATATTTAGTTCAAGTTAAAATGTAATGTAACTAAACAAATAGTTTATTTCAATAAAATTTAAAGATTTGCTCATCAAACATACTATTGATAGTTTATTAGTCATTTGAATCAATTCTATTAACATAGTATTTAGCATGGTTGTAGAAGGCGATAGACGCTTAAGCGGCGAGGTACCGCCTAAGGATCAATTGAGTTTAATTGGCGCTAGACGGATTGAAATTTTTATATGTAATTTTATAAATATATATTATGCACACATCAATAATTAAAAAAAATATTTCAAATTAGGGGTGTTCAAAAAATACGAAATTTGAAAAAATCCTAAAATCGAATCCTATCTAAAACTTGAAAAAACCTATCTTAATTAAAGATTCGGATATTCAGATAGATTCGGATCAAATATCGGATATACAAAATCTTGTTTATTCATATCAGATATCCGAATTCAATCCAAATAACCCAAATATCGGATTATTCAGATGAAAAATAAGTTTATTCGGGTTTTTCGGATATATTCAGATCGGATTAACAAATTTCGAATTCGGATCGGGTCTCGGATAGAGTCTCAAAATTTTCAAATCCGAAAAACCCGATCCGAATAACCCGTTATCCAAGCCAATGAACAACCCTACTTCAAATAGTTTAAAATTTAAACTTAAAGATATTAAGTCAAATACTTCAAAGTTCAAACTTAAACACTAAGTTCAAAGTTTAGCATAACTAATTTCGATGTTAAGTGGCTGAATTCGATGTTAAGTTCAAACTGAAACACTGAGTGTGATGGAACATTCAAGTAACGATCAGTTTAAGGTTTATATAAAGGTTTAAGGAAAGTGTCTTCAAAAGCCATAGATTGTAGGAAAACAAACAAACAAAAATTTTGATAAGTCGTTAGATATCTATATGCATCAATAATCATTTAACAAAATGTAATATTTTATCTTGCCATAATCAAAACCGGTTTTAAAGATGTGATGTTTATCGTGATAAACTTTAGACGTTTATAACAATCAAACAACAACCAACTATATTCATTTAACAAATAAAGTGAAGCAAACCTGGCCACGAATAACATTAATATCACAAAATTTTCTAAAATCAAATTTTTTTACTGGGTCCTCTAAACAGATGTCTTACTAGAAGTTACGGGTTAAATCTCATACAATATCTGTAATCATTTTGAAACAGTTTATAACGAGAATAAGTTTAGGTTTTAAATAGTTTAGAAATATCCGGGCTTATTAATTATCGGTTATTGTCTTACTCTTTAAGCAAACGGATAATGTATTTGACCATATCTATACGAATGCACATAGACGTGGCACTGCACTCATCTACGTGTCAGAACCCAAACTTATTTACCACTTCCCACCACCTTCTCCCTCCACGTGCCACCCCTCCCACCATCCTCATGCACATCTTCCCGCGAAAACCCTCTATAAACACCCCCTGAAAACACCATAAGACCATCATTCTGGTAGTCTTTCCACCAATCTCCGTCGTTAAAACACCATGGATTCCACCACTCAAGAACTTAAACACCGAGCCAAAGACCAAACTCCGACAGTTATTGATCAAGATGATGACACCAGTGTTGGGATAATCTTGATGTGTCAATGGGTGTTGGTTTATTAGAATGGGTCAAATAGTTTTATTTTCAGTATTTTGTTTAAATTAGTCACATGTTTGTTTGATTACTAAGTCATAGATAGTGGGTCTAGATCATGGGCATGTTTATTTGTTTGTGGGCTTGATTTCCTACATTTTAGGAGGTCATTTACGTGGGGTATGGCTGCAAGTTTAGGACTTTAAATAGTTTGTTTATTTGCTTTTGTAGTGTGTGATTTCTAATATCAAAAGTGTCGATCATTGTTAGATCAAAATCTTGTTGTACTTTCTTTTGTTTGTGTTTTCTGGGGCTGATTAACCAACAATTGGTATCAGAGAAAGGTTCAAGAGTGCCGGTTTGAGAGTCGTGTTCGAAGATAGGGGAAGCAGCCCTCTAAACTGCAGGGCTGAGAAAGAAGGAAAGCAAGTCGTTGGAAGAATGCAAGAAAGAGCTGATTGAAATCAGCAAAGAATGAAAGTGAAACAGAAAGGAAGACAAGCAGTAGCAGGTCCGATTGTAACTTGGTGATCGGAAGCAAGCAGAATGAAACAGTAGGACTCGACTTTCAGATCGAGAAAAGAACGTAGTAGCAAGAAAGAAGACCGTCACATCGCCGGAAGGAAGAAAGCACCGGTGATTGCAAGACCATTCCCGGGAAAGAAGAACAGAAGCCGTAATGACCGAACGGCTTGACCGAGACCAGACAAGGGTGACTGATGACCGAAGGCTCTTCTAAGGAAGAAAGATAGACCGAATTGAAGTTTCTGCTCAAAAGACTGAAAGAGAGCGGCCGGAAGATTGATTCCGGCGTGAGAAAGAAGACCGAAGACAGTAGCTGTTGCCGGAAGGAAAATTGGAGAGAAGACCGTGGCCGGAAATTATTCTGGTGTAGAGACCGACGAGCTGAAGGTTCAACGACAGAGAAAGAGACCAATGGCTGAAAAATCTAGACAGAGACCGACCTGTTTTTGGCCGGAAAAAAACCCGAACAAGATCAGTTCGTTTGGAAGAAAAAGAAGATCGTAAGTTGTCGAAGGTTAAAAGGGATGGTTTATTTCGTGGAGTGTTTTTTTTTGTTTGACCGGAGATTCACTAGAACCACGAACAAGAAAGAAGAAAGCCTTGTTTATTTCAAAATTTTGGCACGCAAAACAAAGCATGGAAATTGCGGTGGATCTTGAAAAAGACACAGTAAATTAATTTGAAAATGAAGCAATTTTCAATTAATTCAAGAAGCATATCGAATGCAAGCAAGAAACCAATTACCGTTTAGTAAGAAAGCAAGAATGAAAGAAAGTAGCAAGATTGAATCATTGCGATTCATATAGCAAGAGCAAGAAAGTAGCAAGTTTAGCAAGTGAAAGTATGGAGCAAGAGCAAGAAGATTCGACGCAAGCAAGTAAGAATGGTTCGAATCAAGAAGCATGACTAGATCAAGATTAAGGAGGTGAATGTTGGGATAATCTTGATGTGTCAATGGGTGTTGGTTTATTAGAATGGGTCAAATAGTTTTATTTTCAGTATTTTGTTTAAATTAGTCACATGTTTGTTTGATTACTAAGTCATAGATAGTGGGTCTAGATCATGGGCATGTTTATTTGTTTGTGGGCTTGATTTCCTACATTTTAGGAGGTCATTTACGTGGGGTATGGCTGCAAGTTTAGGACTTTAAATAGTTTGTTTATTTGCTTTTGTAGTGTGTGATTTCTAATATCAAAAGTGTCGATCATTGTTAGATCAAAATCTTGTTGTACTTTCTTTTGTTTGTGTTTTCTGGGGCTGATTAACCAACAACCAGCAACATGACTCAGAAGTCACGTCGTCCCGCAATCCCGAGACGTGGTATCCGATCACTCGCGGTTGGGATCGCGATCCCGTTGGCTCTCACCTTGGCCAATATAACGATGTGTGGCTGGAACCGTAGCTACCGAACCATTCAGAAGCCCTTCTGGATCCCGCCGTTATGGGCTTTGCATTTAACATGTTTGTCTTCGGCTTTCGTCATGGGTCTGTCCGCTTGGCTGGTCTGGGCCGAAGGCGGGTTCCATGAAAACCCGGCTTCGGTCGGGTTTTATTTGGGTCAGCTGGTTCTGAGCCTGACTTGGGACACGGTATTCTTTAAGATGGGTGCGACAAGGCTGGGGTTATTAGTGTGTTTGGGCCAGATGGCGGCTATGTTGTCTTGCTATCGGATGTTCGGGCGGGTTAACCGGACTGCGGGTGACTTGGTGAAGCTTTGTTTGATCTGGTCTGGGTTTTTAACGCTTGTGAATTTGTATTTCGTGGTTTAATCTACATCTCCAAAGGATGGTTAAAGGGTTTTTGTAATTTTTTTTTTGTTTTACTTTGCAATGTGTAATAAGATGTGATGTTCATGTTGTGTTTTTTTGTAAAAACGTTAATGGTTTTCTACGTTGTTGCTTAACTACCGTCGACTTACCTGACGCGGATGCCGTTTAGGTAATTTTATGCCCATATTTGGGTTGGTTAGGAGGAGGGAGTCGTCCCACTTTTCCCCGTTGTCATATTAGCGTCACATCACTTTTCCCCATTTTAAATGGTATCGTCCTATTTTTTCTCACTTTTCCCCACATTTTTAATGACTTATTTTAATAAAAATGAAATATATTCATTAAACATAAAACATAAAATTACTTTAAAATTTAAAAGGATATTACATTAAATAAAAAAAACCAACTAACGATTCTAAAAAATAAGCAACAACGATTAAAGACATTTAAAATAATAGCTATCCAGATTATTGGCGTGATATTGTTGCGATAAATATACCTTTTGTGTGATTCGACACGATCGTCCCGATATACATACCTTTTAAAAAATATTGTAACATATATATTGTAAAAAACATAATAAAAAAACAAATATACAAAAAAAATTGTTTATACCTTCTCGAAGAGGATGCGCTTGAAGAGGATGCGGTGGATCCAAACTCGTCTAAGCTCGTGGCCAAAAAGGTTGACAAAAACTGAAAGTTTTGTTGTATGATATTGATCTCGTCTTCTTCAGAACTTGACGATTTACTATCAAATGGTGGAAACTCAAACGTAAACGGATCAATTTGTTTAAACTTTATAAAATTTGATTGAAGAATGAAGGAAGAAAATGATAAAGAGTGTGAGTTTTGATGTAAAAAATGATGATATTTATAGAGTTTGAAAAACTTTTTTAATCCCCCAACGGTCGAATTTCCAACGGTCCAATCCTTCTCCCACGTCCAGCCTCAATCGGTGACCCAACTCCACATTCCCCCGAGCCGAAACCGGGGGCGCGGTGTAGGGGTGTTCAAATTCGGATATCCGAAATTTCGGATTCGGATTCGGATATCCATTCGGATATCCGAACTCTAATAAAAGGGGGAACAAATTTTAAAAAAATACATCCGGATATCCGAAAATCTGAAAAATATCCGAAATATCAGAAAAAATATCCGAATATCCGAAAAACTATCCGAAATATCCGAAAAAATATCCGAATATCCGAAAAAATATCCGAATATCCGAAAACTATCCGAAAAAAATAACTATTTCGGATAGTTCGGATATCCGAACTATCCGAAATTTTTCAAAATTACTATCCAAATCCGAATCCGAATTTCCGGATATCCGGACCTTCGGATATCCGAACTTCCGGATATCCGAATTTTCGGATATTTCGGATGCTGATTTTCGGATATTTCGATTTTGGATTCGGATACGGATTTTTTTGAACACCCCTAGCGCGATGTTCCCGGCCGGCCCCGGATCAATGGGCTTCTCCCCGTTGTTTTCCCGACTACCACTCCGAGGCTCTTATAAACCTTTTTTTTAAGCCAACCAATGGTGAAATTTTATATAGGGGCCGGGTGGGGACAACACATCTTTTTTCTTTATGTTCGACAAAAGTTATTTTTTGATTTAAGTATTTCTTTCGTACCTCATTTCAAAAAATTAACAAACACAAGCGATACATTCCAAAAGAACTGGTATTGCACATCTTTACCCTTGGCCATGAATTATGCCCTTTAAAATGTTCAAGCTGAAGCCAACCATAAATCATAAATCTTTTTAATGGTAAAATAAAAGCTCTTTTAAGCCAATCATCACTTTAATAGTAGAGTGTGTGTCACTGTAATATACAAATGGCCGGCATCATCGTTGGTTCGACTCCCTTTGTATATACAAATGGCCTGCGGCTGGAGGATCGTTTGGTGGCTGGCGGTAGTTGCGCAGGGAGTGGCTGGAGGGAGCTTGCTCGATTTCGCTCGGGAGAGTAAAGGTGAACGAATGGGCCGAAAATGGGAGTGGAGGAAAAGTGCGCATTTTATCTACCATTAGCGGCGATAAATCGCCACCAAAGGTGTCGCTGCTATTGGTTAACGAAAAGAAAAGATCTCAGCCTTTGATTTCAACGGTTGGATCGGATGTATGCAGATCCGCGCTTCTTGTCGCCGCAATTGCTCCTGTCGCCGCTAATGTCGTCGCCGCTAATGGGCTTTTTCTTGTAGTGGTACTCTTTTTCCCAATCCTGTCACTCACTTTGGTTTGAGAGCCACCCATGCATGGTTATTTTCTTTTTTGGTTTTTTTCCTTTTCCTTATATCCTACTAATTAATAATCGGGTGTAACACCCCGACCGATGGCGGAAACATCGGGGCGGCACGAAGTGTAGATTGTTCATAGCACAAGGTATAAAGTTGTAAATAGTTTTTACATTAAACTCAAACATTTATTACATCGCTTTTAATTCTCAAACCCTAACTATTACATCATTTCAATTATAATGCATTAAATACAAATTAAATGTAAACTAATCCACGCTCGTTACTGTAACTAACTTGTCATTTCCACCTGAAACATGTTTAAAATCAAGTGTCAACTACGAATAGTTGGTGAGTCTCATAGGTTTGTACACTCACACAAGAATATGTTTATAGAAAAGGTTATAAATGATATCATATGTGAACATAAAGCATAATGAACATAGTTAAAATGAACTGGCAAGTAAAGCAGATCATCAATGTTAACAAATGATGTTTGACCAATGTTTAGCACTACAAACAATGCTCAAAGCTAGTAAACTATCACCGCGGGCTTCCCCCGAAGGGTAAATCAAACAACGGTGGGATAGTCGGTCCAATAGATCTATCATAGTCACTAAATGTGTGTGATCAATGCCTATCCTTAACTAAAGTTCACTAACTATAAAGCCATTAGCTAAGTTCACATGAAAATGTTTAGAAGTTTAAAATAAGTTCAAAGATAACATGTTTGACCCCAAAAGTTCAAAACAAGTAAAAAGAGGGGCTATGAAGACTCACCTTAGTATATGAGGTAGTCTTTGCAATAGTTGTCAAAGTATAATTCAATGATGTCCAACACAAATTCAATGTTCACCTAAATAGTTCAATAGGCATATGTTATCATAACTATGTCTTTCTATAGATCTATCTAAGTTCAAAATGGATCAACGGGTTCGATTTGTTTTGAATAAACACAAATACATTTGTTATGATTTAAATGAAATTAGTAAAATGTTTAAATTACAAATGTTGATTTAAAGTATTTATTTAAGAGTTTAGAATTCAATTCTTGTATGTTTAAACAAAATTATCAATGTTTCTTGTTTCACTAATAATCATTAGAATAATTTTATAGATCAATTATTAAGTTTATTAATTCTCATGAAATATAAGAAAAATAATTTAGTTAGATGCCAACTTATATTATATATATATATATATATATATATATATATATGTATTTGAAGTTTAGGATTAATTACAAATCAATCACATATTATGATTAGAAAATATGTAAATATTATGTTTATAACATTTATAAATAATAATTAAGAATAAATAAATAAGTAAGAATAAGTAAATAAATAGGAATAAATGAATAAATAAATGAGTAAGATAAAGAGTTATACATAAATAAATTTATAAAATTTATTTATTTATGAAAATATATAAAACTTGTTAAGTTATTCTATTATTAAAAAAAACATTAAGAAATAAATGAATGAGATAACAAAATAAATATTTATTTTATAAAAAATATATATAAAGTTATTAAATAAATTTTAAGTTTTTATTTATTTAAACATAGTGATTCATATAACTATATTATTTATTTTATATATGTTTTTCTCATTAAAATAACAAGATTTTAATTAAAATAAATTTCTGTAAAAACTAAATTTAAAAATGATTTTTAATTCAAAAGATATTAAAGTTTTGGCCCAAAAACAGGTTAACCGCATGGGGCCAGGGTTGAACCCGAGACCCTTCACACACGCACATATGTTCTAACTGGTTGGGCTACGCTCCAAGCCGTGATAACAATCCGGTTTCAATTGTTTTAAAATAGTACAGGTTTAGAGCCCCAAATCAGTTATTAGGAAGAAGAAGAAATGAGCCCTAGTTTCTTTTAAATCGAAATTCATCTGAATCGGTTCGCGATTGAGAACCGAATGATGGGGTTATCGTTTTTGGTTCAAACACGATTCGAATGAGGTATAGAAAGGGTACCTTGAGTTTCGTTTGAATTGGTTTCGAGTTGAAGAACAGAAACGTGCGACCGAGAGTTCCAAGTCCCAATTCCTTGAGTTTTAGAGCTTGTTGTCGTTGGTTGTTCGCACAGACACGTTCGAATTTGTAAAGGGAGATAAGGTTTTTGATGAATTTGGTTTTTATACGCGTTAAATGTGATTTTGAATTCCGGTTGTTCGTCTTTGTTTTTGGAAAGGATTAACGCGGTTTTTGTAATAGAATTGATCATAATTGTGATTTGAATCGAATCACGCGTTCGTATACTTGCCTAAATTGATTTCTAATAGCTGTAACTTGCTGTATTTGGTTGTATTTGAAAACTGGGTCGAAATGGAACCCATGGGTGGATCCGGATAGTATATGGGTGAGAGAGATAAGGAGTTTGGGTTTTTGGCAAGAATGGTCCTTCCAGGTTTCTTTGTTTATTTAAGTTTCTAAGTTTACAATTCTAACCCCCTAACCTTATAAAATAATGTTTTAAATTGTTATCAAATTTTTATAATTTATTTAAATTCTATACAACTAATATAACTAAATTAGTTATATTCTTATAATCTTTAATTTCAATAGAGTAAATTGCGATTTGCAACCCTGTGGTTTATTCCTTACTGCAACTTGCAACCCTCTCTTATTTTTTTTGTAACTTGCAACCCTGTGGTACTAAATGTCCTGCAACTTGCACCCTTCCAGTTAAAAATAACTTAACTCTGTTAAGTTATTAAGGGTAAACTTGTAAATTAGTATATTAAACGTCCTGCAACTTGCACCCCTCCACTATTATTTTTATTTTTAATATTATTTTGAAATCCAACTTTAAACAAAACGTGCCGATCACATACAGACCATCAAACGTCGATCAAAACGTCTTGAAGAGCACCCAAGGGTATTTCTGGATTGCTTTGTATCATTGGTTCAATCTCCTTGGATGTAGAGGGAGCTAGAGGTGTACATTTTGGGTTATTTTGGAACCGGGTCCGGGTTTTTTCAAATCGGGTACAAACGGGTCCGGTTCCAAGGTGTACCTGGTTCCGAGTCGGGTCCTGAAGGCGAAGATAATACCCTAGTGAAACCGGTTAGGGTTGGGTCGGGTCCGGGTCGGGTATGAAACCGGGTACAACTGGGTATGTGTTAAAAAATTTTTTTCTTATGACTAAACATTTAAATAACATAAATTTCATTTTTATATTTTTTTAAAAAACTAAAAACAATACAAAGATTCAAAAAAAAAAACTAATCATACAAATTTATTTAATTTCGCTCGTAGTTTACATTTCATCTTCACCGGAGCTATTGTTCAACCGAATCGATGCGTCATAAGCGAGTTCTTCGTCCGACAAACCGGATGATAATCCCTCGGCAACCTCCTCTTCGTGTACTTGCGGTTCAATTATTATTTCGTCTTCAAGATTTGTAGAGTCTTGTATACGATCCACCGCGTCCAAGTGATCTTTAAGACAAACGCACATTTCCACGGAAGTCGGGGTGAGTCTTGTTCTTCTTAAAAAAAACCCGGTTCCTAAAAAACCCAAAATGTACACCTCTAGCTCCCTCTACATCCAAGGAGATTGAACCAATGATACAAAGCAATCCAGAAATACCCTTGGGTGCTCTTCAAGACGTTTTTATCGACGTTTGATGGTCTGTATGTGATCGGCACGTTTTGTTTAAAGTTGGATTTCAAAATAATATTAAAAATAAAAATAATAGTGGAGGGGTGCAAGTTGCAGGACATTTAATATACTAATTTACAAGTTTACCCTTAATAACTTAACATAGTTAAGTTATATTTAACTGGAGGGGTGCAAGTTGCAGGACATTTAGTACCACAGGGTTGCAAGTTACAAAAAAAATTAGAGAGGGTTGCAAGTTGCAGTAAGGAATAAACCACAGGGTTGCAAATCGCAATTTACTCATTTCAATATTATTAAAACAAAGTTATTTTTAACATATAATTAAAGTTTAGGAGATTAAATATTTAACTTATTTATCATAAAATGTTCTTGTGATTTTTACAAAATTTTTATAATTTGATTAATAATTTAAATGTTTTAAATCTTATAAAACTCATAATAAATTTATAAATAATTTAAAATATGTTTTCGTTTTTATATCTTTAACTTATGAAATTTTAAATAATTACATACATATTAAAGGTGTTTAAATTTGTTTTCTCATATATAGATATTGTATACATATATATGTATAACTACTCATTGATGAAAATTTTAAACGACGTGATAAAGTATTTAATAAATATAATTATTTAATAAATATAATTATTTATTATAAATTATAGGAGTGTTACATCGGGTGATATTTCTTCAGTATGATTAATTGAGATAGTATGATTAGTTGATGTGTGTGTATACACATAAAAAAATTGGTAGAAAAAAATGGGTTAATACAACATTACTTGGTAAGTTAAGTGAATAAATTTAAATAAATAAAAAAGTTTACGTGATATAATTAGAACGGTTATATAAGTTAGTTGTTTTTTTTTTTTTTATAAAGTTCTCTGAATATTCATCTCATTTACGTCCTATGAGAAAAGCCTCTTTTTTGGAAGCCTAAGGGGCAAGAGGTAAGTGTTAGCCTTAATTGTTAATCAAGTTTGTTTAAAAGTTAGTGTTTCTATCATATTATAAGTCAAGGGGCATATTTGTTATTATGTCAAAGTTATAGTTTATGTTTAATATGTGTAACTGTTAGAACTAGAGGGGGTTATGTTAAACCTCTAAACATGTAATCTGTATATATACATTATCGGATGGAACATTCTGATATCTCAATTTTCAATCACATATTTTTGATTATCTTTTTCTCTCAATCTCTTCATGTTTCCTATTTCCTGGGCAAGAGTATGTTATTATCCCTTCAGGTTTATCACCTGATATCTTTTTTGGCTCCTGGTGATTGAATGATTTATTTCTTCCCGTTGTGCTCCTTTCTCATTAATAAGGGATGATCATGTTCTCTCATAATCACAAATTAATGTTCTCTTAAATGCATAATCACAAATTACAGGTGTTCACGGTCAGTTTTTAGGTGGAGTCGTAAACCAAACCATTAACAATGATTTTAAATAATGAAAACAAAAACCGAACCGTTTAAAATAAAAGCCGAACCAAACCGAATTGGTACCAACTATTTGGTACCGGATTGGTTTATGGTTTGGACTTTTGATTCTTTTAAAAATAAAATAAAACCAAATCAAATCAAACCTTTTATAGTTCAAGGAAACTAATTACACCAAATACAAATGTATTTTTTTTTTAAATGACACATACGTCATGAATTCAATCTATGCACACACATACAAACGGTCCAGTCCGTTTTTTTACGACCGATTTTTTATGAAAACCGTATACCAAACCGTTTATTACGTTTTTGAACTTTTGAAAGCGACCAACCAAATGCTTGGGGAAAAAACCGACCGTGAAACCAAACCGAAGACCGGTTTCGCGGATTGGAACCGAACCGTGAAGGCGTGAACACCCCTATCACAAATCATCAGCAGCATATTTAAGCTTGTTTTTTTCGGTTCTAGGCTTAAAATTTTACGTCAATCGGTTGTAACAAATTTTATTGTCTTTTTCTTTTGGCTGTAACAAGCTTGAATTGCAACTGTTATCGAGTTTTTATACAATTTTGGCATGTGTGTTTGTCGTATTAAAGAAACAAGTGTCGCCAATATTTATTATTTGGATATATGTTCTATATTCATATCCTCTACAAGCTTAAAGAGATGTGAGTTCATAACCCAACTTAAAACTATCATACGTAGACCTAACTGATATTTTTTTTTTGTTTTTCAAGCATCTTAATGGACTTTAAGCAGTAGTAAAACTTGAACATTTTTAAAGGAGGGACGAAAATTTACGAGACCTATAATACATGTTAATTTTTTGAAACAAGAGGGCGAAACCAATACTCTAAAGAACACCTTTAACAAGCGTTTGTGAGCCCACATAAAGAGACGAGGTTGATGGACGTTGCGTTGGGGTTTCTCAGTAATGGGTTTCCTCATGAACATGTAAGATATATTTGATGTGATTGATATACTAGAGTGTCTTTTAATCAACAATTGTTCAAAAGAAAATTGTAAATACCCGAATCGAGAAGGAGAACAAATGATTCAAATATTCAATCACATATTGCCATGTATGACATTGGGATCCACTTCACTGAATCATTCAAGCCCTGTTTGGGATTGCTTATTAAGTCTGTTTGGGATTGCTTATTAAGTTTAAAAGAACTTTTTATTAAAATTGTCTTTAACTTATAACTTTTTGAAATAAAGTTTTTTAAAATATGTCTGAATTAGTTTTTGTGTATGAAAATGTCAAAAAAATGACATTTTAGTGATAAAAAGTTAAAAAGTCACAAAAAGTAGCTTCTTAAAAATGACTTTTTAACAATACTTAAAAAGTTAAAACTAAAAATGTTTTTAAAATTATTAAACAAATTTTTATCTTAATAACTTTTTCATTAAGTCAATAAGTTAAAAAATTGATTTTAAATAAAATCCCAAACATACACGAACTATAAGTTTATATGTGATACAAAAATGATTAAAGATTTGGCTTTGCCCAGGTTCGGAACCGGAGACCTTCAATGTGTTAGACAGACGTGAAAACCAACTTTATACAACAATGTTTAAAGATTTGGCTTCGCCCCGGGTTCGAACCAGAGACCTTCAGTGTGTTATACAGCAGTAACTCTTCACCGTTATTGGCGGCAAAAAATAGGGTTCTTCGAAAACCCTTCTTCCCTCTATCGAATTTCTTCGATTGTCTCGTCTGTTTGAGCTTGACGATAATCCATGGAAAATTTGCGAATATCTTCCATCATCCGATTCGTTTGAGCTTGACTGTAATCTATGTATACTTCCATTTGATTCAGATCATATTATCTCTGGTGATCGGTTAAGTGATAATATATTTTCTGCAATCAAACTTGTTTCAATGGCAAGCGGTGACGTAGCTTCACCGACTATAGCATCTGCGTCGATAAAACCAATTAACAAGAGCGTCATCCACAGAATCTGCTCCGGGCAGGTTATTTTGGACCTCCCGTCGGCCGTTAAGGAATTGGTTGAGAACAGCCTGGACGCCGGCGCCACCAGCATCGAGGTTTACTTGAAGGAATACGGTGAAGAATCGTTTCAAGTCGTTGATAATGGCTGTGGCATTTCACCGCACAATTTCAAGGTACACTTTGTTCCAGTTGACGATGATTTGATGATTTTTGAGTGAAGTTTTGTTGATGATATTGAACTTTTAATATTTGTTGCAGGCTCTAGCACTTAGGCATCATACGTCAAAGTTAACTGATTTTCCTGATCTTCAATCTTTGACAACCTTCGGGTTTAGAGGGGAGGCTCTTAGTTCTCTGTGTAATTTAGGGGATTTAACAGTGGAAACAAGAACACAGCACGAGAAAGTAGCAACACACTTGACTTTTGATCGATCCGGTGTTCTTACCGATGAGAAGAAGACTGCAAGACAGGTTGGTACCACCGTCACTGTGAAGAAATTGTTCTCCAACTTGCCTGTGAGATGCAAAGAGTTTCATCGCAACATCAGGAAGGAGTATGGGAAGTTGATTTCATTACTGAATGTGAGATATCCTTGTCCTTTTGAGCTGCATTGTTTCTTGACTTACCATTGTCTTGTTCTTGAAATTGTTATTATCTTGCTGTCATGTGTGTCTTTGTATTGGGTGCTTGTGTTAAGATATTATATCTGTTGCTTCGTATCCTCCCACCATTTATTTTGTTATTACTTGCTTTCCATGCATATATGTTAAAAAAATGCTTATTTGTGTGTTGTTGGTTTTTTAATCTAAGATTTTCCTACATCAACCCTCCCTTGACTGACCAATAGCTTTGCTATGAGTAAGATTTACTGTGTATTAGCTGTTGTTATGCTCTTGAAATTGATAATATTCCCAAAGATGGCGCCAGGTGGCAGATATAAATCTAGTCAGGGGATATTTTTGTACAGCCAAAAATTGGGTCTTTTCCAAATCCGTCTAGCAAGAAAGGAACAAACAATGATAAAATGGTGTAAATTATCTTGAAAATGAAAGATAAACAGGTCATTAACAGTGTATGGAAATATTTTAAGCTTTCTACATATCCGTAGCTATTTTGAGCATTTTTAAGGAATGTGAATTAATTTGTTTGAGAATCATACCTCAAATAGATTATCAAGTTTATCACAAGTTGACCACATTTAGAACTAAACAATTCAAGACCTAAGATCTTTATTAATTACCAACTAGCTACTAATTATACATTCATACCTACTCAAATTCTAAATTCTACCAGCAACAAACTAGTAACAGTACCAGACCACCTAAAGAAACTAACAAACAAAATTTTTTCTCTTAAATATTTCAATTCATATAAAAAAAAAAACAAAGCTCAATATTGACACTATCAAAGCCAAATGGTTGGTGACTTGGCACCAATGAAGGATGGCTGCAGGCTTCATGTCATGATGGTGACGTGGTAATGACTGAAGACCAGAAGAACTGCAGAAGATTAGAAGGGTTTCTCTCTATTGTTGTCTGCCCTGCATAAGTGAAGAACATATGTGTGCAGATTAGGTTATTTGCCAGCTGCACGCATTGCTTAGTCCAATGGGCTTTCAGTTTCAGGTTAAAGGGGGCATAACATACCTTATAATTGGTGGTGCTGAATGTGAGTAGAGCCCCACCCCCACCCACCCACGCAACCACCAACCACACACACAACTGAGATAGCTGTAAATCTGCTCCTGGATGGTGTTCATGGATTATATAGACCTGGATTGTAGTTGCCCTGATTATTATCGTGATGATCTTGGCTTTCCATTTTCCACATTTCTGCTTTCTCTAGATGGCCTAGTTCATAGATTGTTACACTAGTGTCAAGTTTTGATTATTACTAAAACACTTCAGGTAAAGTTTAAGGATCCAGTTTGTTACTAAGTCTTGATGACTCTACCTATGGTGAATAAGAAACTTGAGATGGCTTTAATTGTTGCACGTGCTTGAAAGTATTTTCTATTTCATTAGTATTTTTAAAATTTAGAAACCTGTATGCAGCCATGTTTCTGTTGGCTTAGTAGGTTAAATCTTTCTATATTAGTCTAATGCTCAAAGTATATCTTGACTTTTAGTTAATTTTGTTACCAATTCAGGCCTATGCTCTTACTGCGAAAGGGGTTCGGTTAGTTTGTAAAAATACAACTGAAAAAAACAAAAGCTCCATAGTACTTAAAACACAGGGAAGTGGTTCCCTCAAGGATAATATCATTACAGTGTTTGGCATGAACACTTTCACCTGCTTAGAGCCTTTGAGTCTATTTATATCAGATACTTACCAAGTGGATGGATTTCTTTCTAAATCTGGCAATGGTAGCGGGCGGAGTTTAGGGGACCGACAATACTTTTTTGTTAATGGCCGACCTGTTGACATGCCAAAAGTTAGCAAGCTTGTCAATGAACTGTATAGATCTGCAAACTCAAAGCAATATCCAATCGCAATAATGAATTTTGTTGTTCCCACTAGTGTTTGTGATGTCAATGTGACCCCGGACAAGAGAAAATTATTCTTATCTGATGAAGGCTCGGTTTTGAAGTCATTAAAAGAAGCGATATTGAAGATTTATTCCCCAGATCTTGCTAGCTTCTCAGTACAAAAAGCTGAGAAACTCAGTCAAGAAGAAACTAACTCCAAGATTTGCTCTCAACATGAACAGTCTTCTTCGCAGTTTTCATCAAGGCAAGCATCACAAGAGGATAGTGATTGTAAGAAGGAAACCAACATTGTTGTGAGTGATGATGAAGAGACCTTAAGATCCCCGCCTGCTGTTAATCTGATTAATGTTGATGATTTCAGTTCATCAAAAAGAGATTTAGCACTTAAATTTCATGGCATGAAGGAAACCGATACTATTTCTGGGAGCTATAGTAAGAATCCTGCAGTTGTAACTAACACTTCTTTTAATCGGCAGTCATTATCATCATTCAACTCCACAATGCGTAAGTTTGTCAATGAAAGAACAGATTCGCCTTGTTCTGTTGGTCCTGTTCAGTCACTGCTTACATCATTTGTTGCTGTCAACAAAAGAAAGCATGAAAGCATGAGTAATACTTTATCTGAGGTCCCTGTTCTTAGAAATGGGCCCGCCATTTGTCAATCTGTTGATCAAAGGTATAAATCAAATTCTACATTTGCAAAATCTTTAGTGAAATGTCATGCAGTTAATGACTCTGGTGAAGTTGACCTGGATGAGTCAAAGTCAAAGCCTTTGAATCACACTCTGGTGGATGAAGAATGCGACGATGTTTTAGAAGTCTCCCCTGTTAAAGTTGTTAAAACTTCTGGACAAGTTTACGAGGCATGTCAGTTTTTAGTTCATATGGTTGATATCTTATGTAATTACAATATTTTAGCACATTTATATTATCTTGCTTGTTATGCAGGACATGATAAGAATTAAGACACCTGAATCTGTTTCGAAATCCGTGTTAAATGCTTCAGCTCCTGAAAAATTTAATGATGAGGTGTCAACTCCATTAAATTCTTCTGAGCCACCTTCAGATCCACCTGTGTCTTCTTCTCATTCAAAGATGTGTTACACAATGCAATTTAGTTTCGAGGAATTAAAGAAAAAGAGGCAGCAAAAATTAGCAGCATTTCAAGCAAGCAAAAATACACCCTGGATATCAAAGACTAAAGGGTCTGGAACTATAACATTCTGGTGATAAATAAATGTAAAGCTCTGCGTTTTAACCGTCTCTTGTTATTTACTTACAGATACTATGCTGATGCAACATTAGAGATTTCTCAAGTGGTAAAAGAGGATGCTAAAGCAAAAGCTTTATCTGCAGCAACAAGTGAATTGGAAAAGTTATTCAAGAAGGAAGATTTTGGCCGCATGAAGGTTATTAACCTTTCTTAATTGCTATCATTAAAACTTTTTTTTATAAAATAAGAACCCCTCACTAGAAAACTAATGGGCCCCACACCAATAAGACTAGGTAAAACATAGCTTGAGACCTGTGCTAGAGGGAATCATGCATCTAACGTTGCTAGAATATGTGTACAAGAAATAGTAAGCGAATATTTATATAATAAAGCAGGATGCAAATATGTATTGAGGTAATTGTTCAGATTCTCTTTTATTTTGTCTAGGTTATTGGGCAATTCAATCTTGGATTCATCATTGGCAAGTTAGACCAAGACCTCTTTATAGTGGATCAGGTCATGCTTCTTTGCTACCATATATCACAAAATCTTATTTCACAACTGTTCAATGCATAGATTTTACTTTGTATGTTATAACTTTTATTTTGTAGTTCACGGTTTAATGTCATGTTCTTCTGATCAGCATGCTGCTGATGAAAAATACAATTATGAGCGTCTGTCACAGTCCACCATCTTGAACCAACAACCTTTACTAAGGTGATAAGTTTTAATTTATGTAAAAATATATACCGACACGTTTTTTCTGAAAATAAAAGTACTTGCTGCGATTTGCATACAACACATATATATGTTCACTGATATGAGTTGTGTTTTGATTTGACTTGTTTTTTGTTGTATGATATAAAAGGCCAATTTCGGTGGAGTTATCTCCTGAAGAAGAGATAATCACCTCGATGCATATGGATACTATCAGGTGAGCTTTTCTGGATGATAGTTAACATTTTTTATTTCCCTTTCTGGCTGTATCTAAATTGGGTTTCTAGAATTCATTTACATAAACGATTCAACTTTTAAATTCGGCAAAAAACACGGTATTAAAAAGCACCAAGTGAGATCTTCATGTAGGCGAGGCATCTCTCTTTGCACAACTAATTAAGTTTCTATGAGCCGAAGGTCTCCTCTGAAGCAGCCTATACTACATTTTTAGGTAGGGTTAATGTTTTACTTCGTCTTTTCCCTCCCAAAACTCACACAAAAGTGGGAATTTGCTGGGTATGTATGTGTGTTTGTTTATACAATCAAAAGTTGCATCTCTCTCATCTCTTCATTCTCTTGGTCGTTTTTACATAGCAGCATTCTTCACACCCTAATTTATCGTTCTGTGCGTGTCACACTTCGAAAAATCAACATCAAAATACTACTTTATGAGCTGCTTAACTTTTAATAGTCAATGCATATATATATTATTGTATTCAATGTTCAGGAAAAATGGGTTTTCATTAGAAGAAGACGTGCATGCTCCTCCTGGGAACCATTACAAATTAAAAGCCGTCCCCTTTAGCAAAAACATAACTTTCGGTGTTGCAGGTTGCGTATAATATTATTTTGAGTTAATTTTATAGTTGGTCCCTATGGTATGTGGGTTTTGCATTGATGGGCCCTAAATTTGACAAATTACACCTGTGGTCTGAATAGTTTGTAAAAATTGTAACACAGGTTACACAGGTCATCCCTGAAGCTGATGGCCGATATCTTTTTCTGTTAAATTTTTTTAAAATGACCAAAATACCCTTTACCCACACATCTACTCGTGTGAAACAACACAAACTTCAGTTCCGTCACACCATCACATTGTCTTCGTCGACTAGACAAGCATCACCACCTTCAAATACAATTACCCATCACCACCACCACACCATCACCGACGACCACATTATTTGACACTAATTTGCGACTGGGATCGCAACCACATCACGCGTAGCAATCGAATTGCGATTGGAATATGCAGTCATCACACAAGGCATCACCGTGTGCTGGAATGATTCTCATTTCCCACTCCAGATTGACCTCTCCTCTTAACTGCATCTCGATTTAACCCCCATCGTTCCACCCCATTACTGATCATGCATCTGGATTCTAGTTTCTGCCCCACCCCCTCCGGTTGTCTTCCTTTTCGACCTTCTCTTATCAATATCATCTCAGTTTAATCCCCAACCGGTTTCCAGATCACTCTCTCTATCTCGATTTACCCGCATCTTGCTTCTAGTCACAGCCCCACACCCTTCAGTGGTGATGTATTCATGGTTTTCAGACTGGAAGGTGATGGTTTAACCGACGAAGAGGGTGACGGTGGTGATGTGTCGGAGGTGTGTTGGTGTGGATGTGAAAGGGTAGGAGATAATATTTGTTAGCATGGATCCGATAAAACAAAAGAAATGAGAAGAAATGGGGTGATGTAATGGGTAAGGAATAAGAGATAAGGGTATTTTAGTCATTTACATATCTAACAGAAAAAAAAAATATCTGCTTCAGGGACCACTGGTATTACATTTTACAAACGGTTCAGACCATAGGTGTAATTTCTCTAAGTTAGGGACCATCAATGCAAAACCGACATACCACAGGTTCAGCCGTGTAATTTACTATTTTTTTTTTCATTTTAGAAAAAAAGCATAACATAGGTAGTGTTACATAGTCTGCTGTATTGTTTATGTTTTTGTTGATATTTTATGTTGAGTATAATTTATCGATCTATTTTGCAGACGTGAAGGAGCTCATATCTATTTTGGCTGATAATCAGGGAGAATGTTCGATTATGGGTAGTTATAAGATGGACACTGCTGATTCTGTGTGCCCTCCAAGAGTACGTGCAATGTTAGCATCACGTGCCTGCAGATCTTCTGTTATGATTGGCGATCCACTTGGAAGAAATGAGATGCAAAAGGTGACATTTTTCCCCTAATAATGTGAAATCTTCGAAATAGTTTGAATATAAAAATTTAACAAAAATGGAGTCAAAACCAATGTTTTAAAACCGGTTCGAACCGGCCGCCGCTAATTCATCCGGTACAAAACCCTCCGATATTATGCAAGTTTCTTTGATCGACTGTGTCTGCGGTTTAATCCGGTTATACCGGTAAAACAGGTATTCCCGGTTTCAAATAAAAACACTAGATTTCGGTAAAACGGTGAATTTCGGCTTTTAAGCGATCGTGAACTTGATGCGTTTAACTTTAACACGCCAATGACACAATCCTATCATGCACTTTTATTTAAAAAACTTTATTAAAATGTGAGTACTTTTTAGATTGTTTTGAATGAATTTGAGTACCAATTGTTTTTGGATGAATTTGGATACTTTTTGAAAACTTATTTGAGTATAAGTTGTATTTCTATGGAATTTCATGGTTAACTAGTTTGTTCGTTTGAACCATCTGGTACAACCCGGTTCAACCGCTTCAACCGGTTGAACCATCTCTGAGCCAAATCTGGTGCTCCTTACATACCGGTTTTTAAAACATTGGTCAAAACTAAATTTTTTTTAGGAGTTTTTATAGCAGGGTATGGTTTTTTTTTTTTTTTTTTTACACAAATGTGGTATGGGGGATTTAAAATTCCGCGTTCTCTCTCCTAAAGATTCACATTGAGAAGTTTTATTTATTTAATATTTAATTATTCATGTAAGTTATAATATTCTTTTTCTCTAATAATTGTAATATTCAATATAAATTTTAATATTTAATTTTTCATGTAAGCTATAATATTCTTTTTCTCTAATAATTGTAATATTCAGTATAAATTTTAATAATAATTTTTTTTTCATTTTTGATTTTTTTTATTAATTTTAATATCTAGTATCAGTCTAAATATACATTTTTTTCATTTTCTCAATGTTTCCAAATCAATTTTATTAAAAATTGAGTTGCATTCAACATAAAGTAGTTTTATAATCACGAGACCAAACACTTTACATTCGATACAACTCAGCTTTTAATAAATTTTCTATCATAAATTCAAAATGTAGGGGTAAGAAAACCGAGTAGAACTGTATATTTAGACTCTTAGGGGACTAGGAGTCCTCCCACAACTCCCCACTTTTTCCCGTTGCCACATCAGCGCCACATCAGTGCCACATCAGCTTTCCTCACTTTTCCCCATTTTGCACGGTGTCGTCCCACTTTTCCCCACTTTTCCCCATTTTCAAATATTATTTTTATTTAATTATTTTAACAATAAATAAATAATAATAATTAAATAGATTCATTAAAAATAAAATATAAAATTACATTAAAATTTAAAAAGATATTACATTAAATTAAAAAGATATTACATTAAATGAAAATACTAATAAAAATAGAATAAAAATTAGTTTAAATAGAATAAAAATCAGTTTTTTTTTTTTTAAACATTCCAACGGTCCAAAACCTCTCCAACGGTCGAAACCCACTTTCTTCCCATTCGACGAGATTCGGTGATGTGCTCCCGTTTCACCCCACCCCACTTCCGGGGGGGTGGTGTTCCCATTTTCTCCCGGACCGGGAAATGGCTCCCCGGCTCATCCCGAAGCCCCACTCCGAGTCCCCTTATTACAAATTAATATATTATTAGAGACTGCAGTATTATATCTTGAAGAAAAATTGACAAGAAAAATTAATACTTGACAATGTGAGTAAATTATTAGATAACTCACTGTCACAGACCTCGGTTACGACATTTTTAATATAAAAAATAAAACTTATTAATATTGTTTTTAAGCTACTATAGTTTTGAAGAAGTATGCAACTTATAGATGTGTTATGACGAGATCTGGTTTCAGTTTTTTGTTTGTTTGTTTATGATTGTAGATAGTTGAACATTTGATGGGTTTAAGATCACCATGGAATTGTCCACATGGCAGACCGACAATGCGCCACTTGGTGGATTTAACAACCGTTCATAAAAGGTCAAATGAAGACAGCTTAGTTTAGTGTTAGAAACCGTTTGAATATATGTATGTGCTGGTGTTTATGTGACACAAATGTTACCTTTGCAACAATGAATATACTTAAACGTATCTATTTTATATATTCGCATACCTATTATAAATATTGGGTGGGATCAGATATAAATATAATTTTGTCTAAAAGTAATAACTTTTTATTATTTTTACTACATTTTTTTTGTTGAATTCTATTTTGTACCAGATTTTTTATATTTGTACCGAATTTTTTTATTGGATTTTTTTTGAAATGTTTTTTGTTTTTTAACTGATTCTTTTACTAATTTTTTTTATTGTAATGGAATTTTTACTAGATTTTTGCTTTTATATATATATATTTTTTAAATTGTTTTTTAGTGAATCCTTCATAAATATTAGTTCACCTATATTACATTAAATGTCCAATATATCTTTTGATAATGCATTACGTGTATTAAAAATATAGTATAGTTAAAAAAATTATTATCATTTTCGTATATATTAATACTAGGTTAGTATCCCATGTGTTATACGGGTTGAATAAAACAATATAACAAATAGTTACAATGAAAATTTAGACAATATAAAATAATATTTTAAAATATGATTACCATTTGTATAATTTAATACTTTAAGTATAAAAATAATAATATTATTTTTAACGCTAATTTTTCTAAATTTTGTTTCTTTAAACATTTTGATTTAAATAATTTGTTTTTAAATATTTTTATATTTTATACAATTTGTTTTTTTAATTGCGTTTGTTAATATTAATATATTAAAAACAACTTTTTTATTTTATAAATGTATAAAAACTATATTTAATATTAGGTTAGTCACCTATGTATTATGCGGGCTGTTTATAAAAATTATATTAAGTAATAATAATTAGTAATTAAGATTTACGAATTGTAGAGTGATTTTTGTGAGATAAAATATGTTTCAAATTATACGAATGTAAAGACTTTAACAATAACTTATATTCAAGTTAAGAAAACTCAAACTAATAATTTTAAGGGATAACTCTACACAAATGTAACAAACTTTTCATACTGTCTTAATTAAGTCACCGTAACTTTTTTCTGTCCCAATTAGGTCATTCAACTTAGTATATGTGTTCTAATCCTATATAAATAACCTGAATAGCATGTTATAGCTAATTTTCTACATGTTTAACTTATTTAATATGTTAAATGGAGATATAAGCATTTATAAAGTAAATAATAAATTAAAAATTATTTAAAATCATCCACATTTACGCATGATATTTGAAAAAAAAAGTTTCAAACGTTAAATATCGACACACATTGTTTGAAAATATTTTTTTTCAAATATATTGCGTAAATGTGAATGGTTTTAAATAATATTTAATTTCTTATTTTTTTATAAACTAATTATATTACCGCTTAACATATTAAATAAGTTAAATATGTAGAAAATTAGCTATAACCTGCTATTCAGGTTATTTATATAGGATTAGAACACTCATACTAAATTGAATGACCTAATTGGGACAGAAAAAAGTTATAGTGACTTAATTGAGATAGTATGAAAAGTTGGTTACATTTGTGTAGAGTTATCCCTAATTTTAAAATCTCTAAAGCCTTGTTTGTGTACAACATTTAAAATTCTTGTTTACCATCTTTATTTAATGTTAATATTTTTAATCCTTTTGTACCTTTAACTATATATATAATACAACACATAATTGTTCATGTTTGAAAATCGGTTGCTACAAAACACAAATCAACCTTAGATAGTGATTATTCAAAACATCCAAGATACTGTTTTATTTGAAAACTAAAAAGAATCATTTTTTAAATGTCAAACTTAGTCTTGAAATAAATGCAAGTATATGTCCTAAGGTTAAAGAAAAACCCGATGCATGAAAAAAAATGCCAAACATGACATTAACCACGAGGTTAGGTTTAAAAGGGACAAAAGCACAACAAATTGGTACACTTGCAACATACAAAAGTTAAAAATATGACATACTTGAAACTATAGATGGTACATGATGTATTTAGATACAATATTCATATCATCATATATCATAGATCACTAAATTTAATATATATTTCAATCACATAGTTATTCCTAGATGTGCATTCGATGTAATGAGAAAGAATAAGAAAGAAAGTGCCAAATCGTCTTGCTTGAAGGCTTGTTGATATTGTTAAAATGATCTTTGATTCTCTTTAGAAGCTTTTCCACACTTGAATACACTTTTGGGTGCATCAAAACTTGGCCTTCTTCTAGTAAAACCAGATTTAGAAGCTTTCACAGCCTGCAAACCAGCTTTTAGATCAACACCTAGCAAACCAGTTTAAATAATTATTTAGAGTCCCTGTTAATCAAATTAGAGTTTATAAATGATAATTTCAATTTGTTGTGAAGATGCTAATATTTGTTGATCAAATAATACTTTGGCTATATAGTTGGTGAATATATGAATTGTCTGAATTACATCATAAATAGATGTGATATATTACATTATTCTCCCCATTCGTTCATTAAACCTTTTAGGACCCCAAATATCATATAAAATAGTTGTTTGCCTGAAAAACTAACAATACAATAGGTTATTTTCCTGGTATTGACATATAAAGTCAAATTTTTAACATGTTGACCAGAGAATGGTTAATAAATTGGATGCTATTTTGATTAAAGGATTCATGTAGATTTAAGTTATAATATTCTACTTGGCTATAATAAAGTAGCTACTTATAAATTAATGATTGTGAGGCACGTGATGTAATTACCAGTTAAACAACTTATCAAAATCTACTACTTTGATGCAGGCTTTATACTCAAGTAGAATTTTTGTCTCCCGAACATAAAAGGAAATTAAACATCATTACACTAAATGGAAGTGAATACAATAAATATAAATAAGACATAATATACATTTCAGTATCTTTGTGTATCATGACATTCTTGTGCAACTACTAAAGACCCAAATATGAGGTGTTTCATATGCATTTTTATGACTTGCATGAAAAAAATATAAATTATAAACCATGACATAGCTGCTAATAGTTCAAAGTGCTTCAAAAGCTATCATTAACTAAATTATGCACAGGTTCATTTCTATGATATACTCGTACAAAATATTTGACCCTACATTTACTTCAAAACACATGAGCTCCACAAAGTGTTATAGTTATCCATAATCTCCAAGAGAAAGCAAACAAAAATTTTTACACAATATTATTTCTTGACACAAAAAAATTCCACTATAAAGCCAAATCACATAACACAATAAAGTTTAAACATGTCAATCAAATTATGCAACAAAGTACCAACTTACATCAAGGATAAAACATAAACATAAATAACTTTCATAAGAGTTTAGTTACACTCCAAGATAGAAAGCCAACAGGAGCATAAATTGGATATCATAGACCAAAAAATAGCATCAATTCTGATAGTGAAATGCGATGCATTTTACAAAATATCATGAACAAAATTAAAGAAATTTGGTCAATTTAACAAATGCATAAGAACCATAATTCACAAACAAAATAAAATAACTTTGAGCAGTTTACAAAACATCACAAATTTCAAACATCAAAATTTAACTAATCTGCATAGAGAAAGGCATTGCCAAGATACTTTGAAGCAGTTAAACATCTCCTTTAATTTTAGAATGTGTAAAGAGCAAAAATATAATAAAAGTGAAAGACACTGCTAAAAAACATTACTTGATTTGAAGCTAACAATTTCAAAACCAGTTTGTATTAATTTATAAGCATATGATAAGCACAAATCAAATAAATTTCAAGTGCAGACACATTCACACTAAACAGAAACAGATAAATTGCATAAACATATTTTACCCACTTAACTACCTATTATGTGATGACCAGAAACAAATTGATCTTTGATATACAATTTGGAATATTTTTTTAAAATTTCATTATGATGATTAAGACAAAATGATGATGACATTACTCTCTTTGCTACTTTCAGCATACAATTGTTAAAATTGTTAAACTTAAAGAATATTCCTTCATAATGAAATTTTAAAAGAAATCCTAAATATAAAGAAACTTAAAGATGATGGTGGTTAAGACAAAATTGTTAAACTTAAAGAATATTCCATCATAAAGAAACTCACATAGTTAGTAACACACAAATGAAATCCTAAATATAAAAAAATCAATTGAATACGCATGAAATAAGAAAACATAATACAAACACAAAGTGATAATATTACCTTGAACAACGATTTAGATGGATGATTACAGAGGATGTTAACCCACTGAATCGGGAACAAAAATCTTCCGGTTGAGTGAATCGTGAAGACTTTGTTAGGGTTTGTTGATAGAATACTGATCTATAGAAAAGGGAAAGGGAAAATAGGGTTTTAGGAAAGAATACTAACCTTGATCGGATGACTACAGAAGATGTTAAAGCTGTAAATCGTAAACGAAGATCTTGTGTTTGTGTGAAGGGTGGTGTTAAACTCACACCCAAAAATAATGTCTGCACACCCTTCAAACGACCCGTAGTGGCCACTACGGGGCGTTTAGGTACGGATTGTACTATCTCGGTCAAACGACAGGTACCATGATTAGACCCAAACGCCCCGTAGTGGGCACTACGGGGCGTTTTTGTACGAGGTTCTGCAAAAGCTTCCGACATGTCAGTTGATTAGACCCAAACGCCCCGTAGTGGTCACTACGTGGCGTTTAATGTTTAAAACGTGACAAATAGGTTGCAACTTACGAATTCATCGGCCATATATACACACATACTGATTTACAATATTACGCATTCTCTCGAATCACTCTCCAAATACTTGAACCAGTTTCTCTTGTTTCGTTTAATAAATATCTACACTCTACAGCCGTGTTTTTTATTTGAAATATGTCTTGGTGGGACGGAGACTTTTTCTTTGGTCAATATTCCGACGTTTCGCGTGTGGCTGAAACATATCAGGTACGAAACTGTGTTTACTTGTTTTTATTGTTAATCAAATGACAAACTAATCATAATGTTTTTAAGGATGAGACTGGCGTGCAATCGTCTGAGGCGACAAATAGACCCGCATTGCCAGATCTTAACGAAGAGGTTGCGGGTCAAACTTCGTACTGGCAGTTTGATTTGAACCAGGAACCTTGCTATGATGAAGACGTTAATAGGGAA
Organism: Mikania micrantha; assembly: GCA_009363875.1. Classification (NCBI taxonomy): domain Eukaryota; kingdom Viridiplantae; phylum Streptophyta; class Magnoliopsida; order Asterales; family Asteraceae; genus Mikania; species Mikania micrantha. Next base: position 83,561,481 of record CM018695.1, on the reverse strand, counting down.
TGTTACGGTGGTGAACAATCACAACCACCCCAAGTGGCCGTTAAAAAGGAAGAAGCTGACATTGTATACCAAAATATGGACTGGAATACCAATGAGGTAATATATTTTCACTTGTTTTTAGTTAGACGGACATTAGTTTAATGACAACATTGTTTTCAGATATTCATTTCTGTGGAGGAGCTGATGGCATGGGTGAAAACTAGAGCCCTTGATAATGGATACATCATAGTTACCGGACGATCTAAGAAAAAGAAGGGGACTGATGAGGTCAACAAAATCTGGCTTGTGTGTGATCGTGGTGGTGAACACAATAGTACAGCCATCTTAAGGCGTACCGGTAGCAAGAAAATCGGGTGTCCTTTTAAATTAATAGGGATATACGACTCTGATTCTTATGGTTGGAAGCTTCAGGTCAGAAACGACCAACACAACCATGAACCTGCTCAAAATCTTGAGGGGCACCCGTTTGTTAGAAGAATGTCCGAGCAGGAACAAAACATGGTGCACCATCTGACTGAGCAACACATGGACCCACGCAACATACTTTCCAGCCTAAAGAAGCATAATCCCAACAACGTCTCCATCCGTAGAGACGTATACAATGTGCAGCATAAATTTAAAAATAAACAAAAAATCGGATCAACCCCAATGCAGGTCTTAGAGAACCTGCTACATACTAAAAATTACGTATACTTTACTCGGGAAAACTCTGAAACGAATGTCGTGGAGGAGATTTTCTTTTGTCATAAAAAATCATACACTTGGTGGCGTGCGTTCCCACATGTTCTTATGATCGACGCGACTTACAAGACTAACATGTACAATCTTCCTTTTGTACAGATAGTTGGTGTTACCTCAACACACCATACGTTTTGTATTGCTCACGCGTTCGTGAGTAAAGAAAAAGAGGAAAATTATCATTGGGTTCTAGAACGAGTAAAAGATATGCTAGATAAGTGTATGGAGCCCCGCGTGATAATAACCGACAGAGACCTTGCTCTGATGAATGCATGTCGTAAGGTCTTTCTGCATGCTTCCAGGTATTTATGCAGGTGGCACATAAGCGAAAATATCGCAAAACACTGCAAAGCGAGTTTTTCAGACGGTGACTGGAAAAAGTTTAAGGGTCGTTGGGGAATTTGTGTGACTCTTCGTCGCCTGAAATTTACGACTACAACTATAACCGCCTGTACCAACAACTTGTCTCAGATAACCGTCAAAGTAAGCGTCATTCAATATCGTTATCATTATTTTTGGTAAAATTACGTTTTCGTATGTCATAGTTTTTTTTTATTTCAGGGGTTTTGAATTATGTGACTCAGACTTGGTTAAACCCATACAAAGACATGTTTGTCACAGCCTGGACTAACAGAACGCCTAACTTTGGTCAACGTACAACTAACAGAGTCGAGAGTCAACATTCAAACTTAAAAAGATATCTAAGAACCACTAAAAAAAACAACTAGAGATACGTCGTCGGAAAATAAAAATGCTACGAGAGATACGTCGCAAATACGCAAAATATAAAAATAGTTTTTAACAAAAAAAACTATATTTTTACACATCAAAAATCATACCCAAACCCCCCAAATCACCCTCAAACGACCCAAGCTGTTGCACGGTTGTTTTTTTTAGACCTAAACGCCCCGTAGTGGTCACTACGGGTCGTATAGGTCCTGAAAAAGCTGACAACAGAATTCTGTCGTTTAAGGTTGTCAGTGGCTCAAACGCCCCGTAGTGGCCACTACGGGGCGTATGGGTGGCGGCGGGGTGTTGAATTAAAATCCTGGGGTGTGTAGATAACCCTTCCCTTGTGTGAATCGTAAATCCTCTGTTAGGGTTTGGGCGAAGGTTTTTGCTCGATAGAAAAGAGAAACGGAAGATATGGTTTCAAAAAATAGAATGGATAGGATTTAGGGTCTGCGTGTATAAGAAAACAGTTTTAAGTTTTTTTTTTTTGGGGGGGGGGGGAAATGGGGATGGCCTAGCATCATGCCAAGTGTCCTCTAGTTATTTTGATTTATTATATATAATAGATAATAGATTATCATTTTGTACATGACATTGTATTTTTCGTACATGTCATTGTGTCTTTGTGTTTCTTCTCAATATTGTGTTTTCGTGAACAATTTATAACACAATGATGTTGTAAAATACATAATGTCAAGCAAGGATAATACAATGACGAGTATAAATAACACAATGATCTATAAAAAAGACACAATTACATGTAAAAAGACACAATGATGAGTATGAATAATTTTGTATAGGTCTTAGTGTCTTTTTTATAGGCATTGTGTCTTCTGTACAGGTCATTGTGTCTTTTATAATGATCATTGTGTCTTTTATACATGTTATTGTGTCTTTTGTGTTTCTGTTCAATATTGTGTTTTCCTAAACAATTTAAGACACAATGATGTTGTAAAATCAATAATGTTAAGCAATGATGACACAATGACGAGTATGAATAACACAATTATCTTTAAAAAGACACAATTACCTGTAAAAAAAGATACAATTACATATAACAAAAACACAAAAAGGTAATTATACAAAAATGTTTAAGAAAGACACAATGACGATAATTAAACACAACGAGCTGAAAAAAGGTTCATTTTTTATAACAACATTATACTGATTTTAAAGATTAAAAAATGCTTGTTTTTATGATTTTTTTAAAAAAAATAATATCGTATGTAAAAATTATGAACCTTTAAAAAATATTAAGGGAAAGTGGTTATGATTAAATTACCTTCTAACAACTTTTTCTTCTAAAGTTTTAAATTTTACATCTTAAATTTGATCTCATGATCTAATGGTCAATAATCTTTTCTTAACGTTCTTAGGATAATGAGACTATTTAGCCGAACCTTACTAAAATATAATTAAATGATATATTAATATACGAGTGACAAATATCATAATTTAAGGATAAATAAATATACAAGTGACAAGTGACAAAAATTAATGATAATGAATGTGAGAATGACAAGTGACGAATTTGTTATTATTTTATTAAGTAGGAATGTAGTACAGACATAGATATACAACTTAAACATATTTTTTTTATTATTATTACTAGGTTATAAACCCGTGTGGTACACGGGTTTGTGAATAAAAATAAATGTGATTTTATAATTATGTGTTCATGAATTATATAATTAAAATAATTTTGTTATATCTTTTTAAATTTACATGATTATATTAATACTAATAATTTAGTTATACCTTTTTTATATTGAAAAACTTTAAAGATAAAAATTTATAAAAAAATGTTCTTAAAACACACACACACACACACACACACATATATATATATATATATATTAAACTTAGATGTATTAAAAATTTACATATGTTAAATATTTGAATTTTAAAATTACTTGTTTAAACTTTAAAATAACATAATACATATTTTGTACATATCTTTCAAGAATGTTTTATAAAAAATATTAAAGAATTGATTAATAATTTAATCATATTATTTAGTAACTTAAATAAAATCATTAATATTTAATAGGAGAGAAAAGAATAAAAAAATCATAAATTTAATAAAAAACATGACATAAAAATATCTATGATGAGAGAGAGGGGAAAAAATCTTTAAGTAACCTAAAATGTTGACAAGTGGCAATCACAAACCTTCATTTATTATATTACATAGATTTTCTTATCCATTTTTGGCATATGTATGTAACTTACTTAAAAACTGAGGTGAAGTAACACATCCAAGACATTTCTTCTACTCTTAATAAAAGAGTGAATCTAATGACATATGGTATTTAACTAGCCTATCCATCTCATTAATCTGTCACATGTATAAAAATACACGTGTCATAACTACAATAGAGCTATAAAATTACCGCTTAATGATTCGAATTTTTGTAACGTGCAATTATTGATCAATTTGAATTTTATTGTTCGGTATGTCAACCAATAAAAAACCATTTAACAAATTAATAAATGATACACTCCATTATTAGCATTTATTTAGATTGATCCACTAATTATTATATATTTAAATTACATGTCAAAGATACAATTATATAATTAATATCTAAATATATATTTTATAGTAATATCTTATATCTTATATTTACGCTCATTTATTATCATTGATCTTCTACTATTTTAATATATTTTTTTTAAATTTTCATCTTAACTTTAAGTCAACATGTGTGTTACACGGGTTACTCATCTAGTATGATAATATGTGATTATAGGGTTTACTAGTAACATGTCAAATTTATTAGCGGTACGGCGAGAGTTTGAACCTCATCACCCCCGACGAGGCGACGATCAACCTTTCTATTTTTATCGAATGCTTTGCGCTTTTTCGTTTCGGGAGCCCATAAACATCTATCTGAGGCTCTGAGCTCAAGCGCTCATCCAGACATTGGCCCAGTAACTGTTATAATGCACATCGGTTAAGCCCATAAAAGTTTTAATCGGTAAGCCCACCACATTACACATAAATACTAAAATACATAATTACGTTAGACAATTTTATAATATGATTTATTATGCAACTAGCTTACTAACGCATTTATTATACCTTTTGATAATCAAGAGAGTGTCATAACAAAAACGTGCCAAGAAATCAAAGCTCTCTCTTTCTTATGGATAAAGCACAGATCGGCATTAAGGAGTATAAATTGGAAAGATTGGTGTAACTTCAATTTATAATTGTTGGTTGTAAATTGTTGTTTTGCTGTTGCTAGCTTCTTGCTAGTCTGGTTGTTTTTCAATGAAATTTGCTTTAAAAAAAAAAAACGCATTTATTATACGGGCTAATTAATAAAAGAATAAATAGGTATTAATAGCTATTTCAAATATATAAACAAAAATTTGGAATAAAAATGTGATTAAAATAATTCATAAAACAGTAATATCAATTTTTTTTAGAACTATCTTTTTTTAAAAAGTATGATTTTAAAAAAAAAAATTCATATAAATGTTTTTAAATTTCATTTATATATATATCTTGTTAATTAAAAATCTTGGTTTTTAATTATTTTTGTTCTCTAAATTTTTATGAAACATTAATTGGTGGTGTTAGATTGTTCACGAAGGGTTTGAAACAATCGAACCACCACCAAGTTGGGGATGGGTGTAGGAGTTTAGGTTTCTAATTGTTTTGGTTCTTTATAAGTAGAGTATTTACATAATTAATGGTTCGTCAATTGTCCTTCACGTATTTAATAACAAATATAGTGTTGATACCTAAGCGGGTTACAAACTTAAACCACAAACACTTGACTTTTTAAAGTTAGCAACTAATTTGTTGTTAACTCAAAATTTAAAACCTTACAGGAAAACAAAATGCTCTAAATTTGTTCTCGTATTTCTTCTATTGTTTCTCTCTTTATAAAACACCCCACCAGACACACACACACATATATATATCTAAGCTTGGGAAAATAAACAAGTTGGGTAAAGGCTAACAACGAGTCTAGATCATGATGAGTTTAAGCAAACTCAGTTCGAGACTAACTTAGTCGTTTTTAAAAAATTCAATTTAGTTGAACCCAAAATGTAATATATTCATACAAACTAACTCATTTATCTTACTTAGGTCAAAATTGTCAGGTATATAAATAACAATAGATATAATTATGCCCGGCAAAATGGGCGGGTTGGGTAACGGGTCAGGATGGGTGCGGGTCATAACGGCTTTTAAGCAAATCAGTTCGGATCTAAATGGACTGTTCTTAAAAAACATCAATTTAATTTAACTTAAGATGTGTTAATAAGTAAACAAATAGTCCATTTGGATAAGTTTTAGTGATTTTCTCATCAAATATGTTATTAATCATTCTTAAATGTTTGAATCCATTGCATTTACATAGTTTTTTGGTTACCCATCTTGACCCGCATTGTGTTTAAGTGCTACCCATCTCAACTCATTCAATATTATGATGTTACCCATTTAACCCATTATACTACAATTGTTTACCCAAACCAACCCTTTTCCTTTTATATGGGTAAAAATTGCCACTTCTAGATATAATGTATCACATGGTTCTCCTGTTTTCAACATGTTAATATGTGTATGCGTGTAACATCTGGCCTCATCTACCACCAATATTGTCCGTTTTACCCATAACCGAAATAAACCAAATTGAATTGCGAATTTGGTTTTCAGTTCGGTTTTAAACTATATCCCTATTACAAATTCGGTTTTTGGATTGGTTTGGAGTTCTAATATTGCGGGCTAGTTAATTATAGTCTCTTTTATTTGTCAAGGTGGATTTCGTTTACAATCATCATTCTGATCACAAAATCTAGTACCAGGCAACGCACTAAATTGTGAATTATCATAATATCATTCACCAAACTCTATTAAGAATTATCATCAGCCAGTGATGTTTTTTTTATTTTTATTTTTTGCAACAGATCAACCTGTAAATCATAATTTTAATTATGAAATTTTAATTTTTGTTTAATAAATGATTTCTATATGTAGGTTAAAGTTGATCATGATTGTTTGACATCATCCTTCCAGTCATACGTAGGTCTAGCGGGCTGTAAACAAATCGTAATAAAGTTGTGAACGGCTTAAACCAGTTGTAAAGAGGTTGGTGGGTTGAACATGTAAATGTTATATGTTTAAGAGGTTAGGACAACTAGTTAAAGTCTTAACTGTAGAATATTCCATTTATACAACCTTTTGCTTTTAAAAGATCAAAAAGGGTTCATCAAGAATAAATGCTTCATCTATTTACTTTTTTTTTTCTTTTATTTTTTTTTTTTTGGTGTACTAGGTTGTACCTTAGTTCTTAAGCATATGATTAATGAAACACAAAAGCATTCATTCAACTACCTAATCTGAAAAGTAATTGCAAACTAAAACTAATATGACGTACCTTCGTAAGATCATTTTATACTCGTTCATAATCTGGATGAGCATTTGGGCATCAGCTGCATGAACAACACAACAAACATGCTAGCATGGCAAAGGTAAGCATGCAACTTTTAGTAGCATCATGTATGATGATAACTCTAAATCATGATAGTGGGTATTCATGTTCAAAGTTCAAACACTCTAAACCAGCAATATAACAATACTCTAACAAGACTGCTGACCAGGCAAATGTTGGAAATAAGAAATAGATAATTATCACCTTTTTGAATTTCTAAATGCAGAATGCAATAAGGGAAACAAAAGTTACATCAAAACTTGATCTCATTCATCATCGGTGTTCTTTGGTGGAGCTGCAGGAGGTGGAGTGCCTTCAGCTCCCATTTCTGCTCTCAGATCATTAATGCTCTGCTCCAACTCGCTAATCCTTTCTCCCATCTCATCGAGTGCATTGCTGTTAAAGAAACTTGCAATAAATGTGCACTTGTACTTGAATTTGGGGGATGGAGAAAATAATAAGGGGTTTTTGGTTCGTTGGAACCTGATGGAATTGGAATTTGAATTACGTTCTTAACATGTTTGATTAGCACAATGCTTTGGAACTGGAATATTAATTCAAATGATAGCATGTTTGGTTGGATAATGAATGATCACTTTTTTCCAGATTTTGAAATAATTAACCAAACAAATTGGAACCTCTTACTCCCTGACTACCACCATCCGCCACCGCTGACGACATGGCTCTCACCACCAACGCAATTCAACTTCTTTAACAAAATAACAAATACATAATTATTTTGTCAACCAATTACATTATAAATTCAAATTCCAGTTTCTTGAAATTCTAATTTTTTTTACAAATTCCAATTCCTTCAAATGACTTTGATGAACCAAACATCCCCAAAGTCTTACATACATGGATTTCTATATTACTCTTATAGGATAATATGAGTGACCAATTAAATTCAAAGGAAGGAGCACATGGGTTACGATCTACTTATCATATATAAGCTGAGTATAAAATATATGTATCAGTTCAGTTTTCACAATATTTTGACCAACCAATTTCAATAAATATATAACCAAAAAGGATATTCTTTGAAACAATTGAGTCTGACATCGTTTGGAATCTGTTTTGCTGCAAAGAGAATAGATCAGTACATACTAGATTTGCACTTATACTCTAAATAGAACAAAACATTTACAATTACCATCTGCTGGAGAAGAGTTTGAACCTGCCAAAACAATGGTGTTAACGTGAGTTATTATCCAGAAAATGCAATCTACAAGTTATAATTAAGAATTGGAATTCCTGTCAACTGAATACCTCTTGAGCAGGGGCGAACCCACATACTCCATCATGTGGTGACACCGGTTAAACTTCTTTGTGTGTTATATAGTCCTTAATACTCATTTCTATGTGTTATTTACATATTTCACAATCATGTGGCACTGATTTATCTAACATTTTTGAAGAGTGGTGCCAGTAAACAAAATTAAGGGTCTACCATTCTAGAGTACTTAACCCCTTTAAAACAATTTGGGTGATTTGTATATACAAGGCAGACAATAGTTTGATCAGTAACAAATATGAACATTCAAGATGAGGACAAGATAGAGGCCAGTAGAATAGCTTTAACAGTTCTATAACCATGAATTATAATTGCAGAGACATGCAATGTAGCATCCATCCCCTCATTCCGACTTGTATTATTTGCTTTGCCCACATGGAGCTGATGTATATATTTGTGGCTGCCCAAACGGGGACTTCCCAAGATACCAAGAGGTCACCCATTTTGGAAATACTCACAAGCATGTTTAAGTGTTTAACTATGGAGTTCTCTAGTCCAGAACAAATACGCCTAACACACGTTGGTGGGTATTCAAGGTCACGTGGATGGAAAGATATGGGATTTACCTAAAGTGTCGTATGTAAGACTCGATTAAACATTGCAAAACTGGAACAACAAGGTCTGAGGAACTTACAAACTGTGTCATATCAGCAGTATTTTGCTTACCATCTCCCGAATCTTTTCCTTCCTGTGAACAAAAGTAGTTCAATCCTTTCTATGGTAAGCAAACTGTTATAAATGCAGATTTGCAGATCAAATATATGCAATTCATAATTAACCACAAATATCACACTTCTAAAAATTCCTCACGGTCATTATATTGTTTCCTTTAAGCCAATGACAGTAAAATCAAAGCTTCAACAAAACAGAAAACGAGCGCCAATAAAAATGATCATCCATTGGCATTTCAAAACCGTATCAATCATCATAAATTAACGAGGACAAATCGTTTCTTAAGCTACGAGCTTCATATTAAAAAATAGGCAAATCATTTCTTCTACTGCAGATCTGTAACATCTTAAATTAATCATCCAGGTAAGGAACAACAATTCGGCGGTTTGTGCATATAAGCTACATTATCAGAGGTGCATCAAACAGAAACATCAATTAACAACGAAAATAACGATCGTTATGACACAATACTTGAAATGCTGACATTCATATGAAGAAAAACGCATGATTTTCGTAGAAATTTCTCATGAATTGAACAAAATTCCGGATTCAAACGAATCATAAGAATGTTGCGATTATTACATTAATGAAAGATCTGATATGATCGCATAAATAATCATGAAACACGCATCGATCGGGAGAAGGTTTTGCATACCATTTTTCTATTGAATTTGAATCAATTCAGCGCTCTGTGGGCATGGGCGACGGTTTATTCAGACTAGGGGGTGGCCGCCCCTGTTTTTTCGTGCAGTAGCGTAAATTTCTCGATACGTGGTGTAAAATTTTTTAAAAACCTTTATTTCGGCCCCCTGGAAAACAAAAAAATTAGTTCGCCCCCCGGGATTATGGTGAAGCTTCGCCACTGTCTGTGGGTCGTTGCTCATGCTAGGGCGGTTCCTGCAATTACGTTCCTTTGATCGTTCGATTTACTTTCGAGGAATTACCACTTTGTCACACCAATACGCCATTGATTAAAAGATTAAAAAGTTTTTTTACATTTTAGAAGAAAAAAGTTTTTGTTTTTTCCCCGTTAATTGCTCTATCAATTCTAAAAAAGTAAAAATAGCATACTTGATATGAGTAATTGAGTAGAATATGTGTACCAGAAATAGTAAGCGAATTTTATATAATAAAGCAGGCGGCAAAAATGTATTGACATAATTGTTTCAGTTTCTCTTTTATTTTATGCCAAATTCATTTAAATAATTCAAACTTTAATCCATTTGCTGTTGTCGGTCCCAACTATGAAAATTTTCTATTAACGGTCCGAATTTTCGACGTATTTACTTGTGGCGGACCGGCGTCAAAAAAACCCTAACGACGTTAACTTTTTTTCGAGTTTCGAACAGATTTTTTAGGGTTTTTGTTCAGATAGAGAATAGGAGTCGGATGACACATAACCTACCTCGAAACGTTGCTCCAAATTTTTCAATTTGATAATTTCTTTGATGAATTGAAAGTTTAAACACCAAAATTAGGAAATTTGAAGCAACGTTTCGAGGTAAGTTATACGTCATTAGATTTCATATTCTCCATCTGAACAAAAGCCCTCAAAAATCCATTCGAAACTCGAAAAAAAAAATTAACGCCGTTAGGGTTTTCTTGGCGGTGGTCCGCCACAGGTAAATATGTCGAAAGTTCGGACCGTTATTGGGGATTTTCATAGTTGGGACCGGCAACGGCCAATTGATCAAAGTTTGGATTATTAAAAACCAATTTCCCTTATTTTATCTAGGTTATTGGGCAATTTAATCTTGTATTCATCATTTGCAAGTTAGACCAATGCCTCTTTATAGTGGATCAGGTCATGCTTCTTTGAAGCTATATATCACAAAGTCCGGTTCAATGCATAGATTTTAGTTTGCATATTATAAACTTTTATTTTGTAGTTCACGGTTTAATGTCATGTTCTTCTAATCAGCATGAAAAATACAATTATCAGCATCTTGAAGCAACAACATTTACTAAGGTGACAAGTTTTAATTTATGTAAAAATATATACTGACACGTTTTTTCTTAAAATACAAGTACTTGTTGCGACTTGCAAACACACATGAGTTAATATTTGATCATCTTCCTGCATATGAGTTGTGTTGTGATTTGACTTGTCTTTTGTTATATGATATAAAAGGCCAATTTCGGTGGAGTTATCTCCTGAAGAAGAGATAATCTCCTCGATGCATATGGATACTATCAGGTGAGCTTTTCTGGCTTATAGTTACTTTTTTTATTTCCCTTTCTGGCTGTACCTAAATTGGGTTTTTAAAATTCATTTACATTAATGTTTCAACTTGTAAATTCTGCAAACATCATAGTATTAAAAAGCGGCAAGTAAGATCTTCGTGTACGCGAGGCATCTCTCTTTGTACAACTAAGTTTCTATGAGTCATAGGTCTCATTCGAAACAACATCTCAACCATATTTTAAGGTAGGGATAAGGTTTCCCCTCCTAGACCCCACGTAAAAGTGGGAATTATATATATATAGACCCCATTGAATTTAAATGTCTTGAGAATCAAATCTGGACATTTAAATTCAATAAGATCAAATCCTAACCATTTAAATTAGGTGGTTTTGGTGGGTTTCAAGAAGTTTACAACAGTTTTATTTTGTCTTCTCTTTCATACGCTCCGATCAGTTTATGCGGTTTCCAGGCGGTCCTTCCATGCTAATCCGCTTACAAAATCAATCCATCTTCTCATTTCTCTAGCCGCACCACCAGCCCGCTCACAAATCATCACACACCATGCATCACAAATCATCAATTGCAGCACCAATACTCTAGCTTCTCGATTCAATTATCAATAAAAGCTCCAGCAACAACATCGTAATCTATTTTCAATTCTGAACCAATTTTTGATGTTTGTTTGATTCCGATTATCTGGATTCTTAGTTTGCATCACCACATGGTCAGGTTAATTCTTTGATCTAGATTGTAGTTTCGATTTGATGAGGAAATAATTTAGGGTTTACTAATATGTTTACTGTTAAACATCAAAACTTTATCTTTTTATAATCAAATTCGAGTGTATTCAGAATATGTACTTTCAGATTATGTGATTTAATGATTCATATTTATGTGGTGGTGATTGGTGGTTCTCATATGTTGATACAGGGATTGAGTTAGGATTATGTTTGATTATGGGCTCTGGTGACTCTGGTAAATGCATCTTAATTCCACTGGTACGTTCTCTGTTTTTTTACTCATAATTAGTTTTGTTAAAGCTATCTGATTTGCTAATTAGCATCACAATTAAGACAGTAACTTGGAGTTATTTTGGTGATTTTTCACTAATAAGCATTTTTTTTATTGTATGTTTTAACTGTAAGAGAAATTGTTTCATAGCTGTTAAAACACTTCATATGACGAAGGATACAATGTCTTTTTAATCACAAAAAATAATAGTTCACCCTTTTAGAGTTTTAGTTTTCATTATAATAATCATTATATCTTGTAATTAAATTCCAGGTACCAAGATGTACAGAGTGCAGGCCATCTTATTTCATTTAAAGGGGTAACCAACGATGAATACTGCATATGATGGCTCGATGAAACAATAAAAAGTCACACCATGCCAACACCTTCACATTTTTCTTAACATTTGTTCCAAAAATGACAAAAGAGAAACAACTACATGTTAATCTGAGAACATTTTTTTTCTTATATGCATTCATAATTTTATCGTCATATAAAGTTGAATCTTACAGTACTTATTAGTTAACCATTGTTCTAACTTGATATATGTCAAAATAAGGATCTCTCATATAACAACTTCACACAAGATCAATCATTTTGGTGACATTAGTTTCAAACATTTCAACATTGTAAGCCTCTTTCTTAGAAATTAGAGATACTCATTATTGATTGTTGTATTGATTTGCCTGTACTGAATTAGCGCATTTATTTATGGCAGTTATTTTAGAACAGTCAAATAACATGTTCTTTAAATTACCTAGCTATCTGATTTTCTTTAACTAATGTGTGTAACTTCAAGTTCTCATGTATCATGTTCATCTTCATTCGTTGTGCATATCTTATTCATTTCTTTATCACATAAACATTGGAAATAATTGCTTTAGTGGATGGCAATCAAAGGGACTTTAGTTATTGCTGATTGTTTATCTTTATCATATTCTTTCATTTCTGTTTCTTTATATGAAACATATAGAATGGAAATTTGTTTCATAATGGCCATGTGCCATTATCAATTACAAGCAATGGAAAAAAGTTGATCAGTTGAGTTACTTTAGGCAAAAGTGTAAGTCTTGCATTCTTGATACCTTTTATCATTGCTTCCATCATCCTTTTTCTTCCTGCAATCACGTAGTGACGTAGATATGATTGACATGGATGAAAATAACAATAAAATAAACCGATTGATCTAATATGAAAGGTGTTTTACGACAAAACATTTACCTTTTTCTACACACATTATTAAATTTGTTTTTCAAAGTTATATAATTTTAATAATAATATAAATATTAGTGTTAACTTTATTACGTAAAATGGATGGATTTGGGTATCTCTCTAACGGATCAAATCGGTTAATTTAAAGAATAAAAATTAAAATTAAAATCAAAAAAACAAATCAAACTGTCTATGATATTAAAAGGTATTAAATTCAATTACATTGTGTTGTTTTCGTTTCTTTATATTACTGCATGTTGAATACATGATGGAAATATGTTTGATTGTTGTTTTATAATTTAGATTCGATTTGTAGTTATTACGTTAATAATCAATGTTTCTGTTTAGAATTCAAATAAAAAAATATTTTTTTCATTATCACATTAAGATACCCGGCCACCGGACGGGTATAAAACTAGTTCACTGAGTAGGTATGTATCATGTATGTTTATACAATCAAAAGTTGCATCTCTCTCATCTCTTCTACATATCAGTCTTCTTCATCAAGTAAAGCATTCATAATCTCTTCATTCTCTTGGTTGTTTTTACATAGCAGCCTCCTTCACACCCTAATCTATTGTTCTGTGCGTGTCACACTTATTAAAATCAACGTCAAAGTACTACTTTATGAGCTGCTTAACTTTTAATAGTCAATGCTAATATATGTTATTGTGTTCAGCGTCCAGGAAAATGGGTTTTCATTAGAAGAAGACGTGAATGCTCCTCCTGGGAAACATTACAAATTAAAAGCCTTCCCCTTTAGCAAAAACGTAACTTTTGGTGTTACAGGTTGCCTAGAATATTATTTTTCATTTTAGAAAAAAGCATAAGATAGGCATTGTTACATAGTCTGTATATATTGTTTATGTTTTTGTTGATATTTTATGTTATTGAGTATAGTTTATGGATCTATTTTGCAGACGTGAAGGAGCTCATATCTATTTTGGCTGATAATCAGGGTGAATGTTCGATTATGGGTAGTTATAAGATGGACACTGCTGATTCTGTGTGCCCTCCAAGAGTACGTGCAATGTTAGCATCACGTGCCTGCTAATAGGGGTGTTCATCGGTTCGGTTAACGGTTTATTCGGTTTTCAAAAACTTTCCCCCTAACCGTTAACCAAACAAAACCGAATTCGAGAAATGGTTATCCGAACCGAATTCAATTAGGTTAGGTTTCGTTTATAATCAAACAAACCGAATTCAACCAAATAAAGCGGTTAAAAAACAAATAAACCTAATAAACCGAATTCAAAAATAATAAATTTAATTATGAATACGGTTTAATGGGTTAATCGAACAAACCGAATTCAATAAAATCTAAAACCGTTAACCGAACCAAAAACCGAATTCGGAATTCGGATACGGTTAGGAACCGAACCGAAAACCGAATTCAGAATTTGGTTCGGTTTTTTTCAGTTACGGATACAGTTCGGTTATCGGTTTTAAACGGTTTTCGGTTATTCTGAACACCCCTATCTGCTGATCTTCTGTTATGATTGGCAATTCGCTTTGAAGAAATGAGATGCAAAAGTTAATTTTTTCCCCCTAACTTATTTGACCGGATAGAGATAAAGTAACTTGGACCCATTTGTAAGTAATGAGTCAAAATTGTTTGCTCTAATAATGTGAAATGTTCAAAATAGTTTGAATATAAAAAGTTAACAAAAATGGAGTCAAAACTAGATTTTTTTTAAGAGTTTTTAAAGCTGGGCTTTTTTTTTCTTTTTTTTTTTAAATGTGGTAGGGGGGATTTTAACTATTTTGAACTATAATTATTAATTTGAATTAAGAAAATTAATAATTATTGATTCAAGTCAGTCAATTTTAAGAAAAATTATTTATTCAAACTTATATCAACATGCATTATCTGATATTTAAGTTAAAAACATATGGTTAGAAATTTAGACCACTAAAATAACTTAAATAACTTTACAGGGACAAAAAAAATTTTGAGTGATTTTATTGAAAAAATTTTAAAAATTGGTTACATTTTTATAAAGTTATCCCTAAATTTTTATATCGTGTGGGATACAACCCAGTTTTTATTAACTCTTTTATCAAAATGTAGGGAGAAGAAAACCGAGTACAACTGTATATTAAGACTCATATTACATAATATTATTAGAGAACTCAACTATATCTTGAATGAAAAATTGACAAGAAAAATTAATACTTGACAATGTGTAAATTATTAGAGAACTCACTATTACAGACCGTGGTTACAACATTTTTAAAATCCAAAAAAAGTAACTTTTAAATATTTTTTTAAGGTCCAATAATTTTGAAGAAGTGTGCAACTTATAGATGTGTTATATCGAGATCTGATTTCAGCTTTTTTGTTTGTGAAGTCATTTGTTGTTTGTTTATGATTGTAGATAGTTGAATATTTGATGGGTTTAAGATCACCATGGAATTGTCCACATGGCAGACCGACAATTCGCCATCCTAGTTCGGTCCAGGCAACAACCTATTCGGCCATGTACACCCCCATTCGAGCCACACCCCATTCGGTCCACTGATTCGGCCAAGTCCCTTGATTCGGCCCAATCATTTGGCCTGCATACATATTCGGCCTAGATTCATTGTTGTGGCCCAATGACTGATTCGGCCCAACTCAATGTTTCGGCCCAAGTAGCTTGGATTGGTCCATGTGATTCAATCGGCCCACGTAATCAAGAATGTAACACTTGATACCAACTAGATGTTTTATAATATGCATGGGAGGTTAAATAAGATTACTACAAAGGTGGCGGAAAACCTTGTTAAACAAATACATAACATCTAGGGTCTTTCTATCAAAATGACCAAGAAATAATAGTTATTTTAAGTGATTACAATAATTACATGCGAAGTTTTCAAACATAAACCTAAGTTATATACCTAGAAACCATTTTGGGTTCAAACTTACACAATTTAAGTTGGCTAAGTCAAGTGAAACATAAAAAGCAATAACAAGACATGCTAAACTCAACCTAAATTGGTTAAGTGTTAGTATGACCTATAACAATAGAACCGGGGCCGAATGATGACCGAGACTTACGGGTGTTAGCCAACTTTAGAGCTAACACATACACGCACACAAACATCTATAACTTATACTTATAAGTTACAAACATTGTGAAATCAACACTGGATCGTGAAAACAACATCAAGTACAACAAAGAGCGCGTGCATCTCTTGCTAGAACTAAGTTAACCACAACAACTACAAGGTGAGTTCACACGCCCCTTTTCTAATCTTAACTGATTTTAAACTCTTGGGGCTGAGAAACATGCTAAATCTTTTAATTATTTAAAAGTTTTAGTTTAACATATTGCTTATACTTTGATTTAGATAAAATTGTTGTACTTATTATCGTTTATCATTGTATGCATGCTTGTATGATCATGATATGACAGAGACAACTCAGATGAATATGATAATATAACTTCATAAATCATCAACACAATAGAATAACATAGTTATAAGATTTTATCTTATAACACCTAATTATTCTTACAAGAGCAAACAATGAGATTATCACAGGTGAACATGATGACGACGACAACAACAACAACAACAACCAAGAATGATATGAAGATAACATATCTTCAAGATATCATTCAACATCGGAGTTAGTTAAGTGTAATATGACTAGTTCTATAACACTTGGTTTACAACTCGATGCAAATTGCAAGATAACATTAAACAAGTATCATCCACCACCTGAGTTGACTAAGTGTTATAAGACTAGCTCTTATAATACTGTAGTGACAACATGGTGACTATATGGAACAACAGGAATGATAATCATGATAATGTAACTTCATGATAACAACGTCATTCACACAATTAATAACATTGTACAATAAGACATGTTCTTATATAACTTTGTTAGAAACAACGGAAACATACATACAAGGGAACAACAACACTGAGAACAAACAAAATTGGTGAACACATGATAAATTGATTACTATTGAAATGTCTGTCTTATATCATTTCAATCATGTGCCATGTACTCAAGTTGATCATTGTAAGTCCCTTCACAAATCGCTGACCAGTTAATTTGACGTGACTAAACCGACGATAGCATAGTGGTACCATAGGTTTGACAAACCTCTAGCTTGTAGGGCTAGTATGTTGATCGTAATCTCATTTGGTCGGTAACGTATGACCGGTGACAGGGCGACGAACAGTCAGGGTCTGGAAAGCGACACATGGTGATATTAATCTGCAGTTATAATTGTAATTAATCCATCGTTTCCTGTTGACTAGTAGACTGAGGAAATGATTTTCTCTCATGTCGTATTACTAGTAACAATTTTGATGAGGCTTACGGTAATACAAGGTGGTAGAGGTAAATCGGATGCATTGTAATCTGATTAAGTGAGGATTGCAATGGATTCCTTTTAGGCTCTATGCACTTCAAGTTGAGAACAAATATCAAATAGTTAACTAACACTCTTATTATTTAAAAGTGATAACGGTTAACCCCACAAGTAATAGAATAATAACAAGGATCAGATTAAATTAATCTAATTTCCTTAATACAATGAGGGTGTATCAATACTTCGGTTTGACAAATAAACCCCTCTTGGCCTATTATTCTACATCTGATACAATGGGTGAATATCAAACGAAATGGACAAGGAAAATTATAATGGGAATATATAGTTGTATTGCAAGTGGTGTTAAGTGCTATTAGAAATGTGGTAGGATGTTGGCTGGGGCTGGTTCCCCTACATATGCCCTATACATAAGCATATCTATTAGGATGAGACTCTACTTGTAGATATAACTATGGAGAGGCCATTGTGTGAACGGATGAATCAAACAACCTACAAGAAACATGTATGACATTTGTGTTTTTGTATGTGAACAATTCAAGGTTTTCAATTATCAAACTTATGAACTCACCAACCTAGTGTTGACTTTGTTCAAATGCATGTTTTCTCAGGTGACGAACAGGTGTAGACATTAGTATTCAAGAACATAGCTAGATGACTTTTAGAAGACCTAGCTACATTTTGTGTGAACATACTTTTGGAATGACAAAAACATTGAATCATCTTTTGTAGATCTTGTACAGTTACAAGATAGAAACTCAATGATTCTTTTGATTAGATTTACTTAGTTAAATTATGATGAAACAATGTAATTTAACTTTGTAATTCTATTTCATTGTCATGTTAGCATTTCTCATTTATATATCATGTGCTATGCAAACAATCTGATCATTTTTTATTATCAAACGATATCGCGCCCCGAAAACTTTCCACCAGACGGGAAAGTCGATCCAGCCCGCCGGCTCGGGGTGTGACACCCACCCGCCGACCCATTTTCGCAACCCGTTCCTATCCCCAGTTCATTCACGCGGTTTAAACTCAAAATAGGAATAGATTTGTGAGAGATTTACACACGAGATTCGTATCAATCAATCGATTAAACAAAATCAATTCAAAAATCGTGGATTTGATCTTAATAAAAACCGAACAAAAAAAAACCCAAAATAGAACCCAAGCGAAATCACTATAAAATCCAAATCAATTGCATCCCAAACCATCCTCAGAGCCCTGCGAACCCATCTGTAAAACTGAAGCACGTCCACAAGCATTTGGAAATCGGATTCGAAGCCAAGAACGACCGAGAGCTTCATCCTACTCGAACTCATTCGATTCCTAATCAATCCAGGTAGGTTTTAGTCTCATTGTACTCGGTTTTATCAGTAGATAAATAGCCCCATGGTTTTCCAAATTCGATTAATCCTTGTATTGAACGAATTGGACATGAAACCAAATTAGGGTTCATAGGTTCTTGGGGCTGATTCGAACATCTGTTTAAGAGTAATTCAAAACCAATATAGGCACAGTAATTCAATTCAGCCCAGTGGTAAAAGCATAGTGCTCGGGCGCCCGAGAACCGGGTTCGAACCCTGCTGGGTCATCCAAAACCGGTTTTTGGGTTTTGCTCAATTTCAACCTCTTTCCATCCATTTTTCTTTTAATAAAAAAATTTTTAAAATCCTATAATGATAATTCTATTTTTTTGTAATAGTTAACTTATTTCAGAAAATTATTTAAAATTATTTTTATTAACTAACCCCTATTTTAAAACTTAAACTAAATTAACAACTCTAGTTAATCTTTTATTATTCTTTTAAAAATAATACTAAAATAATTTTATAAAATACATATATGTAAATAATTATTAAGTTTATTAATAATTAACCTTTTATTAGTTTTAATAGAATAATTTATAAAACGCATAACTTTATTTACTTAATTTTTATAAAATGATTATAAATGTATCCTTTCTATTTTAAATCAATTTTGTACAAACAAATTAAATGGTTATTTTATAAAACTAAGAATTTATTATTCTAAAAAGAAAATTTTATAAACAAAGGCATAAAATTATTTTAATAAAAAAATAATAAAATAAATAAAAAGGCTTTTGTTTATAAAAGTAAACATTTATTTTTTATACTAAACATACAATTTCTTTAACACAATTATTAATTTAAGATGCATTCTTTTTAAAACAAAATCTCTTTAAACATTAAACAATAAAAACATAAGGATTGAAATTAGGTTAATTCAAACATCATGTGATATTCAAATGATTATGCAATATCAATTAGGATATTTATTTATTTGGTTATTCAAAATCAAATAAATAAATGATTGTTCTAAATCAATTAAGATATTTATTTACTTGATTATTCAAAGTCAAATAAATAAATGATTATTCAATACCAATTAGGATATTTATTTATTTGGTTATTCAAAATCAAATAAATAAATGATTATTCAATACCAATTAGGATATTTATTTATTTATTTGATAAATAAATAAATAAATAATCCTAAATGAAAACCATTCAAACTTAGACATATCAATTAGGACTTTCATAGTATGCCATAGAAACTAGGATGCCAAAACTTGAACTCTAAGTACATAGACTAAGAAACTCTATTGCCTTTAGGTTAAGGTGTGCAAGCACAACTTCTTAAATCCTAGGCAACGATTCAAGTGACAAAGTTAGGACATCATGTGAGTAATTCTATACTCCCTCTTTACATTTTTATATTTTTGGGATGTTACATATGCCAGTATTCAAAATCCAAGTTATTCTAGATTCAAATTCTATAGATGCAATACCTTTAGTCTATTTGGTTTGATTCTTTGCTATGTGATACTACTTACTTTATGTACAGTAGACCAAAAGGTCAAGCTGATATGGGCACATCATGAAAGTCGCGACACATGCGAGTAGACTCATTTGGGTCAAGCCTGATATGGGCCACGTGTGAGACGATACAACTTGGACGCCACCAACAACTAAGACTAATTGATTGTGTAACACCCCGCCTCGTTTTACCAGCAATATTTTCCGCTTTGCCAAATTATAGCTCACGGTTTTGCTTTTGGTCGCCCGGGTGAAAACTTACCAGGGGTCACCCATCATGGATTGTTGTCACCTGAGCACGCTTAACTGTGGAGTTCTCCTCTCATCCACTACCATTAAGCCCCAAAACGCGTTGTTGGTATAAGAGGCGGATTATTACATATGAACCAAGGATCTCTCCTGTCCACGGCCGATGTGGGATTTGCCTAAGGTGTCACATACACCCCCCTTGGGACTCATCGTCCTCGATGAGGTTTGCCCCGCTAGCCTCTCTGGCGTGTAGGATCTGCCTAAGGTGTCCTCCAGACACCCCCCGGGACTCATCGCCCTGGATGAGGTTTGCCCCACATCCCGAACGGCACAGGAGTGGCTCTGATACCATTCTGTAACACCCCGCCTCGTTTTACCAGCAATATTTTCCGCTTTGCCAAATTATAGCTCACGGCTTTGCTTTTGGTCGCCCGGGTGAAAACTTCCCAGGGGGTCACCCATCCTGGATTGCTGTCACCTGAGCACGCTTAACTGTGGAGTTCTCCTCTCATCCACTACCATTAAGCCCCAAAACGCGTTGTTGGTATAAGAGGCGGGTTATTACATATGAACCAAGTATCTCTCCTGTCCACGGCCGATGTGGGATTTGCCTAAGGTGTCACAGATTGAGTCAAATAAGGCCCAATCATTATGTCTTAGTTGTATTTAAATGATTAATTTTTTATTTTATTGAGCATTTAATAACATGTTTCTACAAATGCTATGGTTGATCATGAATATGTGATGAACTCAAGAAATCAGTAGAATTTAAAATTTGTGGAACTCAAAATCGAATATGACGATGGGATGAAATGAAACGCTTAATTATCATTAACAACAATATACTATGTGGTTCGATATGTGGTGGGATATCGGCTGGGGCTTATTCCCTTACGTATACCCTATATATAAGCATATTATGGCTGGATAATATAGGTGGTTGTTGGTGAGGTTAAGGTTGTCATTTCGGGTGTTCAAAGGTAATCATTTTCAGACAATTCAAGTAGGTGATTTAGTGTATGAAATGAAATGTTTAATTATCATTAACAACAATATATACTATGTGGTTCGGTATGTGGTGGGATGTCAGCTGGGGCTTGTTCCCCTACGTATGCCCTATATATAAGCATATTTGACCGGATAGTATAGGTGGTTGTTAGTGATGTTAAGGTTGTCATTTCGGTTGATTAATGTTGACAAAGTTACATGTTATTCAAACGTTGTGAATCAAAGGTATGGGATGAAACACTTAGTTATCATTGACAACAATATGTTATGTGGTTCGGTATGTGGTGGGATGTCGGCTGGGGCTTATTCCCTTACGTATGCCCTATATATAAGCATACTTGGCTGAATAGTATAGGTGGTTGTCGATGAGGTTAAGGTTGTCATTCAGACAGATTTATTCAAAATCATTTTTAAATAAAAATATATGAACTCACCAACCATGTGTTGACTTGATCTTTTTGCATGACTTCTCAGGTGACGAACAAGTCTGAGTTAGAAGTCTATGCTTTTGGACTAGGATATCAGATAGCGGACTTAGTATTTTGGACTTGCATACTCTTTGAACATCATTATACCGAATATTTTTATATCTTGTGCAGATACAAGATAGAAGTATTATGATGTTTTTAGTAGATTTACTTTGTTGAATTACGAACGAGACTGGTGTAATTTAACTATGTAATTCTATTTTATTTAGCATTTTCTAATTATGTATCATTTGCAATGTAAACAATCTGATCACCACGATTATCATTCCCAATATCGCGCCCCGGGACCTTTCTGCCCGACGGGACACACGATCCGGCCCGTCGGCTCGGGGCGTGACAGTAAGTTTTCAACCGGGCAACCGAAGGGAAAACAGTGAGCTCCGAGTGGGCAAAGCGGACAATATTAGTAGTAGACGGGGCCGGAAAGTTGCTACATTACTTTCACTTTAAATCATACTTTTGTTTTGATCATCATTCGAGCCCTAAACTTCCATTACATCTCAGATTCTTTATTAAAAGGTTAATTGCATATTGCTCCTTATTAAAACCTTTTATTACATATCTACCTAATCATAAAACTAAATTACATATTTTCCTCTTTTAAACCAAATATATTACATATTTATCTGTGTCATTAAAAAATGATGAATTTCCTATTTTTACTTTTAATAAACTAACTAAAAAGTAAAAACAGTTTGCATATCTTAAGGGCAATTTTAGAACATGAGATATTTGTAATTTTAGTTTAACATTGTATATATATTTAATTTTATTGTTTAATAAGGAGATATATGATAATATTCCAAAAAATAAGAAAGATAAAATCACGAAGGCATATGAGGTTATCGTTGTGTGATCGTGTTTCCCATCTGGTCTTCCTCTAATCACGTATAGGTGTTACATATTTTATCACCACCCCCTCATTACTTTATCATCCCTTCCTCTTTTTTCCCTTTCTTTTTCCTTTCACGCAGCGACCAGTGACCACCCTCGCGTTCACCCCACCGCGCCACGGTCATGCCTCATGTTTAGTCGGTGGGGGAGCCATGGGAGCGTGCCCCTCACGCCACTCACGAGGCACTGCAGATAGCCGTTGAAAGGAATTTAATTTTGATGAATGATGCAAAATTTTCAAATCCAGTTTCATTTGATGGCCAACCAAACATGATTTTAAATGATTTTTGTAATTCTAATTATAATTTCGGTGAATTGCACAAACCAAACATGGTCTAAGATATTAAATGAGAAGGCTAAGATATTTAACATATTATGGAAATTAGATTTAATAATCTTTAAGTGTACTAATGATTTATAGGAAAAACTTCCCTTTTACTTCTTGTACTTTGACAATTTTAACATTTTTCTCAAAACTTTTCAAAATGGCAATTATGTTTCCTGTGGTTTGACAGTTTAACCATTTTCGCCAAACTTTTCTAATATGTCTACATTATAGTCCATTTTTCAAAACCACATGGGGCAAAAGTGTTAAACTGTCAAACTACATGGAGCACAATGACAATTTTGAAAAGTTCGAAGGAAAATTGTTAAAACTGTCAAATCACATGGAGTAAAAGAGAAGTTTTTCCTAATTTATATTATAAACTTTATTAACAATAATCTTAGCATCCACTTTTAGTTATTAAATAACAATCCTAATTATTAACTATCATATATTTGCACTTATTAATTGATTTTGTTTGTAAGGTTTATTATTGTGTTTATAATGATTATTACGAATGAATGCTAATTTTTTATGTTATTATATTAGTTAAATTAAGGTTTTGATTATTATAATCTAATTAATAATATTTTGAATTATTTTAAGAATCTAAATCTGTGAATTAGTACATGATATCAAGTTAATATATTAAAAGAGTCATTTTCTAGCATCCTAGCACGGCTCTTGTTCCAAAAGGAAGGTGGTTCTGGTCATGCACATATGAATACGACCGGTGGGAATGGTTCTTCTTTGGTGTACTGCACCGGGTTATGCCCCGTCCAAATCAAACTGACATCACGCCTGACCACATCCGTCGTGACTTTTGCACACCTTTTACTCATTTTTTTTAACAGCTAACGAGGGCTCAGCGTCATGTCTCTTAATAGCCCAAATGGATCCTCGGACCCAGCAACCACGCATTGCGACCACAGTCCGCTAACAAATCCCCGGTATCTAAAGCCCAGGTGTTGACGAACGCTGAATCGAGTAAATCCACCTGTTTCTTAGGAGTAAACCCACTATAAGGAAACATATCTTTTACTTAGTAATACTTTTTTTATCAGTCAAAAGTGGATTAGCCAGTAGCATCCGGATGAAAGTTAATAAATCAACCGTATAATTTATATCTCAAATTTATATCTTATTAATTCAGTAAGAAATCCACCACTATGACAAAATTCTTTGAAGTAAATAATAGAACTTAGGACCTCGAAAAATGCAATCTTTATCCCTCATTTTCGTGCCATTGAATTATGAGGTCTTTGGTACTTCATATTACTTATTAAATTTACTTTGATACTAATGATATTCAGCTCAAATAGTTGAAGGGACGTATCATATGGATTCAATATTAGAGAGGTAACGAATTCAAGTACTAACATGAACAAAATAAGGTTTTCATTTTGGGTTAGGGAGTTTTCTCCCACTTCTTGTGAGTTTTCTTCTATTTGATGTGAATATATGACTCGTCAATGATTCAAATTGGTGTTTAAAATTTTTTTTAATTTACTTTGATACCATTAATATAAATAATAAAAATATAATTAAAGTAATTTTTCCCCCCACTTTCCTCCTACTCGGTATAACTTTTATTGATAACGTCTGACATGTATATATAAGTAAAATAATAAAAATCGTTATTAATTTTTAATAGTAAACAAATTATTTTAAATTTTACATATATGATATACTTTAATTACCTTAATTTTTGTGACGTATAAAACAAGTTTAAAGTATTTGTATTATAATTATTATTTTAGGATCTGCTCTTTTATTTTACAACACATGTGGGGCTTTATGAGGTTGATAACTGTAATATTTTAAGGGTTTGGTGTGT
Organism: Mikania micrantha; assembly: GCA_009363875.1. Lineage (NCBI taxonomy): Eukaryota > Viridiplantae > Streptophyta > Magnoliopsida > Asterales > Asteraceae > Mikania > Mikania micrantha. The sequence goes on along the minus strand of CM018695.1, from coordinate 83,536,212 downwards.
ATCAGATGCAAGGCCGATTCTTATAAAAAAAAAATAATACTATCTTTTTAAAAAAAGAGGGTCTATTTTAGAGTTTTTAAAAACGAATGAACTCGAATTTCTAAGGTAAAATTGGCTTTATATTTATAACGAATTATAATTAGGGTATGCTTATTTTTGTTTTGTATTTATAATTAATTTGCACATTTTATTTATGATCTATACTTTTTATAACTTTCTTTTTTACGATAATATATATTTTTTGTGTCTTAAGTTTGAGAAGAGTTTTTATATACAGCAACAAAATTAATTTTCATTTCTGCTTTAAAGCATCAAAATACTTGAGAAACCCTGATCAAAAAATAAATTGTCGATAAGCTAAAAAATGCATCAAATATAAGTTGTTTTTATTCATTTGACTTTTAGTATATGTATTACTCTTTATGAATAATTAAGTTGTTGGATGTCACATTCGTTGGTTGTATATACCAAAACTGACTGATTCTCATGTGATGCAAAATTTCCACACTTGCATATCATCTAAAATTCTATTTACACGAATATTCGAGGTGAGTTCATTCTATAACCATGATGTATCAATTTATTTATTAAGATCAGTTAGAACTTTTGATTAAGGTGTTTATAAAACCGACATCCAAATTGTATCTAATTCACCCATCATTTATGTATGTATATACGTGTGTGTATAAGATTATAATCATATAATAACTCAGTCTAAAAGCATTAAATCAACTAACTCCGCCAATACGAAGCCAAATCTTATTTTTTTTAACATCTTGTAACAGATTTACAACAATTTCCTTTTTTTATAAGTTTGCGTAAATTTATTAATCGCTTAAGACATAACATCGTTGTAAGTTTTGGTCTAAAACAATTACAGTGTTGTAAGTCAAAAATATAGAAGGATGTTACGTCTTAAACGGTGTTGAATTTACACAAACTTATAAAAGACGAAAGTTTTCTAAATGTGTTACAACGATGTTTAAAAAAAATCCAAGATTTGGCTTCTTATTGACAGAATTATTTTGGTTAATGCTTTAACCCTGAGTTATTATTTGAATACTTCCCTACATGCATGCATGTATGTATGGTACACAAACAAAGATGGTACTTGCGCAAAGATAGATTGGGGTTGTAAAGGTGCAACAATATTATATATTTATATGCTTATACGAGGCATATATTCCTCTCTGGCATCTAATGATTCGATAACGATTACGAGACGTGTAGACATATACATGACGCATAAAAGTTCAATCATTGACACTGACAAACAATGATTAGACTCTTATAAGCCTCGTATATGCATATACAAAACGTATAAAGGATATAAAAAGTATGAGATAAGTATGAGAATAAAATGACCATTCTTTAGCCACATTTGCAAAAAGATATAACAATAACATATATTATCAAATTAAAGATAATAGAAAACTTTATTTGATAAAAAAAGGTTCAGAAAAAGTGAACTCTATAAAAGTTATTTAGGTTTAGATGAATGACGGAAATTGTATTTGATTTCAAAACAAGAAGTCAACAAAACAAAAGTAGTCTTTCTGCTTTTCGGATTTATGACATTATTACCTTTTTTTTAGAGTATCGAGATAATTCATTGATTTTTTTAATAGCTAAACAAGTCCTCGGATCCAGCAACCCACGCGCTGCGACCACATACCGCTACCAACCCCCGGAAACATTTAAAGCCGGGCGTTGGCGAGTGCCGAATCGAGGAACCGCCACACCATCTAGGAGGAAACTCACACTGAGAAAACTCACTAGCTCACCCAAAACATTATTTGCTCTAGGCGAGACTCGAACACAAGACCTTCCATTTTGGTGGTCAAGGAGTACCACTAGGCTAATTCATTGTTATCATTATTTTTTGAATATCAATTTTTTCGATCGCTCTTAAATTGCTAAATTATTATCATGCTTCACCTGATCATATTCATCGTTAAGTTACCAGTTTTGAACGAAACTCAATACTTTAAGAAAAACTCTCCTGTAAGATTTAAAGCCAGGACCAATAATTTTCTTATTTTTATCCCATCACCAAGATATTGTTAGGTGTAATAAGTTTGATTTATTATTATTTCACTTTTATTTTTAAGTTTATCCCGAACTATTAAACATTTATGATATATATAATCCGTATGTTTGACTTAGATGAAGATTAAAATTACGGCATATGTTAAAAATATTTGCAGATTTGAGAATATATGCAAATTTATGAAATCTAAAAGTAAAATATCTAAAAATCACATCCAACATCTCAATAATTTATTCTTTCTTTTATTTATAACTAGGTTTCCCCCTGCACGTTACGACGAGTTATAAAAGTTTACTTCCGAAAACGAGTATTATGTATCATTTACAGAAGTTCAAATTACATAGCAAAATTAAATATTTCACCAGCAACCAATTGGTTGAATTAAAACAAAAACCTAACTCTTTAATCAAATATCTCAATATACTGATATATGTTTATTTACTATTTATTTTTACTATTTAATACAATAATAATATATATTACTATTCACTTTCACGCATTTTAATTATATACTAGGTTTTTCACCCTGCGCATTGCGTCTTGTTATCATATTATACTTCCGAAAAAAATAACTCTAAATAACCCGTCAAGATCAAGCCAAATTTTCGAAAATTTTTTTAACATCATTGTAAACACATTTATAACACTTTCTTATTAAATGAGAATTGCGTAATTCGCCACCGTTAAAAAGATAACATCGTTGTAAGTTTTTAAAATTTTACACTTATTGTAATGTAAGTGTAAAATTTTAAAAAATTACAACAGTATTAACTTTTAAGCGGTGACGAATTTACGCAAACTCATAAAATAAGAAAGTGTTTTAAATGTGTTTACAATGATGTTAAAAAGAAATTCAAAAATTTGGCTTGATTTTGACGGGTTATTTAGGCCATGTTTGGGATTTCATTTTAAAAAAAACTTATTGACTTATTGGCTAAAAAGCCAATAAGTCAATAAGTTGTTGTCAAACCTAAAAGAACTATTGAAAATGACTTTTTGTAAAAGGATAATAAGTTGTTTTTTAAAAGCTAAAAATTATAGCTTTTGTAAGATAACTTATGATTTATTGACATAAAATTATAAATATACCTCACTCTTTGCCCTTTACCCAACAAAATTAAAATAGTGTCAATAAAAATTTATTTTTTTTGGTTATTTTGAAAATTAATTTTGAAAAAGTTAATCCAAACACATTTTTAAAAACTTCATTTTAAAAATTCATAAGTTAATAAGCATTTTTAACAAAAAAATACCTTTAAAGTTAAATAAGCAATCCCAAACAAGTCATTAGAGTTATTCTTTAAGTGTGGGTTATGTAAACAACCATGCCCTATATATACGTGTGTGTGTGTGTAGGGAGATGATAAAAAAATAACCATTTTTTATTGCGTTAACCGAATAAGTACATCTTATTACTTTATAACCCACATTAAAGTAAAATTTAAAATGTATGTTTTTTCTTCTTTTTAATTAATGTAGGGTCCACTTACATTAATAAAAAAAAAAAAGAAAAAACCTAAAACTTTAGATTTACTTTAATATGGTACCAAAGTAATAAAATGCAGTTATTCGGTTAACGCAATAAACATGAGTTAATAAAGAAACCGCATAATATATATATATATGGAGAGGATCAAATTTTAACCTATGTTTATTGCGTTAACCAAATAACTACATCTTATTTTTTGGGGCTCACATTAAAGTAAATCTAAAGGTGTATTTTTTTTAATTGAGTAAATTACATAAAAGATCCTTTATGTATATATTAAATTTCAAATTTCATCCTTAAACTTTAATAATTACGTCAGACATCCTTTATCTTAATATTTTGTAACAATTAGGTCCTTTCTTAATAATTAAAGTTAACTTTTCTATTGATTTTTTTAAAATGACAATTTTACCCTTATGACTAAAGGATGAAAAATTAAACTATATATAAAGTCAAAGAACGTTTTTTGTACTTTTCCAATTTTAAATTCTTGGTATTTTAATTTTTTTCCTTTTATTTTTTTTCCTTTTAAATTTATTCTATTTAATATTCTATTGAATAAATTATTTAAACTAGTAATTAGTTTATTTATTTTATAATTAAAAATTTATTTTTATGTTTTTGTTTATACTTTTTTTTGCTTGTTTAGTTTATTTATTATTTATTTATATTTACCATTATTCTTCTAGCAAATTAATTTATCAATTTATGATAATTTTTTTGCCTACGATTTATTAACAATTATTAATAAAAATATAAAGTTATTTTGTATCATTTCTATTGTTAACTATTGACTAAAGATTAGGGTTGTTCATGATCCGGTGTTTACATTTTTTAGGTAAAACAAAAACCAAACCGTTAACAACGTTTTTTGAATAATTAAAACCAAAATCGAACGATTAAAGATAAAAAATAAACCAAATCATTATCAACTGTTTGATTCTAGTTTGGTTTTATGGTTTGGGCTTTAGCTTTTTAGCCCTTCAAAAATAAATAATGAAACCATCCTTTTATTTTTATTAACGGTTTAGTTTAGATTTAAATTATTCAAAAAGCTTTCTTAACGTTTTGGTTTATGGTTTCACTTAAAAACCGTAAAGACCGGTACATGAACACCGATAATCTTTAGTCAAGTAGTTAACATCAAAATGATACAAAATAATTTCACATTTTTTTATTACTTATAGAAAATAAATAACATGTAAAAAAATTTATAATGTTTGAAGTCTAATGATAAATAGAAAAAAAATAATAAACAAGCAAAAAATTATTTATAAACAAAAATATAAAAAAAAGTTTTTGATTACAATATAAAGAAACGAATAAAATAATTAATACTTTATAAATTTATAAAATATATTATTAAATAGAATAAATCTAAGAAAAAAACGAAAAAGAAATAAAATAAAATAACAAAAATTTAAAAATTGGTAAAGTATAAAAAAAGTCCTTTAACTTTATATATTATTTCATATTTCATCCTTTAGTCATAAGGGTAAAATTGTCATTTTAAAAAAATTAACATAAAAGTTAACTTTGGTTAGTGGAAAAGAACCTAATTGTTACAAAACACTAAGATAAATGATATATGCCGTAATTATTAAAGTTTAAGGATGAAATTTGAAATTTGATATATAAATAAAAGACCTTTTATGTAATTTACTCTTTTTAACTAATTTAGGACATATTTACATTAATAAAAAAAGAAGAATAAATCTAAACTTTTAGATTTACTTTAACGTAGGCCCCAAAGTAATAAGATGTAGTTATTCGCTTAACGCAATAAGGAAGGGTTAACATTCGAACCATCCTCTATATATATATATATAAATATAATTTCATGCATTTTAATTTCACACGTAATTTTGCCACAGTGCTATGTTGCCCATCAAAAAAGCTAGTCAAAGATCCCAAATCACTCTGTATGATTCACGTAAAAAGTTATTTGATATTTGTCATTATTTGATGGTTATACACACACATGTTATATAAAATATCCATTTTAAAAAATATATATATAATTATGTTATATCAGTATAATTATTTAAAAGTTGGTTAACTATCCCAAATCACGTTGTATGATTCACATAAAAAAGTATTTGTTGATTATAAGCTAAAGGTGAAACGTGAAATGTGAAAAGCCGTTCAAAAAAAAAAAAGTTAAATGACAAAATCCATAGTCAAAAATATTTTATTAAAATAATTGTATCAAAATCATCAATTTCAAAATAAACATTTCCAATAAAAATATCACACATCTGAAAACAAGATCAAGATTACGAAATAGTATACTTTTAGAATAAATTAAATAACTAATTATTATTATTATTATTATTATTATTATTATTATTATTATTATTATTATTAAATACACAAATAGATAGGATGGTAAGACTAATTTAGTCCAAAGGTCCCTTTGAGTATATAAATACATAAAGTTAGTAGTTATAAAGTAATTTATGGTTGTATTTGTTAAAAAAATTATGGTTTTGATCCTATGTGTTTTAAGTGTTTTAACCTAAAATATAATATTTTGTCAACACGATCCTTGTTGTTTAAACAACTAATGATTTTGGCTCTCAAACTTAGTTATTTTAACGGTTTTAACCATCAAACCTAACTTTGGTTAGGGACTTAGGGGTCAAAACCATTAGATTTTTAAATTACAGGAGCTACATTAATAAAAAAATTTTATTTAAATTGAAATTGTTAAAAACATACATGCGTCAAAACCGTAATTTACACGGCTGTAAGTTCCAAAAATTATGCCAGTATATGATGGAGTCACTAATTAATTTTGTTACCTTTTTCATGTCAAACTTTACCGACTTATACTTTGTCTTTATTATGATGATCTATCTAAATGCTATGCAGTCGGATTGAAATAATTATTTGTAATTAAAAATTCAACCAATAGACAACTCCAAACTTTTTGTTACTTAAACATGTCTCAATCATCTATCAAAGTTAGTCTATTAGTTAAGACTTAACCCTTTCTTTATAGATATCAGTGTTCAAGTCTCACAAGTGACACTTTAATGGATAACAGATAAGGAAAGAAATCTTGAACTTAATCTTGGGTTCTGAACCAATGGAAGGCAAGGGTTTACATATTCCACGGGATTCCCGCGCATCAGGGGTACGGTCGACGATCGAAGAATCGATCTTAGTTACCGACCGACATGATGACTGAGGATAGCAAGACGAGACCTTATACCCTTAAAAAAAAATGTTTCAATCAATTGATTTTACTAAAGATGGTTGCAAAAGAGTTGGTTAGAGCTCCTTCTTTTGAGACTGGTCACACACGTCCAGCTCTTAACGACAACCTTTTCTTTTTTGTTTTTAATCCATTTACTTTTCTAGTCTAAAATACTTTTTGTTTTTGCTTTTAAATTATTAGGCGCTATCGTTGGAGGCATAATATTATTTTCTATATATGTTTCAATTTTTAAAACCGGATCTTCCCAACCTAAACATTTCTTTTGTGTACTTAGACCCTTAAATGTGTCCCCGCGATAGTGGCCTAGTGGTAAGGTGGTGAGAATCCATAATGGAGGTCTAGGGTTCAAAGCCCGGCACCACCCAATTTTCACTGGGTCACACGATTTACCTCCCTCATATTGGCCGTGGGACCGGTCGGTAAGGGGCGCCTAATGGTGGCGTTCACCATTTTTTTAGACCCTTAAATGTCACCAATGTAACACACATAATAAAATTTGTGAATACGTTACATTACGTGATGTTGCTTTCGACGTTTCTTAAATCTTTATAATTAAATTACCTTTTTTTTTAATTTGTATACTGCAATGTATGTGACATACTAATGTTTTACATATATATTCAACCGTCACGCTGCAAGAAACGTGTGTTAGTCGTAATGATTCTTTGTAAAGTGTGAGTAAATTTGCTAGTTTTTCTTGAATCTCATGATTAAATAGTATATTTGAAAATTTTAAATTTCTTTCAAAATAATTTTCCTGAATCAAATGAAAACCAAAGTTTTATTATAAACATAGGTTAGTTCCCCGTGTATTACACGGGTTGAAAAAACAATATAATAAATAGTCATTATTGAAAATTTAGATAATATAAAACGATTTTTTAATATAAAATATGATTAAAATTTGATATAATCTAATAATTTAATGAATAAAATAATATTATTATTTATTTAAATACTAATTTCTTCAAAGTTTTGTTTGCTTTAACATTTTATTTTTAAAAAATTGTTTTATAAATTTTATATTTTATAATAAATTGTTTTAAAGATGAGGTGCTCTAGAAACATGACATGTGTCTATAGAAACCTTTATTTATTAGTATAAGTAGATAAGTAGATTGGTAAGCACCTATGACCACTTGGTTATATTACCCACCCAAAAAAAATCTGGAATAAAAAACCACCAATATATCTCAATTACCTAAATTTGATTATTTTTTCTTTAATTAAATAAAAAAAATGGTTTTTTTTATTGAAAATTAGTCGCCTATTGTAATATTACTTTTGTTTTCTTTATCATGAGCTAGTATATTCTTTAATTCACCCAACTTACCAACTATAGCATTTAAACTTCTTATCTTGGTATTATCAATTACACATCTAACATAGCATTAGGCTAAATACCTTTTAATTTAAATATTTTAAAGAAATGAAATATTCAAAACGGTGGACGTCATCATTAGACGCTCATCACCAACCGGTCTCACGGCCAACATTAGGAAGATAAATCACGTGACCAAGGGAAATTTAGACGGTGCCTGACTTTGAACCCTAGACATTCATTATAGATTTCCACCCCTTACCACTAGATCACCATCACGGAAACAAATATTCAAAGTTATTAAAAATAAATAATTACTTATTTTTTGTATCGTGACTATTATAATTGCTTTTTAATTAGAATACTTGAAATCACATCTTACAATTTTTTAGAACTCTGTTATGGGTGTGAACACCCACATGATGGGGGTGTCATGCCCCGATTGTGCTCCTATTCAACGCTAGACGTGATAGGTGCGACTGGTCAGAGGAGGAACAAAAGTAGTAAAGTAAGAAATAATTATTACAATTTACAATAGTGACTTATGACTTTACTTGTGATTTGGTAAAGAGAAAATGATAGTTATACGTAATCTTACGCTATGTTTTCGAGTTCATTTAAAACTGAAAAGAAAAAATAGAAGGAAAGAAAAAAAAATATATTTGTGTTTCTAAGTTTTATTTAAAGAAGGAAATGAAAGAAAAATAAAACATGTTGTGTTCTTAAGTTTCACTCAAGAAATAATGGAATGAAACTACACAAAATTATTTAACTTTCTTTATCTTTGAAGGAAATGGTAGGAAATATTTTTATTATTTTTTTTCATTTACTTCTTTTTTTCCTTCCTTTATGTTGTTTCGCTAAATGAGATCGGGAACACGGTGTAAAAGGAAATCACATACATATTATAATTAATGTTTTTAATTATTCAAACAAATATAAATTAAGATTATGAGCGTAGTTTCACATAAAAGAAAAGTAAATCTATATTAATAAATAAATGTTTTTTAGGGATACATCAATCTTCATAAAGCACCTCAGCTTTAATTTCTTGCATATTTCTCCTATTAAAAACATTTTATTTTAAATAATAATATTAAATACTAAATATATTTTTTATATATTTTAAAATTAAAAAAATTATAATACATTAAAAATATATTAATATAAAAAAAAATTAAAAAATAAATTATTATAAAATACAAAATTTCAAAAACAATTTTTTTAAAATGAAATGTTAAAAGAAACAAACTTTAAAAAACTTATTATGTAAAAAAATAATATAATTATTTTATTGCATTAAATATAAGATATATAAAATTTTAATCACATGTTATATTTAAATTTTAAATGATAACTATTTATTATATTTTTTAATTAACGTTTTTAATACCCAGGTACTAAACTATCATAATAATAAAAAAAACCAAGAAGGTATAACTACGTAGGAATAGTTAGACGAGGCCAAATTTGAATAATCTAGTATTTCTTTGACCCGTGAATGTTGCCTCAATTGCATGTACTTATACTCGAACGATGCAAATTGATGAACATCTAGAATAGAAATAGAAATCGAAATTTAATTGCCATGTAATTGATGTCAATTTTAATTTTGAATCTAAGATGACTTCTGCTTCTTCTTGGATGACTTCTGTTTCATGTTCTTCAACCTCTGTTGTTGCAGAAAATGCTTCAGGAGCTTCACTCCTACTTCAATGGCTGAAATTCATCTTCCTATCTCCATGTCCACAAAGGCTGCTTCTATCCTCCATTGATGTCATCTTCTTGTTCATTATCTTCGTTTTTGCTCTTCAAAAGCTCTATTCAAGATTCAACTCCAACTCATCCGCCATTAACGAACCTCTGATTTCAAAAAACAGAGCAACTGTCAAAGCCAACTTCTGGTTCAAAACATCTTTGTTCGTCACCATAATATTAACAATTTCGTCACTTGTTTCCTCAATTCTGGGATTCACGCAACAAACCCAATCGCCATGGAAGCAGATTGATGGATTATCTTGGTTAATTCAAGCATTATCATTTCTTACAGTCATCGTTTTGATCATCCATGAGAAGAAATTCCAAGTTGTAAATCATCCGTTCGTTCTTCGTGTTTTTTGGGCTGTTAATTTCATCATAATTGCTCTGTTTGCATCGTCCGCTATCGCCCGGTTAGTTTCCGGTACCGAAAACACTTCAATTTTCAAGTCCGGCGACGTAATTTCACTGATTTCTCTACCGTTTTCAGTTTTCCTATTAATTGTATCCATAACAGGATCAACCGGAATCTTAGTGACACCAGAATCTGAACCACTACACAGAAATGGTAACAGTAACGGTGAATTTGAGTTTAACAAGCCATCAAACGTAAGCGGTTGGGCATCAGCTTCAATCCCATCAAAATTCTTCTGGTTATGGATGAACCCGCTCTTGACGAAAGGGTACAAAAGCCCGTTGAAGATCGAAGACATCCCGACACTTTCACCCGAGCATCGGGCCGAAAAAATGTCAACCCGTTTCGAAGAAAACTGGCCCAAACCTCATGAAAACTCAAAACATCCCGTTAGAACCACACTACTCCGATGTTTTTGGAAACATGTCGCTTTTAACGCGTTCCTCGCGATTGTAAAGCTGTCTGTAATGTATGTCGGGCCTTTGTTGATTCAAAGATTTGTTGATTACACTTCGGGGAAGAGGACATCACCATACGAGGGGTATTACTTGATACTAATCCTTTTGGTGGCTAAATTTGTTGAAGTTTTGTCATCCCACCAGTTCAATTTCCATTCCCAGAAGCTTGGAATGTTGATCCGGTCGACACTGATAACTTCATTGTACAAAAAGGGGTTACGGTTAACCTGTTCGGCTCGACAATCGCATGGTGTTGGACAGATTGTGAACTACATGGCTGTAGATGCTCAACAGCTCTCTGATATGATGCTTCATTTGCATGCTGTTTGGCTTATGCCACTGCAAGTTTCTGTTGCATTAGCTATTCTTTACTCTTACATTGGCCTGCCAACTGTGGTTGCTTTGGTTGGACTGATAGTGGTTATGATTTATGTGGTTATGGGTACTAGAAGGAACAACAGGTTCCAGTTTAGTATAATGCAAAACCGTGATTTGAGGATGAAAGCCACAAATGAGATGCTTAACTACATGAGGGTGATCAAGTTTCAAGCATGGGAAGATCACTTCAACAAGAGGATTCAAGCGTTTCGCGAGTCCGAATACGGGTGGCTTGCAAAGTTCATGATCTCAATTGGTGGAAACATGATTGTGTTGTGGAGTACGCCTTTGTTTGTCTCTTCCCTCACGTTTGGGAGCGCAATCTGGCTTGGGGTTCCGCTTGATGCAGGGACGGTTTTTACTGCAATGTCGTTGTTCAAGAACTTGCAAGAGCCCATTCGCACGTTCCCTCAGTCAATGATAGCCCTTTCTCAGGCCATGATCTCACTGGGAAGATTGGATGGGTTCATGTTGAGTAAAGAGTTGGATGATGGGGCGGTAGAGAGGCGCGAGGGTTGTAGTGGTGGGACCACGGTTGAGGTCATAGACGGGTCTTTTAGCTGGGATGATGAAGCTGCTGAAGGTGCAGTAGTCAAGAATATGAACTTTAAGATCAAGAAAGGTGAACTTGCAGCAATTGTTGGGACCGTGGGTTCAGGGAAATCGTCTCTTCTTTCATCCGTTATAGGTGAAATGCACAAAATCTCTGGAAAGGTACTCGAAAACATGTGGTAAACTTCATCAAATGGTCACAAAAACATGTGGTAAACTTGGTTTTTGATGTTGAAACAGGTGACAGTATGCGGTAGCACAGCATATGTTGCACAGACAGCATGGATTCAAAATGGGACAATCCAAGAGAACATTCTGTTTGGCTTACCAATGGATTCACAGAAATACAAGCAAGTAATCAAAAACTGTTGCTTGGAGAAAGACATGGAAATGATGGAATTTGGGGATCAAACAGAGATCGGAGAGCGTGGGATTAATCTCAGTGGTGGCCAGAAGCAAAGGATTCAACTTGCACGCGCTGTGTATCAAGACTGTGACATTTATCTTCTTGATGATGTCTTTAGCGCGGTTGATGCTCACACTGGTTCAGATATATTCAAGGTGATCATTGTTGGATTAAAGTTTATAAATTTTTATTGATGTAAACAAAATCTAAGGTTTGTTTTTGTGGTTGCAGGAGTGTGTAAGGGGTGCCCTTAGGAACAAGACCATCTTGCTGGTCACACACCAAGTTGATTTCCTCCATAATGTTGATCAGATCTTGGTTAGTATCATAATCTTTGATTTAAGTTTGCATATTGTGGTTTCAACTGTTTGCTCATACTTAAAATGACTTGTAACAATGTCAGGTGATGCGTGATGGGATGATCGTTCAATCAGGAAAGTATGATGATCTACTCCAATCCGGTTTGGATTTCAAAAATTTAGTCTCTGCTCACGAAACATCTATGCAGCTAGTCGAGATTGAACCCGCCACATCAGATATCACATCCCCTAAACACCTTCAGAAATCTCCTAGCCTACACCCAAGGGAAGAAAATCAAAAGGTATTAGAACGATCCAAATCGAGTTCTGTCATAGGAACTTCAAAGCTAATCAAAGAAGAGGAGAGGGAAACAGGAAGAATCAGCTTAGGTGTCTATAAGGTCTATGTCACCGAGGCGTTTGGATGGTGGGGTGTGCTTATTGTTTTTTTGTTTTCAATCTTGTGGCAAGCCTCACAGATGGCAAGCGATTACTGGTTGGCATACGAAACAGCCGATGATCAAGCTGCCTCTTTCAACCCTTCGTTGTTTATAGAAGTTTATACAGCTATAGCTGGTGTTTCTTTCGTTATGGTGTTTAGTAGAGTCATTTCTTCAACAGTTCTTGGGCTTCAAACTTGTCAGATTTTCTTTAAGCAGATCCTTAACAGCATACTTCATGCACCAATGTCATTTTTCGACACTACACCTTCTGGAAGAATTCTTAGTAGGGTAAAGATCCTCAAAACTTTCCTTTTTTAGGATGTTCAGGTTGGAATAACAGCTAACATTTACTGATTGACCCTTTGCATAATTTCACATTTGTTCAATTTTCAGGCATCAAGTGATCAAACCAACATTGATATTTTCATTCCTTTCACAATGGCCTTGACTCTATCTATGTACATAACATTGATTGGCATTATCATCATCACTTGTCAGTACGCGTGGCCAACAGTGTTCCTACTGATTCCCCTCGGCTGGCTTAACGTCTGGTATCGGGTATGCTTCATCTCTTTTAGGTAGCTAGTGAAGGGTTTAAGCTATATTTTAGATTGTACCTTTTGTTTGAGCTTTTACTTGTTCCTTTCAATGTGTTGTGCACTTTGAATTATAATAAAACCCAACCTCTAACTGATTTTTCCTCTGTTCATGTATATCAATCAACAAACTTATGACCTGTTTTCTTTCAGGGATTCTTCCTTTCAACATCTCGTGAAATAACACGACTTGATTCGATCACAAAAGCACCTGTTATTCACCATTTCTCAGAGAGCATATCAGGCGTTATGACCATTCGTTGTTTCAAGAAGCAGGATAGATTTGTTCAAGAAAACGTTGATCGTGTGAACGGAAATTTAAGGATGGATTTCCACAACAACGGATCGAATGAGTGGTTGGGTTTTCGTTTGGAGTTCATTGGCAGCTTATTTCTTTGTGTTTCCACCACTTGCATGATCCTCTTGCCTAGCAGCATTGTTAAACCAGGTGCATATTTATCTACAAATCTATGTTTTGTTTTGCTTTGTTAATTAGAGAACTAATCATCATATAATTACAGAAAATGTTGGATTATCGCTTTCGTATGGATTATCACTCAATGGAGCATTGTTTTGGGCTATATACATGAGTTGTTTTGTTGAAAACCGCATGGTTTCTGTTGAAAGAATCAAACAGTTCACCAACATACCCTCAGAAGCCGAATGGGTGAAAAAAGACAACCCCCCTCCTTCAAACTGGCCTGATCACGGCAATGTGGAGCTCAAAGATTTGCAGGTAACATACCAACATGATAATTTGCTATCTTAGGGTCGATATTCGTACCAGTTCTTGAATGTCTGCTTCTAAAAACAGGTTAGATATCGGCCAAACACGCCTTTAGTGATCAAAGGGATCACTCTAAGCATCAAAGGAGGTGAAAAGATTGGTGTGGTTGGTAGAACTGGTGGTGGGAAGTCTACTTTGATCCAAGTTCTGTTTAGATTAGTGGAGCCGTCTGGTGGAAGTATAACCATTGATGGTATCAACATCGCGACTCTCGGACTACATGATCTCAGGTCAAGGTTTGGGATCATTCCTCAAGAGCCCATCTTGTTTGAAGGAACTGTTAGAAGCAATATTGACCCCATTGGTCAACATTCTGATGAGGAAATCTGGAGGGTAATCCTCTATTCCTGTTTTTATAGATTTTAGTAGGAATATTTCACCCAATTATCACTATGCAGTATGTAGCAATCAAGTTTCATTAAGTCACTTAATTTTAAAAACTTTAACATACATATAATTTTTTTTTTCGCAAGAATGAAACAGTAAATGAAACTTGAGTGGTTTTTTTGGTTACATCAGTATATGAAACTGATGTGGGAATTTGTTCTGCAGAGTCTTGAACGATGCCAGCTTAACGATGTCGTTGCTTCAAAACCTGGTAAACTAGATTCTGCAGGTACTAGAAACTGACTCAAAGATGTCTTTTGTTAATCACAGAGAATCAGTACTCATGCTTTTGTGTTCTTTAGTTGTTGATAATGGAGATAACTGGAGTGTGGGTCAAAGACAACTTCTATGTTTAGGAAGAGTGATGCTGAAGCACAGCAGGCTGTTGTTCATGGACGAAGCAACGGCTTCTGTTGATTCACAAACAGACGCGGTGATTCAGAAGATCATACGCGAGGACTTTGCTGACTGTACTATCATCAGCATTGCTCACAGAATACCAACTGTCATGGACTGTGATCGCGTTCTAGTCATCGATGCTGGTAACTCTCGTTTGAATCTTAAAAACACATGCTTATTGGCTGTTTTATTTGTGGTTTCGAACATGAACATGAACATGAACATGAACTCAAATTCGTTTGTTGGAATCAGGTCATGCTAAAGAGTTTGATAAACCTTCACGGTTGATTGAGAGGCCTTCGCTGTTTGGTGCATTGGTTCAGGAGTATGCAAACCGGTCAGCAGGGTTATGAACACATCCTGGAAATCAAGTGAACCCACCTTGGTCGTGTTGAACCAACTTCTAGAGTATGCAAACCGGTTAGCTGGGTTAAGAAAATATTATGTGGTTTATCTAGCTTAGATGCTCCACATATTCGTTGGCTAACGTTTTTAGTTTTTATTCTTGTAATTTTAAAATTTATTATGAGTAATGGGCTAGTGGAGATGAATAATTGATTTAATGAAAATTAACTTTTGGATATATTTATGTTATGTAAAATGCAAAATATGTTGATATGTGTCGGAAAATAAATCATTTATAATATTCAAATCTTTTATTAATTTAATACAAATTTATGAGATAAGAAAAAGGATAAAGGCGTAATAATTCAAATTTAACTGCGAGGTAACGGTTAATTCAATAGTGTTATAGTTAATAATATATTATAAAAGCGTATAAAAAAAATAATTTAATCAAAAAAGAAAATAAGTTAAATTAAAAACCTCGTGTTATACAGACGTTAAGATAGTAATTAAATAATAAAGTTAATTGCATAAATAGTTCTTGTGGTTTGATCATATTACAGATTTGATACTCAAACTTTAAAAATTACAAATTTAGTTCAAATATTTATGAGAATGTTACATACATGGTCCCTGTGATTTGTTCAAATCGCATGTTTGGTCCCTAACATTGAAAAATTGCAAACTTAGTACAAATGTGTATGGGAAGGTTGCATAAATGATCCTTATGGTTTGATAAATTACAAATTTAGTCCTATATATAATTAGGATTATAGTTTACATTTTAGAACCTAAATATTTAAGATCGATTAATAAAATAGTTCACAAATTCAAACTAAAATTTAAGATATATATTATGCCTAAATTAAAAAGAAAAAAATGTTTAATTTTCTTCATGTAGTTTTTTTTCTAAAAAAAAACTGATGTCAATCATTTAAATAAAGAAAGTTAAAAAAAAAAAAAAAACCAACATAATGGTTGTGCCTTAAATAAATTTTATTTCCATCTTAATTAAAGTGTTCTGGGAAAGTTTCATTCTAGAGTATATCTGTCTCGTAAAATCTGTTTAAAACTAACATTTATAAAGTTTAAGTTATTTTAATATTGTTTAAATATTTAGTTTGAATTTGTATTATATTTTATAAACTTAGGTACTAAAATTTAAAATATAACCGTAATTATATATAGGGACTAAATTTGTCCAAGTATTTTAGATTTCGTCGTGAATATTTATTAGGTTCAAGTATTATATGATAAAAGAATTTTCTAAGTATATATTAACTTTTAAAATGTAACTTGATATTTTATTTTATATTAATCTGTTGTATAATTAATGTAAAATTTTTTTTTTTCTCAAGCGTTACATTTTTTGTGATCAATGTCTCAATGATTCAATGGTCATTCACGCATGTTGGGCCTAAATAGCCCAACAAATAATCAAATATCGAATTAATCGTCACTCGTTTTTTCTTCTTCATAGAATTAGAGGTGGGCAAACAAGGTTTTTCTGGAATCAGGGCCGGTTCTGGTTCCAAACAGATCCAGTTTCGGTCAACAAAGTCAATAACCAGTTTTGATTCTGGTTTATGACTGTTTCCAACTGGTTTTTGGACGGTTCCGGTTTGGGTTTTGCAGTGTAAAAGTAGAACCAGTTCCTGTTCAGATTTTTCTCTAAAAATTCAGAACCGCCTGTACCCATCGGTTCAAAATGACTTGTTCCGGTTCGGGTTATTAGTTCCGGTTCTGGTTCTAGGTTTTTGGCACACCTCTAATTAGAATATTGCTTACAATCTCAATATGAAAGTTCTGATTATCGCATTATAATATTTTGGTGAAAAAGAATATTGTTTTTAAATCGAAATGCGTGTTCTCATTGTGTTTTTTCAGTGACGGAGGAGCTTGACTAGATTGGAAGGGGGGCGAAAACTTACGCGATCAAAAATTTTTTTTGCAATCGACCCGTATGTCTAAGTTGGGTTAAATGTTCAGTGATTCAGGTCAAACAAATAAAATAAAAATGTCTAATAATTATCATTATGCGTAAAAAGACTAAAAGAGTGGGTACCTTAAAAGAAGAATTACAATTTTGCTCGACGACCTTTGAGATTTTTGATATCATCGATTTTTGAATTCAATCATAAACGGTTTTTCAATACTCCTTAAGATGGATTTGGTAATGTCCTAAATTCAAATATGACCGTCTTACTTGTTCCCTTAAATTAACCGGATGATCCCACATTTGTATTCGATTAGTCGGATCTCTTTCTAAATAGTTGAGATCCATTTCATTATTATTTGATAGTGAGGATGTAAAAATATCATGCTCTTGGAGATTTTCATGTTTTTTGGACTCACTAGTTGAGGATTTTTACGTTTATCTTGATTTGTACCCCCTTCTTCTTCAATAACCTTTCTTTTAAAAAAACGAGTCAATTGTTTTCACCGTTCTCATGATATATTGATTCAAACTAAAACCTAAATGCGTAAACAAACAAAATAATACCAACTAATACCAATTAACATACCAGTTCTAAATCATAACAAATAAATACACTAGGGGTAGAGCTGAAAGATGAGCCGTGTAATGACTTGGATGAAAAGGCACTTCATACTACCCTTGAAGAAGAGGAACAACAAGATGAAGAACTAGACTACCCAAAGGTCCGTGAATTCAAGGAATTTGTCAGAAAAATAGAAAGGGAAAAGTATGCACTTCCTTCAACATTCGAAGTAACAAGTGCTTATAATCCTCCTCCGAAACCAATCATGGGTGCAGCAGTATATCCACCAGCGAGAGAAAGTGCTTACACTCCAAATTATCAATTCCCTTATGAAAAAGGTAGCTTTAAAGGGGAGTTTGGTAAGTACTACAACTCTCAATGGACGTTACCCCCAGCCTTACTAAGCACATGAGCCATGTTAGTTCTATCAAATATAAAAATTAAATAAAAGAGCATAACTATCTCTACTCTCTAGTTCTTCATATGGTATGATTTCCATCATAAT
Organism: Mikania micrantha; assembly: GCA_009363875.1. Lineage (NCBI taxonomy): Eukaryota > Viridiplantae > Streptophyta > Magnoliopsida > Asterales > Asteraceae > Mikania > Mikania micrantha. The sequence continues at coordinate 83,517,900 of CM018695.1, read as the reverse complement.
CAACAAAAACATAAGCAATCAAGAAATAATAGATATAACAATATACTATACTACCATAGTCCATGGCGCATGGCGGTTGAATGGTTGGTTGGTCAGAGCTCGGTAGTCGGTAGGGGAGGAGGCGCCGGTTGGCGGTCGTCGATGTCCCAAGTAGGGTTGGTCGCCGTCTCGCCGAGGAGGGTTGCTTGGTCGGAACTCGAAAGGGTCGGCAGCCGACTTAAAGTTTGGAGTTGGAGGCTTCGATTTGGAGTGGTGCAGTGGGGATGGCACACGAAATGGACGGGATTTCAAGTTTTAAGGGATTAGGCCTGTAATGACATTTTAGGAATTAGGGAAAATAAGGAAAAAACAGGTAATATATGAGAGGGTAAGGAGTGAATAATAACCCACCTTAATTGAGGTAACCCATTAACCCTGGCAAAAAACGCTCAAATCGCAAAAAAAAAAAAATTTCATGGTTTTTTTATGCAAAAATAGGAGGGGCTCCTTTTTTAAGCGTTCGCTAATTCATAAGCGTTAAAAAGTTAAACGAAATGTAAGTTTGCGTTACACTGCGAACATTTATTTAAGTGTCGCAGTGTAACGCAAACTTACATTTCGTTTAACTTTTTAACGCTTGTGAATTAGCGAACGATTAAAAAAGGAGCCCCCCTATTTTTGCATAAAAAAAACCATGAAATTTTTTTTTGCGATTTGAGCGTTTTTTGTCAGGGTTAATGGGTTACCTCAATTAATAAGGGTTATTATATGATCACTTTCCATATATGAGAAATGGGGTAAAAAAAAGAGAGAGAAGGAAATGAAGTAAAAAAATGAGAGGGAATGAGTATTTTAAAAATGTGATTGGTTTAAAAGTTTTTTGAGGGGGGAACCAATATTTTTAAAAAAATTTTACCTAACGATCCAAAAATTAACACTACTGTCGAAAAAATAACACTTTTATAAATAACAGTTTTTAAAATTTTTTTTATAAATAACAATTTTATTAAAATAAGTTTTCTTAAAAAATGTTTTTAAATAAATAAATTATAAATGGGGATTTTAAACAACGGTATTTTTACAAACACGGGTTATCATTTTTGTAGTTTGGCATAAAACTAGTTATTTATAATTTTATATTCAATCTGTGTAATACATTATTTACTTTTATGAATTTCTAGAAGTTTTTAATTATTGTTTTATTAGTTTAAGTATTTATTAATATGTAATTTATTCATATTTTATTTATCAGTTGTTTTACAATTTTTAAAATTTCTTTTATAAATACATTTTTTATAAATACTTAATAATTTTTTATTTAACATCTATAATTAAATTGAAAAGCGTATATTGGGATACACATTCAATAACTTTTCCTCTCGGACCATTTATTCGGAAAAGAAAAGGTTAATAAATGGTTTTTATTTTTTCGAAGACAGCATAAATTTTATTATAAATTTAATGGTATCATGTTTTAATAGATTACACATCACCAAAGGGCTTATAGAGCCTAATGGTACACCCTTAACTTTTTTATGAGAGGTCTTCGATTCGAATTCGGGCCGAAACATGTTTGCTGAGGTTAGGTCATGAAGTTTACCTAGTTGTAGGGTTCCTTCTGAGGTGGGCTTGGGCATACGCTTAGAGCGTCAAATCCGAAAGGACGGTTAAAATCTCATTTTGGTGTTGTCGTACCAAGCCGTTCAAAAAATAAATAGATTTCACATCATTTGAAGGTTAAAAGTTCAAATTCTGTTGTTGACAGATTAGATGAATTTAGTAGTATATTAGGTGTAGATAAAAAACAAAAACCAAACTTCTTCAAAACTATATGGAACTTTTTTACTTTCAACAAGGGAAAAAAACCAAAAGATACATCATCAACATATCTATACTTTTATAATACTATATAATACATATATGAAAGACAAAATGATCTTTTACTAAAAACTCTTAAAATTAAAAGTTTTACAACTCTTAAAACATAAAGTACAACAAACAAAATTTTAAGAGCCATAAACTAAATGGTTTTCTTTTACCTTTTAGTTTGTCCCATATTGATACATTTAAAAAATAAAGTATCATATAGTACCAAAAACTATTAAAATTAAGAGTTTTACAACTTTTAATACATACAACAAACAAAGCTTTAAGAGCCATAAACTAAATAGTTTTCTTTTACTTTTTACTTTGTCCCACTCTTTATCTGGATCACAAAAAGATTTAGTTACTTTTGCATGTTATTTGAACTCGATTTAGTTCAGTTAGTAAAAAATCCAGCTATGATTCCGAAAAGAATCGTTCAAAATCAAAAAAGGAGGAGGAATAATATATACATTTAAAAAAATAAAATGTAATTTAATACCTATAAAAGAAAACACTTTAAATCAAATAAATTACTTATTCACACTTTTGTCATATCATATTTGGCATTTTATATTATGAACTTTATCATAATAATTTTTTAGTTAAAAGAGTTGATTTAACAAAAATTAGGTGGTTTAAACTTTTTACGAGTCAAAATCAGTAGCCTAATTGTTTTATTTCCCGCGCGATACACGGGCATCTTACTAGTACACCTAAAAAGAAATATACGAAAAAATCATTAAAGCAAGACACCCAATTTTTCAATGAGATTGTGGAGATCTTTGCTCTTTCACACCCTCAAGATTGTCTTGTTTACTGACACATCGCTAGTGGCCAAGCTTGCCGACCATTAGACCCTCCGGTGTGCCGGGTGAAGGGGCGTGGTCATGGGCGTGGAGGGGCGTGGCACACCACCCCCCCTATGGCGTGATCGGGGCGTGGGTGATGCGTGTGGCTGGAACAACGGCGTGAAGGGGGAGGCAACGGTTATTTTTTTAGCCGTTGGCTTTGGGAAGGGTAAAGAAAAAAAAAAAATTTTTTTTTACCTATTTAAACCCACCATTCACATATTAAACCCAAAAAAATATTTCTCATTTCTAACATTCAATACAAAAAAATACTCACTCTTCCCATTTTAAACTTTCTTAACCAAAAAAATAATTTTCATGGATCCCAACCAAAACCCAAATTACTATGGGCATGTTTGGGATTGCTTAATTAAGTTTAAAAGGACTTTTTGTTAAAAGTGCTTATGAACTTATGACTTTTTGAAATGAAGTTTTTAAAATATGTTTGGATTAGCTTTTGTGTATGAAAAGGTCAAAAAATGACTTTTTAGTCATAAAAAGTTAAAAAGCCAGAAAAAGTAGCTTCTTAAAAATGACATTTTAACACTGCTTAAAAAGTTAAAACTAAAAGTGCTTTTTAAATTACCAAACAACTTTTTAACTTAATAACTTTTTCATTAAGTCAATAAGTTGAAAAGTTAATTTTGGATGGAATCCCAAACATGCACTATAACCCAAACACTCCACCAAACCGAAACCCTAACACGCCACCTCCGAATTGGGTCTTTACCCCTTCTCCAATGAATCCTTTTTTCGATTCAAACTGTTATCAACCCAATTTTGATTCAAGCCCACAAGGGTTTTATACATTCGCCGATTATGGTTCGAGTCCACAACCACACGGGTTTACACAATTATCTCAGGATGAAGTTGTACCCGAGACCCAACCCACTACAAATGCCGGTCCAAGCACGCAACCAAAACAAAAGCGTAGACACAGAAGGAAACAAGCTGCGGATACCGAACCTGCTGTGGGAGGTTCATCCCGTATAGAAAAATGGACTACGGAGGAAGAGTTTCAACTTACAAAAGCTTGGATCGATGTGTCGGAAGATCCAATTGTTGGTCGTAACCAAAAAGGACCGGACTTTTGGAGTAAAATCCGAAATCAATTTTTTCAAGCCATGGGTCGTGGGGAATATCGTACTAACGATATGCTCTCTAGCAAATGGCGTGACATGAACCTAAAGGTTAGAAAGTTCAACGGGATTTATTCCCAGAAATGGCAAACTCGTCGGAGCGGCCAAAGCGACGCGATGATCGAGCGGGAAGCGGAAGAGCAGTACCGGGAAGAGTTTAACGCCCACTTCTCGCTTCAACGGAGTTGGGAGCTTATGAGAAAATGTCCGAACTGGATTCGACTCGAGACGGTACAATCGTCGGCCTCAAAACGATCAAAAGCATCGTCAACGGATAGCCCCGGCACGTCGGATGCTCGAGTGAATATAAATCTAAACTATCTCGACGAAGAAGAAGAAGACGACGACAACGAGATAGAGGATTTGACTCGTCCGATCGGCAGAGATCGCGCAAAAGCCGACCGAGCAAGGACGAGACGAGGCTCTTCATCTCAAACGACCCCGGATTATAACCAAGGAATAGAACAATTATCTCAACGAATCGGTGACTTTAACGAATTAGAACGGGAACGTCAACGGTTGGTAGAGTTACAACTTCTATTCACCAACACCGAACACTTAAACGGGCTCGACCGCGAAATTGCCGAGCGGGAGAAGGATAAAATTCGTAATAAATATAGAGATAATTAATTTGTATTTTTTTTATTAGTTTGTAATTTTTTTATTAATTTTTTTATTAGTTTGTATTTTTTTTATTAATTTTTTTTATTAGTTTGTAATTTTTTTATTAATTTGTAATTTGTTTTTATTAATTATATCTCAATTTAAATTAAAAAGGAATGATGACGTGGAGTGAATGGGTTAATGGGACATTTCCACCAAAATGGTGGGGTGAGTGGTTGTGGTGAGTGCTTATGTGGCGCCTACGTGGCGCACACGTGGAGTGATTGGGGCGCCTTGGCACACCCAATAGTCTTACAAAGAACTCATTATATAAAAACCTACTATGATATAACCTCTGAACTAACTGAATTATGTTATTTAAACAAAACTTAAATCAAGGACCTTTATATTAAAAAAACCACGAAATTATGTCCTCCAAATCAATTGAACTAACAAATTACCAATGGTGTATTGTCCTAATGGTAAGATAGAGGTATGGGGAAAGTGATAGATCAAAGACCCAGGTCCTGGGTTTGATTCTTGATCCCACCCGGTTTTACCGACCTTTCACCGTCGTGCCTTTGGAAGGGTGTTTGGGTCAGGTTTTCCCTGGGTTGGTGGCTGGTGGGCTAGGAATTATGTCCGTCTAAACTAGTGGCCAGCTTAAACATACTTTAACTATTAGAGACCACGTACGAAATACTCGGTAGTTGATTAGTTGGCCGTTCAAAAAAAATAACCAGCCAATTGGCAATTTGGTGCCAGTACTCTCCTTTGTTTTCAGAACTGGACCTCTCGGTAATTAATTGTTTGGACACATGTGTATGGTAGGTGTGATTTAAAATTTGCAGAGAGATTCAGGGTCAATAATAAAAAATAATATTTAATAAAGAAAGTCTTTAGAAAAGAGTTTATGGGGATAATCATTTAATAAATTATGCTCTCTGAACTTTTACCTGTCCTCTGGGGAAAATAATAAGAAAGTTTATAATTATGTTTTTTTTTAAACATTAATATTATCATACTTCTACTCGTCTATTGCTTGGATTTGAACTCAAGACATTCTTTTTAATAGGCAGTGACTTTATCAAGTGAGTTATTCCTACATTGGCAAGTTTATAATTTGGTATATATTTTTTTGGGACATTTACATATTTTCTTTTGTTAATATCATTTATTACATATTTATTTAACTAAAAAAATCAATTACATATTTTTTCTTTCATGAAGCATATTTTTTCTTTCAAATAAAAAAATTCAATCACATATTTCTCTCTTCTTAAAACATATTTCTCCTTCCAAATAAAAACGTCATTTACATATTTCTCTCTATCAAAGGAAAATATGTAATTGATTTTAAGGGTTGAGTAAATATGTAATAATTAGATAATGATTGTTTTTATATACACTTCCTAGAGGCCCGTATATACCTCATATAAACTTATACGAGTCATATATGAGTCAAGTATTGACACTGGCAAAATCTGAAAAACAATGATTGACATCTTATACGTCTCGTATAGGTTTATACGAGATGTATAAAGGGTGTAATGTGTGTGAGAGAATAACATAACCATTATTTATTCGAAGGAAGCAGAAATTTAATTAATTAACACCAACAAAAGTTTTCCAAAGCTAGTGGAATCTTTTTCAATATCAAAATAAACTAAAAAAATTATAAAAATGCAACACAATTTATATCCCTGAAAATAAAATTAAGAAAAAAAGAAAATTTTTGCAGCAAGTTAATTATCAACTATAAAATTTTGTTACCGAAAAATTTTGTCACAACTTTGCTACGGATTAGCTATGAATTAGCTACAGTCGTATTTTGTTGCAATTTAGCTACGGATATTACGTATCAAACAAAAACTGTAGCAAAATTTGTAGCGAAATTGATTAAATAACTACTTCAAAATCTATAAAAGCCCGTTGCTAAAAGTTGGTAGTGAAACTCGTAACAAATATTCCATAGCAAAATTCATATCTAATATAAGATCGTCTCTTTTTGTATCTAAAACCATTGAATAAATATATTTCGTAGCAAAATTCATGGCAAACTAAATTAGCGACGAGACTTGTAGCTACGGACCAAGTTTGTAGCAAATTCGTATGAAGATGAGTGTTAGCTACGAATTTGCTATGGATTTAAATGTAGCAAATACCTTGTTTTGTAGCAACATGCACTCAATTCTTTGATGAGACTTTTCTTGAGATTGTCTTATTTACTGACACAATAACAAAGTTTGGTGACCCCTAATCATTAGCTTGTTCTATGGTTTTGCTTACGGTTTAAATGGTTTATCCGGTTCAGTTTAATTGGTTATGAAGTTTTTTAGCCCGACCAAAAACTAAAACGAGCCGAACTGTATTTGGGAATCAGATCATCCGAACCATATTCAATTCGGTTTAGTTTTGATTAAACCGAAAAAACTGAATTTAACAAAATAAACCGATTATAAAACAAATAAACCGGTTGAAAACCGAATAAACCGATTCGAGTAAACCGAATTCAATCTTGTATATTATTAATAAAAATAATAAATTTATATGAAAATTTGGTTTAATCGGTTAACCGAATAAACCAAATTCAAAAAATATCTGCAACCACTAGCCAAACCAAAAATCGAATTCAGAATTCGGTTAAATTTTTTCGTATACGGATACGATTCAGTTTTAAGTTTTAAACGTTTTTAGTTTTTTTTAATACCCCTATTTATAATAATTAAAAACTTTTGTTGCATCTGCACCGTTTTTTACCAAGCTAGGAAGCAATATTAGCATCCACGATTCCCCGTACTCCCATTTCACCTTTAACTTTCAATTGACTAATTTTCTTCCATGCAACCCAATCCGTCAGATCTTTTTTCTATTTACGGACAAACCATAGAGAAACCAATGTTTCAACCGCTTGTCGATTACTAATCCGGTACGAAACCATCCGGTATTATACAGGTTTCTTTGATTAATCGTGTCGGCGGTTTAATCCGGTTTTACCGGTATTTCCGGTTTAAAAAAAACACAAAATTTCGGTTTTTAAGCGATTTTCGGATTTTAAGCGATCGTGAACTTGATGTGTTTAACACGCTAATGTCATAATCCTATTATGCACTTTGTTTTGAATGAATTCGAGCACTTTTAAAAAAATTTTTGGATGAATTTGTATACTTTTTGGAAATTTATTTGAGTATAAGTTGTATTTCTATAGAATTCTATGTTAATTAGTGTGTTCGGTTGAGCCATCCGGTACAACCCGGTTCAACCGGTTGAACCATTTTTGAGTCAAATCCGGTACACCTAAAATACCGGTTTTTAAAACATTGAGAGAAACTATCTTTCACGATTCCCCCTACTACTCCCATAGCACCCGCGTGATGCAACGATAAACACAGTATTTAAGTTGGTGATTTTAAAAGTTTGTCTGATTTGTTTTTGAGTCATAACCGCAATAAAAACAATTTTTTTAACTTAGTAGTTAATTAAAAATTATTTTACCTTTCATAAAAGGCCAAATGTGCTATAAATGTCAAGATGTGATTAATTTGTTTTGAGGGGTTTTCTTTTATAATCACTTTATCTTACATAAATTATTATAAGCTACCAATGTAGGATAAAGTGAAAATTGAAAAAAACTTTTAGATTATATTTAAAAAGTTGTAACATATGCTATAAGAGTTGTAAAATTCTTAATTTTAAGATATTTGAGTAAATTACTCTTTTGTCATTCTAATATGTATTATATAGTAGTATAAATAACCATAATTAAGTGTACTTAATTTAAGATAAAATAATAAACAGAATGACACAATAATAAAATAAATAAATAATACATAATAACTCATTAGAAATACAGGTTGGAAAACATAATTTTTTTTAATCGTTTATACAACAGTATACTCATTTTAAAGATAAAAATATTTATTTTATGATATAATTTAAAAAATAATAATGAAGTATGTAAAAATTATGATCGTTTAAAAGTGCAAAAATATGATAAAAATTCAATAAAAGGAAACACGACTAAAAATATGATAAAAATTATTCTATCAACTTTTTTTCTCTAAAAATTGATCTTAATCATTATTTATAAATTTAATAATCTTAAATACTCCCTACTATTGTTATATTAAATATCTTGTACAATAACTTAATGTCTTAATCCGTATTTCAAAACATTTAATTTAAAATATTGTTTTATATTTTGTAAACTGTTACTACCAGACATATAACATTACTAAGTATATATTAACCCGTATGTCATAGTAACACCTAGTTGGTAATATATAATTATTGTGACGATGCGTGCCGTTGACCATGATTTGCACGATGTAATATAATATCTTTTATAAAATAATATTAACATTATCAACGTGAAACGTTTATTTGAATTTTTAAAAAATAATTTAATTGGGTTTTAAAGCAAGTGTCGCTTATAATTTTAAAAGCATGAACGGTGGTGTATGAAAAATGGTAGTGGCCGACGTATATCGTTACAGGTCATTTATTTTTTATATTTTTTAACGAAACCAAAAAATGTTATATATTCTGTTTTTCATTTAGCGCTTGATTTTTAAAATATTTTGGTTAATCTAGTGGTGTAATCAACCCGAATACAACTCGAAATCCTTTAACCTTAAGCATAATTGTCTCGTTTAGAATTTTATTTATAATGCTTGAGTAGATCAACTTAAAATTATTATATATTAATTATTTTAATATATCTTTTAATTATTTATATATTTATTTATAATTATAATTATTGTATATAAAATTATCATGTATTATTTAGTTATTTTTATCATAACTACATATACAATTATTATTATTATATCAGTATTTATATACACACACTAGCTCATTAAATAAAATTTATAAAAATAAAAGTTTATTTATTTATACTCGTGAGCCTACTCAAATTTAGTACGTGAAGTTTGGCTTGAGCTCATTCACTAAATGAGTCTCACAACTAGCTCGATCTTAGGCTTGAATTCGGTTTAATGTAGTTTAATTTAAGTTTTTAACAAGTTGATGTCAACTCGTCAAGTTTTTTTTGAATGGCTAATTTATGGATCACTGTAATATCATTGTGTCACTATCAATATCACCCGATCATATCTATCACCAAGTCAGCAGTTCTGAAGAAAACTCAATACTTTAACAAAATCTCCTTTTGAGATATTCGAACCAAAAACCATTTGGTTACCGAAATTTATACCACCACCAAAATACTGCTACGCTATAATGCATTTGTTGTCAAGTGTCTTACAAGTTGCATTGATTCGTATATCAAAACATGTTATTTGAATATATAAAAACATTACATATAAATTTTAGATTTAATTTATCAATTATTTGATATTTTTGGGTATGGGCCATGTAGTTTGATGAACGATTACATTAAATATTGCATCTAGACATCTATACCTACTCTCTAAATTAATAAAATAAAAATTTTAATTGTTAAGAGATATGAATATAAAATATTCACCCTCTAAGTATTAGACATAAATTGAGGAATAAAGATTATTTCACTCACGCAACAAAAGTGTAACCCCTTAGAAAAGTTTGTCCTCGTCGATGGACAAAAGACATAATGTATTATGTATATTTTTAGAATTTTAATAGCAATTTATCAATCCTAAATTCTACCAAATTTTGTATTTGTAAAGATTTAAACTTAATTACTACCTTTGGGAAAAAAACAATTACCAATACTATTAAAGTAAGTACAAAGTCATGAATATGTACTATGTATATATTAAGACCATGACCTTAAACCAGTGACAGAGCTTGGCACGAAATACAAGAGGGGTCGAACTCATAAATCTAGGAAGACGAACTTAACACATATTAAAATTTTGGACGAAAAACACATAAAATTAACTTATGGAGCGAAAAAATAGGGGGAGCAGCGCCCCCGTCCCCTCACAATCCTTCGTCCTTCTTGGCTTCAACATCCAAGCATCACAACATTTCACATGAAAGTAATTGAACGACTAAGCGATACCATTTGGTAGATGCTTGTCTTTTAGAATGAAGATCATGGGTTTAATCTCATACAATGATGTAATTATGATGTAATTTAGATATAGAGTAAGTTTAACCGTTCAAAAAAAGTGATACAATATACACTTTATAATTAAAAACCACTATGGTGGGCAACGACGGCTGGGAGGAAGTTCATCGGAAGACAAGATTTAATGGAGGGAAAAAGTCTAGGCCTGGTAAAGTGAATGGTTCTAACGAAACCACCTTTTTCATTTCAAACCTTCCGGATGGTATTACGGATTTGAGATTCAAAGAAACTTTTTCTGGGTTTGGTTGGCTCTCGGATGCCTATATTGCAAGGAAAAGAGATAGGCGCGGAAATTGGTTCGGGTTTATTCGTTACAAAGATGTGAAGGAGGTGTCAAAGCTCCTTATGGAGCTGAGTTCTGTCAGGTTGGACGGTGCAAAATTAAGTGTTAACATTGCCAAGTACAACAAAGATGGTGCTAAACAAGTGCAGCCGGGGATAGGTGGACAAAAGTGGAATCATCATGGGAACTCCAGACTGAATGAGAGTACAGAATATGTTGGCATTCAGACAATCCACGGGGGTAGAGGGTCGTTCAGGGATGCCCTTCTTGGAATGAAGTCGGTCAATAATGCTGTTCCGAAAGTTATCGTTTCAAATATTTCCAAATGGTGGACAGATTATTCCTTGGCAGCTCTGTGTAAAGATCTTGCAATCTTGAATAATGTGGAAGAGATGCTTAATGGTATAGGCATTGTCGGTGGTACTGTTAGGTACATGGGTGGGCTTAGAATATTGATAACATTACCGAGTACTGAGTATGGGAGGAAGATCCTGACTGATAAAAGGGCGGAGTTGGATAAATGGTTCTCCCATATTGAAGTATGGCAGGGCCAGGTTTATGATTATCAGAGGGTTGCTTGTATTAAAGTTTATGGCGTTCCGGCAGCGTTATGGAGTCAGGATACTTTTAACTCAATTGGTACGGAGTGTGGCCAAATTCTCCATGGGTCTAATGCCTCGTATGATGATTGTAACTTATTGTATGATAATCTTCTTATTCTTACTCCCCGGAAGGATAAAATTAGGTGTGATGTATCTCTGGTTTGGGAAGATCGGTGCTATACTATTCATGTTTCTGAAGGGGATGATGACTGGGTTCCGGCCTTCCTGGATGATTCGCCGGCAAGGAATGATCACCGGAATTCGGTTGACCAATGTTCGGTGGAGAATGGGTTGCATGCAGGGAATGCGAATAGTCTCAATGATGGGGAAATGGAAGAGGGGGAAATCCGAGATAATAATCATGATGTCGGTTCGAAGATTGATGTCTCTTGTGAAGCTCAAAAGTTGCCGCCTTCGGCTGATGCTTTAACTCCTGAAATTAATTCTGATTTGAATATTTTGGATGGGTTGGCCCAAGAGGATGTGGGGTCTGGATGTGGGCCGGTTTTTAAGGGGCCAGGAATTGATAGTGGGCCGATGTGTCAAGCGGAAGATATGGGCTCGGTTGAGATTAGACCAAGGAAAAGGCCCAGGTCATTTATTGAGGATAATGCGATGAGGGCTGCTCCTCTCTGCATCGATAACCTAAGTCTGGGTGGATCTGCCATGCAATCTTTAGCTCCTGACTTAAATTTCCCCCCTCTGATTTTCAGTTCCAAGCAAAATAGGAGGATGAGATCTTCCTTGGTGAATACCGCCTCTGATGATGGTTTGGGGTGTGCGGCTCCAAAGTTTCCGGATGGAGTTTTTCGTTTTGGGAGTCCAGCTACCAGTAATTCTCTGGGGAACGATCCGATGGCAGGAGATCAAGTGGAGGATCCAATTCAGGTCGAAATAACTGAAACGATTAAGGTAGGTAACCTGGTTGGTATTAATGTTGCTGATTTCTGTGATCAAATTCAAGATGCAATTGGGGGAGAAGGTGGTAGATAATTGGTTTTAATGGAGTTTCTATCCATAAATATCAGGGGGCTTGGTAATGAGAATAAGATGGAATGGCTTAAGTCTTTTAAGTGGAGGAACAAAATAAATTTTTTGGCAATTCAGGAAACTCAGCTTGCTGATAATTCCAAAGTTCCTCTGCATAAAATCTGGGGAAATCTTTCTCTGGAGTCCGATTACGTGAATGCGAGAGGCCGATCTGGGGGAATTCTATCTATTTGGAATCCTAGGATCTTTGGTAGGCAGGGGGTGGAAAAGGGAGATAACTTTCTTTTAGTATACGGGTTGGTGGTGGGTTGTGATGAGCAAATTAATATCGTTAATGTATATGCTCCTCAGGATTCTGTCGGTAAACGGGCATTATGGGAGTCATTATGTAGATTGATGGAGGTTTTTCCTGGTATGTGGCTCTTTATGGGCGATTTTAATGAAGTGCGTTATAGGGAGGAAAGATTGAACTCTGATTTTGATCAACGGGGGGCAAGGGAATTTAATGAATTCATTTTCAGGGCCGGTCTGCAAGAATATCGCATGGGGGGTATGAAATTTACGTATATGTCACCGGATGGGAAAAAATTTAGTAAGATTGATCGGATGTTTGTTTGTAGTAATTTCTATCACCGGTGGCCGGGAGCAAAGTTTACGGCTCACTCTCGATTATGGTCAGATCACTCCCCAATCTCCCTCTCCACCAAAATTTGGGATTTTGGCCCCCCTCCTTTTAAATTTTACTCCTCATGGTTGAATTGTGATGCTGTTGATGATATCGTCTCCAATGCGGTCCTGAACTCTGACAGATCTGGCAGGCCTGATATTGTGTTTATGAATATTCTCAGGAACGTTAAATTTAAAATTAAGGCTTGGAGATTGGTGGAAAAAGAAAAGGAGAATGCCATGCAGATTGCTTTAGAGGATGATTGCTCTCAATTTGAATTGTTAGCTGAACTAGGTTTTATTACCGAAGTGGAGCAGGCTAGGTGGAGTAAATGCAAAAATGACTTAAAATTCTTGGAGCAAGGTCGATTAAGTGATCTTAAACAAAAGTCTCGGGTTCGTTGGGCTGTCGAGGGAGACGAGAATTCTGCCTACTTTCATGGTTTGATTCGCTCTCATAATGCTATGAATAGAATCAACGGCATGTTTATTGATGGGGTATGGTGCTCTAATCCTTCTATCATTAAGAGGCATGCTTGGCAATTCTTTAGAAATAAGTTTACTGAACCAATGTTCAGGAGGCCTGATGTTATTTGCCATGGGATCAAAAGATTGGAAAATTGGGAGGCCCAATCAATTTCGGTTCCCTTCACTTTGGAGGAAATCAAAGGAGCCATTTGGGATATAGGGGGGGGATAAGGCCCCGGGTCCGGATGGTTTTAACTTCTCGTTCCTTAAACGCTATTGGGATATTCTCAAAGTCGACATTATGAACGTCTTCTCGCATTTTTTCGAGCATGGTTCCATTCATCGGAATTGCAGTTCCTCATTTTTTCACTTAATCCCTAAATCTTCGGACCCTCAATCTTTTAATGAGTTCAGGCCTATATGTTTAATGGGGTCTCTTCCTAAACTGATTTCTAAGGTCCTATCAAATCGAATACGTTCGGTCATTGGATCGGTTATTTCGGAAGGGCAGATGGCCTTTATTTCTGGGCGATATATTCTGGATGGGCCTTTAATTTTGAATGAGGTATTTGGTTGGTTAAGGAAGCAAAAGACGGAGGCAATGCTTTTCAAACTTGATTTTAACAAAGCATTTGATTCAGTGTCTTGGGATTTCATTGATTCCATCCTAGCCCAGATGAATTTCCCTTCTGTTTGGAGAAAATGGGTGCAAGGTATCCTTGATTGCTCCCGGGCATCTGTTTTGGTGAACGGTTCGCCTACCTGGGAATTCCAATGTTTCAGGGGGGTCCGGCAGGGTGATCCTCTCTCACCTTTTTTATTTATCATTGCTATAGAGGCCTTGAATTGTGTTCTAAATCAAGCTGTTAATGTTGGTTTGATAAATGGGATTCATCTTCCGAATGGAGGCCCGATCTTGTCCCAACTTATGTATGCAGATGATGTAATATTAATGGGTGCGGGGTCTATTGCAAATATCAGTAATATTGCAAGAATTCTGAGATGCTTCTTTTTGGCTTCTGGTCTCAAGGTAAACTTGAATAAATGTAAATTATTTGGGGTCAATATTAATGTGTCGGTGTTACAACAGTTGGCTGGGGTAATCCATTGTGGGGTTGGGGAATTCCCCTTCACTTATTTGGGGGTTCCGGTGGGTGCAAATATGAATCGGATTGCGATGTGGAAGCCGGTCATTGATACTTTTGAGAAGAGATTGTCATTATGGCAAGCAAGTTCCTTGTCTATGGGCGGGAGACTTATTTTGGTTAATTCGGTTCTGAATAGTCTTCCGTTATACTTTTTCTCCCTATTCAAAGTTCCATCAGGTGTTATTGAAATTCTGGATAAAATGCGAAGAGCGTTTCTTTGGGGTGGAAAGATCGGGCATAATAAAATTCATTGGGTCAATTGGGATCGAGTGAGGCTGCCTAAAAAATATGGAGGCCTGGGGGTTAGGTGCCTTGGGGATGCTAATTTGGCTCTTCTATCTAAATGGTGGTGGCGGTACAAGACTGAACAGGGTAGATTATGGAGGAGAGTTATTGATTCTTTGCATATATCCATTCGAGTGCCGGGCTTCATTCCGTGTAAATCGATTCTTTTTGGCGTTTGGAGGAACATCGTCAAGATTGAAGGTCCTCTTCTGGTTCTCAATATTAATATGCGTTCCTTAATCAGAGGTTTGGTTGGGAATGGCAATTCAATTGCTTTTTGGCATGACACGTGGGCTAGTGAGGAACCTTTTGTATCCCTGTTCCCTTCGTTATATGATTTAGATCGAAATAAAGGCTGTTTAGTTATGGATCGTGTGGCCTGGGTTGATGGGAATCTGTCCTTTAATTGGAATTGGATTTCAAATCCTATCAGTTGTGAGGAAATGGAGGAGCTGGAGTCATGCATTAATGTTATTAAGTTGGTAAACTTTAATGGGGGGCGGGATCGCTGGAATTGGGGGGCCAACTCTAAAGGAAATTTTGATGTTAAATCGATCAGGAGGTTATGCAATACCAATAGGGAACATGATGACCACTTTGTTTTGAAATGGTGTAAATGGGTCCCCATCAAGGTCAATATTTTGGCATGGAAGGCTCAACTTGGTCGTCTCCCAACCAAGGACGCGTTGGAGCAGAGGGGGATCCACATTCAATCTCCTTGGTGCGGTAATTGTGGAGAAATTGTTGAATCCGCTATCCATTTGTTCTCTTCCTGTTTCGTGGCTGCTATGTTATGGCAAGAAATATCTTCATGGTGCAAGGTGCCACCCATATACGCTTTCTCCACTAAGGATCTGCTGGAGGTCCATAAGTCGGGGCATTGGAGCGATCGGAAAAAGGAGGCCATTCATGCAATCGTTCTAACAACTATTTGGTGTATCTGGAGGATGCGAAATGATGCGGTTTTCAATCGGAGTAAAAGCTCACTTCAAGTAATCTTTAAAGAGATCCAATCTCTTAGCTTTCTTTGGGTTAAAAATCGTGCAAGATGGGAATCGTTATCTTGGGAGGATTGGAGTGGATTCTCTTTTTAACTTTTTTTTTTTTTTTTTGTATTGTCATGTTCCTTTTGTTTGGCTCTCTTTTGGTGGTTTGTTTTTGGCGCCCCTCGAGCTTTAGCGTCTCGCTGGCTCGCTTTGGGTGGTTTTTTATGAAAGTTGCCGTTCAAAAAAAAAAAAAAAGATAATTGAGTCAACATTGACATAATTTATAATTTATTGTTGGAAGCTTTTGGCCGAAGTTTACAGCCGTCAAATTCTAATCTATTGATTTTCTTTTTAAATTATTATAATTGGGTCGTGGTGATCACATCAACTTGTTGAAATTGAGGGTCTTAGAATTTCAATATTTTGTCATGCGTGTTTAATCTGTCAATGGCAAGTCAGATTGGGCAAGAAATCAAGAATTGGACTTTGAATGTAGTGCAACACCCATATGAGTGCTTATGGTCCCATATGTCGAGATAAGGAAATTATAATGTAAATTGTGTAAGATCTAGAAATTTAATGCAACATATATGGAATTTTTTTCTTTAAGAAAATATGTGATTTTGTGAGAGTAATTGGGTTTTTAGGTGGTTTTTGGGTTTGTTGGTGTTTCTAGGCATGGACGGACTTTTTAAAGGGTATGGGGTGTCCCGACCTCCTGTTTTTCCTGTCAAAAATGTCAATTTAGTAGTATTCTGTCAGAAAATTTCAGTTTTTTCACTCGAATGGTCGATTTAGTAGTATTTTGTTGGAAAATTTTATAGGTATTGAGCGCGGTCTCCTTTGTTTATCTTTCTAAAATCCTTTGGGCCACTTGGAATTTTTTTTTCAAGCTCCATCAATATTTCTAGTAAGATTCTTCACTCCAAATTATTGACAATAAAAATAAGTAACATTTCTTTTGTTTCTAACAATATGGTTTATATAAATCATTGCTTTTATATCATTAGATATGGATGACTTCCTAATTTTATAAACGGAAACCATCTTTGATTACAACACATGAAACAAATACAATAGTTACTAAAACTTTTTAAATAATCAAGAGTAGCATGGTTGAAAAAAAAGCTCAACAAACAACAAACTTGCTACAACTTATGTAGAGTCAAGTGGGCACCAAACTGAGGTTGTAAAAGAAGTATAGTATGTGGAGCATGCGAGTATGACGGTGAGAGCTCAAAAGAGAAGCTTTGCAGGATCATTACGAGTGCCATTTTAGCTTCTAGCATCGCAAAATTCTGTCCAATACATATACGTGGGCCGCCTCCAAATGGAAGGTATGAGGACTGTCCCTTGGTTGCCTTCAACACACCTTCTGAAAATCTTTCAGGGTTAAACTCGTTGGCATCATCGCCCCATATACTTTGATCATGTTGTATAAACATCGAGTTTATTCGGATAATGGTGTTTGCTGGTAATGTTATGTTCCCTACTTTAGTTTCTTCTTGAGTTTCTCGTCTTAATGCTATTGCCGGAGGATATAATCTTAGACTCTCATTGGAAATCATGTTAATCTGCAAATTAAAGATAAAAAAAAATGCAAATCATATATATGTTGGCTCTTAATTTTTTATTTTTATTTTGAAAAACTTCTCTTTTCCTCCATGTGGTTTGACAGTTATAAACCTTTTGCTCCAAACTTTTCAAAATGTCCATTATACTCCCTGTGGTTTGACAGTTATAACAATTTTGCTCCCTGTGTTTTGACAGTTACAACCCTTTTGTTCCAAACTTTTCAAGAAAAATGGAGTATAATGGAGACACACCGGCAAAGTTTGAAGCAAATGATTATAAATGTCAAACCACAGAGAATATAATAGACATTTTGAAAAGTTTGGAGCAAAAGTATTATAATCGTCAAACCACGTGGAACAAAAGATAACTTTTGCCTTTTATTTTTAAACACACAACACTCACTAGTTTAAGGTGATTCAACCCTTCAAGATCCGGGTTTCTTTTACCCAAGACACGTAAAACTTCATCTCTAGCACGTGTCTGCCAATCTGTGTGATGGGCTAGCAAAATCATAGTCCAAACAAGCATGTTTGCAGAGGTTTCTTGGCCTGCAAAGTAGAAAAGCTTGCACTCTTCAATCACTTCTTCAATGCTTAATCCAGAATCCTTATTCTTTTGTTGTTTGATTTCTTTGTTATTTGAATCCAAAAGAATGCCCAAAAGATCATCATGATTACTAGTCTCCCCATCATTCACACGTTTATCAATTATGTTCCTAATCAAACCCCTCACTACGCGGTCGATTTCATGCATCCTCTTGTTATTTTTCGTGGGCAAAAATCTATTCAAAAGACAACATTGTCAATTCATGTATAGTAGCTTTTTAACATACCAAATTAAATTATAAAATAGAGATATTAATTAGCAGCATTAAACCTGGCAATATCAACCCATTTCCGTTATGGGTCAAGACTGCCAGTCTAAGTGGCACGAAGTATAAACTCACACCAACCTATATCCAGGAATGAACATTTTTTGTGCAGCCTTGAGGACTAGTTTTGCTTGTTCGTTTTGAAGATCAAATATCTTTCTTCCTTCCTCGAAGCTACTTCCGAATGCGGTTCTTGATATGACATCGCTCGTGAACAACTGAAGATCGGGCCATACGTCTACTTCACCCACTCCTTCTTCCCCGATCATGCCACCCCATTTTTGGATCAGTTCATTACAACTCACATAAAATGCTGGTATCATGTGCTGTCACACAAATTAAAGCTAGCTAGCTTTCAATTATATTATAAGGTTATAAATTGATCATTTTATAATAATAATAATAATAATAATAATAATAATAATAATAATAATAATAATAATAATAATAATAATAATAATAATAATAATAATAATAATAATAATAATAATAATAATAATAAAAATAAAAATAAAAAGTGAAATTAAATTCTTGAAAATTAGTTAACCTTAAGCTTCTCCACATGAAAGGCAGGATTGATGATTTTCCTGTGCTTAACCCACTGATCACCATCAACATCAATTAAGCCACTGACTAGTAGCTTTGATATCGGATTACCTACTTTGGGCTTTTGGAATTTATAAAAATTACCCAAGATCTCTCGTACCATAGCTGGTTCAGATATGTGAACAGTAGGTTTTGGCCCCATCCATGTAAAACAGTTCTTGCCTATATATATATTGTACTTAGATCATCACTTTCATGCATTAAATATTTAAATTCCATAAAACTACATGAACACACTCATTGCAACTACCATCATGTAAACAAGATTGATAATCTTTATAACAATAAACAAAGATAAAATTAACTTAGATAATTTGTGGGTATGATAAATATGTTTAAATGTCACGTATATATGCATATATGTGTGTGTACATACATGGTTGGAGATAGGCGCCATTTGCAGTGCGCATATAATGCATATATGTGTCTGATCTCGATGGTCAAAAGTAAAATTACACTAATTTTAACGTTTTTTACTTAATTTTTGTGAAAATATTGTTAAAAGCGTTGGGTTGGTTAGTTAATGAGGCATCATGAGCCGAGGGTTGTTAGGTTAATCTTGATTGGTCAAATGGGTTTTTGTTTAGATGGGTCAAGTTATGAGTCTTAGGGGTTGTTTGTTTACCTCTTAATGGAACCATTCAGTACTTAACCATTCAGCGTGTTTGGTTTAAATTAAATTACCTCTTAATGATTCAGTTCAGCACTTAACCATTCAGCACCAATACCATGCTGAATAGAAAATACATATCATTCAACACTTAATGATTCAGTTCAGCACTTAACCATTCAGTTCAGCACTTAATGGTTCAGACCCTCTTAACCATTCAGACATCTTAACCATTCAACACTTAATGATTCAGATCTACCAAACAGCCTCTTAGTATTTTATCATGTGTTTTAGTTAGATTATCCAACATTTTTAGTTGGAAAGAGTCTTCGTAGTGGGGTCTAATTAGTGGGCTAAGTTGTAAGAAGTAGTGAGATTAATGTGAGAACATGGTCTCACATGTTTGCATGTATTTAGTCATATTTGAATCTATTTAATGTATGTTTTATGAATGAAAGCAGAAAGTTTTAAGCAAGAAATTATTTCATTTACGTGAATTGAGAGTGTGTTTGTGTGTTAACGAAGAGGCATGAACTAACAAGGGTCTCGTCTCATTGGAAGGAGCATTTATATTCCTACATGTAAAGGTAAGACTGTTTACATCTTATCTTTCTCAAAACCTACCGTAGCTTTGTTAATGATTGAATATAACGAGTACGATGATGATATACATGGTCGGGGATGCGTACCGTAGGTAGTTACAGCCTTATAGAAGAAAGGCGTAACGCGATAAGCGATATCATGATTCATACTCATGGGATTGGATTTAACTTCCGATAACATTTGTGTCATCTCCTTTAGATCTCCAACCATGAACTTGTAAGAAGTACCATTCAATCCTTGTTTTCTTAGAAACCTCTCTTTCTTCTTTGGTTCAAACCACAGCTTATTCATAAACCTCCATACATAAAACACAACAGCAACTGCTGCTAATGTGTAGATTGCACTCATTAACTCCATAGCGTAGATCGATCGATGGTAAGTTGCTTGGCTCTGGTGGGGTGTTAGGTGGAGTGAGAGACTGATAAACAAAGAGGACCATATTTATAAATTTAGTAATGACCATATTTATGAATTTAGTAATAATGGATAATGTTTACTCCCTAACCCTCTAGTTTGGCTGCTTTGATGTTTGTCACCCTTGTTTTTTGTATTTTGTCTTCCCGAAACCAAAATAAATTAATTATTCAAAACCAAGAATAGGAAAACATATTAAAATGGTTGGGTTTTAAAACGTTTTTCTCCGCCAAATAAAAAACATGATTATCTGATCCGAATCATATCTATCCGAATAAACTTGACTTTTACACCTGAGCAACTCGAATAAACAGAGTTTTTCGGGTTATTCGAGCTGAATTCGAATATCTGATATCCCATCTGAACAAGAAAATTGGATATCATACCAAATCTATCCGAACAACCCAAATAAGAATTCGGATCGGTTTTTTCAGGTTTCGAAAACGATTCAGATTTCAGATTTTTTCGGATTTCGTTTTTTTGAACACCACTACCTAAAATGCAATGAATCATGCGAAGAGGATTACTAGAGTATTATTGTGTCACCATATGTATCACTTGATTATATCCACCACTAGCCTTATGACATAGAAAGTAGTAATCTAGTATAATTTGTTCCATAAAAACGTTGTAATTTTCCATTTAGACTCCGTTTCTAGGCGTAGTTTCACTAATTATTATATAGATTAAAGGCAAAAAAAACTTGTGAGGGTAAAAAACTATTAATTTTTTACAAGTTGTAGAGCATACGGTACATCCTTCTAAGCCACTGCCTTCTTTTGATATGTGCTGCTAGGGGTGTTCACGGTTCGGTTCGAAACCGCGAAACCGCCCAAACCGGTCATCGGTTCGGTTTCACGGTCGGTTTTTTTTCTAAACATTCGGTCGGTCGGTTTCGAAAGTTCAAAACCGTAATGAACGGTTTGGTTTATGGTTTTTGCCAAAAACCGGTCGTAAAAAACCGGACCGGACCGTATGTATATATACTACATATTTAAGTTATTGGTTGTTTGGTCAATACTTGAAGTTTTATCACTTTGGAAAGTAAGTTGGTTGTTTTTGGATTTGTTGGTTTATTTTTGGATATCATGTTTTCTAGACAAATTTTGTATTTTACAGCAGGTTTTGTAATAGTAAATATATTTTACTTCTTGTATTTTATAACAGGTTTTGTAATGTTTTTTACACAGTTTATAATTTTGGACACGTTAGTTACATAAGTTTTTTTTTTCAAAAGTAGGCTTCACTTTTTAATTTTAACAAGCTAAAACCGTAAACCAAACCGGAACCAAACCGTCTATAACGGTTCGGTTTGGTTCGATTTTTATTTTTAACGGTTCGGTTTTAGTTTTTAATATTCAAAAACCGTTATTAACGGTTCGGTTTATGGTTTAACCTAAAAACCGTAAAAACCGGACCGTGAACACCCCTATGTGCTGCACACAAAGTCAAATTTTGAAGGCTCTTTTAATTTTGATAATTACGTTTTAAACCCTGAAGTTTTTGTTCTTATTTTTAAAACGTCTATTACTTTTGTTAATTATTTTTAATATTCACAATCGTATATTGCGTCCATACTTTATCGAATAACAATCACGTTTATATTAATTCGATCGTAATTACCTCACGAACGTTTTTATGAAATTCGAACCCAAAAGGACAGATAAATTTTGTGCGTCATTCGCAGGTTTAGAACGAGTCAGTACATTATCAAAATATTTCTATCATTTGTATCATTTTGAACGTAATTACTTAACGAACATTTGTAAAGATTTCGGACAAAAACGGTTGCTATAATTTAACGCGCTTTATTTAGGTAACAAAAAATCAGAACTTTAGAAATCTGCCCTCATTAAAATGGGCTTCGCTCGCAAAACCTATGGTATTTCAAGCATATATGGGTACAACTGTTTCATTAGATATAGATAATTGATAAGTATAATAATATTAATATAAACTAAATTTTAATGTTTTTAATCATTTACGTTTAGGTTTGTGTTTCTTAACGTTAGAGTTTACAACTGGGTGCGGCGAGGGAATGACAGCCGTTGTGACCTATTTTTTAGTCCTCGCAACTTTTATCTGTTCTGAGTTTTGATATTTGAGATCGTATTTTTATTTTTATTATGTTCAATACGAGGTTACCGGCGCCACATGTGAGGCAAACCCTTTGTAACTCTTTAAAAGAAGTTCTGGTTTGAAATCTTCCTTTTTCCCTATTTTCGGATTCATTTATAAGCTTTTAGGTTTTATCCAAATGTTTAGATATATGGTCAAATATAATACGTTTTCATGCGGCTTGATATATTTGAATCAATATGCATTTCAACACCGCCGCCACGCGCGGGTTAAAATACTAGTTAAAATATAAAGTCGCACGCTAAAAAAAATAAATAAAATAACGTCGGTTGCATCATGACTTAAACCACTTAAAAGTATATATATAATTAAGCTTAGTTAATGAAAACACTATTCAATTAATGAGTTAAACTGTTAAATTAATTTAGACGTACAGTGTATATGTTGCAGAATCTCCTTAGCAGATTACTTATTAAAAGAAGATAACATAAAATAATGAATACGGTCCATTATTACTATATAAATTAAGGAACATGTTTCCCATGCATTTTGTGTAAGATACGAATCTAAATATCTTATCTATTTTATTGAACAGCTAGCTATTAATATATTAGACTAACGGTGTGAAAGCCTATAGTGACGAATTTAAAATATTCAAATCTAAGATCACTTTTTTCGATGTTTAATTTATAATAACCCTGCTAGCCTTAAATTTTTCAGGTCAAGTTGAGTTTGATCTGATTTTCACTAATATATAATTAGAATATATGTAAGCAATATCACAATTTTCATATTTATTAGGATAATTATAGAAACATCAAACATATATAAAGCATCTAATGCAAGCTAAGTTATCTTTTATGCAAACATTTTTTTTTTGCTTCACCTTGTCAAAGACATAATTTTGTCTAAAACATCCAATAGTATATGTTTCTTCTTTTGCTTAAGTTTTTCAATATTGAAATATAGTTAATTAGTGTAGTATCTTTTTAAGCAGGCTGACGTAGGAGAGGGGCGAAGTAGGTGACGGTCTCAGGCTCTACTCTTTATGGGGCCTGAAATATTTAATTTTTTTATATAGTTATTATATACAAAAGACAATTTATATAAAAATATATTATTATGCTAAAAATACTTTGGTTTTGTTATTTTTTTAACAATTATATACATATTATTAACTTTTTATATTTTGTTAATTTTTTTAACAATTATATACACATTATTAACTTTTTATACACATATTACTAAGTTTTTATAAAAGAGTCCAGTTTTAATCTAACCTCAGGTCCTAGAATATTATTTTTTTTTATTCTCAATACCGGTTCTGTTTTTAAGAGTGTTTTCGCTAATGTGATAACAAAACAACGTACATCAAAATATTTCAAGATTCATAATGTAATTTACTAATTTGTTTGATCATTCAAAATAGGTACATCAAGAATATGTAAGTGACTTAACGATGAATATATTGAGAGAATCTTAATGCTGCTTTGAAAGCGACTTTGTTTCAAGATGAATAACTGTTTAACTGAGCTATTAGACTATGTGCAATTGTGGCCCAAGCCTTGGGTTGGTTGTCATATTTGTAAAAAAAATAGAAAAATCCATTTTTCACAACCCAAGTCACTCCACCAACATAAGTCACAACCTAACATTTTCAATTAATTTTAAATCCAATGTAATTTTTATTTAATAACTTATATAATTTAACTATTTTCAAAAAATTAATCACACAATCTTGCTTATTTATTTTTTGTAAACATACCGGTATAAATTTTATTAAAAACGGAGTTATTTTCAAAAAAGTTCTTTATAAAAAAAAACACTTTTTTTAAAAAGTACAACTTGTCGGTTTATAACCATTTAGAAAAATAATAAGTATTTTTTAAGATAAATTAATTTTTTAATATTTTAAAAACAATGATAAGTCATATTTATATAATAAAAATATTAATAAAACTTGAGTTGGGTTGGGTTGTTAATGTATGTGAAAAATTAAGTTAGGTTGCGATGTGTATGTGAAAGAGAGAAATTATTTTTTAAAAAAAAGTTGGGTTGGATTGAATCACTGATGTAAGTAGTCTTAGGGGCTTGGGTCTATCTCTTAGGTGTGGCATTAAGTACATCATAAAATAAAGTTACCGAAAGGCACTAGAACCTCGTATGATCTTGATGTTGAGATAAGGTTTATGAATCAAATGGTCCTAGGTTCGAACCCTACAAGGGGTTATCTTAAAGTATTGAGTTTCCAGCCAAACTGGTGAATTGGTGGTAAATATGATCGGATGTTACTGTTAGTTACACGATGATACTTCAGTGGTCTATCAGTAATTCAAAAATTAGCTGTTAAAAAAAGGGAAAATTTCCATATTAAACATTTTGACAAAAGACTTTCCCATAATGTACATATGTCCAACCTGTTTATGGGCGCCGCCGTCCGTAGATTTACGGTGCCGCTCGTGTTTTTGCCCAATCATGTCTCTCCACACGGCCATTATGGCCTTATGGGCGCCCACACCCATAACAAAATTCAGCTGCCCGTAAACTTGAACACCCGGTCACGGGCGTCCCGCCCGTAACGTATATTTTAAAATTTTTTCATGGGCGTCATATACCTCTTGTCTCATACCGACTCTAGGGGCGCCCGAACCTAGCTACGAGCGTCCCATACCTGGTTATAGGCGTCTCACCTGTAGTGTATTGTTCATGGGTGTAACAACTGTGCCGGAAACGTCGCCGGAACAGTGAACGGAACAGTAACGACACAGTAACTCAGGTACAAACTATGCAAACTATCGATATACTATCGACAACGTAATGCTTAACAGTAAACTATTATGCTATTGTTTCTGAAATCTGATTAAACGTAACAGTTTAACAGTCAGAAACACATCAGACAACATTGAACGGTGATACTAGTGCTTATTGATGTGTTATCATGATTAAACGTATGCGAGGTTAAACAAAACAAAACGATAACGGTTATTGTTACGGAATGCTAAACCGATGAGTTATTTGTATAGGTGACGATCTGTACGAATGATTCTGATAGTTTAACGTTCTGAAATAATAACTTAACAGTAGAAAACAAGAATCAGAAAGCACAATCGTCGTCGTGTTCGTTCGAATGACGATTCGAACGAATACGCGCGATGGTGACGCGTTCTGACGAAACGAAAACGAAAGCGATAAAAGATACGAACGACCATAAAGTTAAAGAAATAAGATATTTCTTATTTTACAATTTTGAAACTCATCATTAAATAAACTAAATGAAACTGTTTTAAGAAATCGCGAACAGGTTTAATAATCGCGTAAAAATATTAAATTCGTTAAATAAATTAGCATAACGTTATTTAAAATAATTTCTAAAAATACATTTGTATTTAAAACATCATGAAATAATTCTTTTATCTTGTTACAAAAAAAACGCGCGTTTAATTTCCGGAAACGTAACGAAAGCGCGAACCGAGCGACAAAAACGAACCCGAACTCACTCGTGGTATAAATACCATGAATGAGTCCCATTTTCTTATTTTTCACCTTATCTTCTTCCTCAAAAACCTCATTCCCGGTTTCGAGAAAAACCCACCATTTTTAAACCTTCAAACCTTCATAACTTCTTCAAAACTCAACGAAATCGAGCCATTCTTGAACCCACACGAAGCCCTCATCATTCTCTACACGAAAGTACAACCGATCTGGGCCGTAAACCATCTAATTCGAGGTAATCTGTAGTGTAAAGTGGCGAAAATTAGGGTTTTTAACCCTTGTTGTGTAAGCCACCTTCAAACCGATTTGGAACCTTTATAATCGAAACCCCACCTCTCGAACAACCCTTATGGCATAGCATCACCACCAAACACCACCCCTTCTTGGTCTTGGAACTCATCTGGACGGTGCTCCGGCCGAAGCAAACACACAGTTCGGCCGAATGACCATAAGGTCGAATGAGGCCACATTCGGCGAAAGGAGCCATTCGATCGGCCATCTGTCATTCGAACACCAAGTCTCATTAGCCGGCTTCTCCTTCGCCGGTCATCACCCTCATTCGTGGGTTTCAGCTCTTTCGCCACCTTCACATTCGACAAACATCATCACCATTCGACCCTTTGTTATTCGCTGGGCCACACCCATTCGCAGCACTCCCATTCGCCGAACCAACCATCTCATTCGAAGACAACCCATTCGAGCCATCATCTTCATTCGCATCTCCCTTATTCGCCAACTAAGCCTCATTCGGTGCTATCAACCAGCCATGCAGTTCATTCGAGTCACCTCCATTCGCAGTTTCTCATTCGAACTCAACCCTATTCGACCAACTAGATCCCATGCGGCCAGAACAAAGCAGACATGTGAAGCCCACATGATTGGCTTAGCCATGGGAAAGATTGGGCCCAAAGGGGGGTAACATAGCCCAACTAACATTCGGTCTAATACGTTGTCTAGGACCATACATCCAATTTCGGCCCATATAATCACAATGGGCCCAACGGCCTAGCTTCTTGGCCCAATAGGCCCACTCGGCCCAACAACATTCAATTCAGCCCAAAAGAACTCAACAGGCCCAACATGTTCATATAGCTCACTAGTTGGCCCAAGATCCATAAATAGGCCCACTGGATTTAATTGGGCCATGTAATCCTCTCGATCTA
Organism: Mikania micrantha; assembly: GCA_009363875.1. Classification (NCBI taxonomy): domain Eukaryota; kingdom Viridiplantae; phylum Streptophyta; class Magnoliopsida; order Asterales; family Asteraceae; genus Mikania; species Mikania micrantha. The sequence goes on along the minus strand of CM018695.1, from coordinate 83,490,548 downwards.
AAAAGCCTAAGTTATTGGCCCATGGTTTAATTGTTTCGGCCCATTCGAACTAATTTGCAAACGAAAACATACAGGTCGTTTCAAAAGATAACATGCATTGGACTTGATTCATTAATGCAAACTCGATAAGATGTTGGTCTCATACATTCACAAAGCTTAAACCAATTAATGATAATAATAACGTCATGGTTATGTAATAAGCTTAACGTAAAATTGTTGAGTACTAATATGATCAATGTCAGTGGAAAATGGGCCGAACGATGACCGAGACTCACGCGTGTTAACCAACTTTAGGGTTAACACTCACTCGCACTCACATACTCATGACACCTACTTACAACTTATAAACAACGTGAAATCAATACAGGATCGTGAAAACAATATCAACTACAACAAAGAGCGCGTGCTTTCTTGTTTGAGACTAAGTCAACTACCACAACTGCAAGGTGAGTTCATTGTCCCTTTTCAAACTATTTTGGTTTTTAACTCGGGACTGAGAAGCATGTTATACTTTTTAAAACAAATGTTTTAAATTTAACAAAATGCTTTTATACTATTGATTATGCCAAGTGCTAAAGGCATAAGACACTATTCAAACTATATGCTATTTGATTATGCCAAGTGCTAAAGGCATAAGACACTATTTAAACTAAATGCTATTCAATTATGCCAAGTGCTAAAGGCATAAGACACTATTTAAACTAAATGCTATTTGATTATGCCAAGTGCTAAAGGCATAAGACACTACTCAAACTAAATGCTATTTGATTATGCCAAGTGCTAAAGGCATAAGCTACTTGCTAATACTAAAGCTAGGTGTGAATACCAAGTGCTAAGGGTATTAGCTATCTAATGATACTATTATGGGTGCTAATTCTATGAGGTTATGCTACAAACTACTACTATGAGTTATGCTAAATACTAAGACTACGGGTTAGATTAAATGCTAATACTACGGGTTTATGCTACAAACTAACACTACGGGTTATGCTTAATACTAATGCTATGAGACTATGCTACTTGTTAATGCTATGGGTTATGCTAGAGACTAATGTAAACACTAAATGCTAATGATGCTATGATGCTATGGGAATACTAAATATAAACATACATGCATACATACACATTGAATACTTGAAACTATGGATACTATAAACTCTTGAATGCTATGTGATTGCCATGCTCAAACAACGGTTTGGCCTCTCAGTGCTTGCCTTACCGGTTGTAAAGCTAGTTCTTGTGCACAAGTTACGTAAATGCTGGAAACTTTTAATGCTATAAACTATTGGCTATGGAAGAACAATAGTTGGTCTCTCAGTGCTTGCCTTCATGTGTTCTTCCTAGTCGGGACTTGAAGAACAATAGTTGGTCTCTCAGTGCTTGCCTTCATGTGTTCTTCACAGTCAGGACTAGAAGGCACCTATTATGGTCTCTCAGTGCTTGCCATAAGGTGTCCTTCATGGTCTGAAGCGAGGAAATTGACTGATGGTCTCTCAGTGCTTGCCATGCAGTGTTTCCCACAAACTATTTACTCAGGTGATCAGTGACTAGGACGATTTTGGTGAACCTTCGTTGACTTTGTGTCATCCTGGGAATCCCTTATCTCCCCCTAAGTTGCAAATAAATCCTGGGGCCGGTATGGATTGTTACTGAATTCTTGCGAGCATTCAGTTGTCTATTCCGGTAACATTCAAACAAACTCACGGATGCTATGGGTAAACTTACAAACAAAATGCTTAAACTATTCTGGGGAAAACAAAATCGAATGGTAGGTAAAATGCTTAATTATCATTAACAGCAATGTCCTATGCGACTTAGTATGTGGTGGGACGGCGTCTGGGCGGGTCGTAGGCTCGACTCATGGGTATGCCCTATATATAAGCATACCGAGTTGGATGATACAGGTGGTGTTAATGAGATTGAGGTTGTTACCTAGGGGATGCATGAATGCTTTAAATCAATATCATAAACTTTTAAACACGATGCTTGTTAAACTTTTTGAAGCTATTACATACGAAGGCTATGGACTTATAAACTTAGAAAACAGTAAACTAAAGCTATGATGAAGGATGAATCGAATGGTAGGTAAAATGCTTAATTATCATTAACAACAATGTCCTATGCGACTTAGTATGTGGTGGGACGGCGTCTGGGCGGGTCGTAGGCTCGACCCAGGGGTATGCCCTATATATAAGCATACCGAGTTGGATGATACAGGTGTCGTTAATGAGGTTAAGATTTTACCTAGGAGGTTTGCAAAAGCTATTTTACAACTACTAAACCTACATGAACTCACCAACCATTGTGTTGACTTGGTTTTCTTACATGCTTTCTCAGGTGATGCACAGGATTAAGCTAAAGGTCAGGATTGCATACTAGGTTGCCAGATAGCAGACCTAGTACTTTTGAGAGACACATGTTTTGTTAACATTTGTAACTTAACCTTGTAAACTTTAATTCTATGCTATATTATGCTTTAGTTATTCTCAATGTTGATGCTATGTAAACAATCTGATCATCACGATTATCACTAACGATATCGCGCCCCGGGAACCTTCCGTCCGACGGGGACATCCGATCCTACCCCGCCGGCCCGGGGTGTGACAGATTGGTATCAGAGCTCAAGGTTATAGAGAATAATAGGTCATTTACTTAAACGGTTTGACCTAGACTATAACTTAGGGACCCTTCATGTAGAGAACATAGGAATTAGGAATATACTTGCATTATGTCTTCTGCATTCGATCATTGCATTAACTGACATCCTATTAGTTACGATCAGAATGTCACCAAGAAGACAACCATCACCTTCTCTTCCTTCACAAGAGATGGATCCAGCAGTCGATGCACTCGCAACTCTGATCACTGAAGAGTTGATGTCGGTTCTTCCTGGAATCATTAATCGGCTCAGGAACAGTGAGGAGTTTACTCGGAACTTCCCACTACCTTCTGAAAAGAAGAAGGAACCAGAGGCAGGAGAAACCATCAACAAACCTAAACGTCGTGCTGCAAAAATGTGACAATCCGACTTTTCGGATTAACCCTGTTAACTGAAAATGGTTAGATCACAGGCCCAGTAAGGCCAAAGAAGGCCCAGTAAGGCCAAAGAAGGCCCAGTAAGGCCAAGGAAGGCCCAATAAGGCCAAGGTAGGCCAATGAGGCCCAATAGTAGTTATGAGGCCCAATTGAATTGGAAGTAAACTCAATCACAAACCTGAGGCCCAAGGGAGGTCCAATTACAAATTCAAGGCCCAAGATAGGCTCAATTATATTTTGTGAGACCCAAGTGGACAGAAGGTAGGCCCAATGAGCCTAAGGTAGGCCCAATTGGCCCAAATGGGTTAACCTAGCCCAATAATGTCTCAATTGGCCCAATTTGTACCAAATTGGGAATTTAATTTAGTTTTATTAGCCGAAAACTAAGGAAATCATAGGAGACCGAACTTTAAAGGATTAGAATTAAGCAAAATGGGTCTAGAAACATTAAAATATAAGTATCACAATTGTAATTACATCAAATTGGGGATTTTGACCTTGGAAGTCAAAAATTCGGCCAATTAGTTTATGAAAATTCGAATTCCACATTCATACTAATTTGTAACTGAAATTAATCAGTTGTAAGTATCAAATTAATGATTATTATCATCAATCAGGCGTTATAAGTCCCAACAAATTCGAATTAATCGCGATTGTATGCTAAGAGTCGAAACCGTCAACCACCATCATTGAGATCATATAATGCGATCTTAATAGATCAAATTCGTGCTATAAATCCCTTAGTCGGTCCATTCAGAAGCTTTTGCATCCGCTAATTGTTGCTCAGAAACTGTGAATCGAAGAAACAAGTGCGTGGAGGCCGAAGTTCAAGTCCAACATCGATCTGCTTCAATTCGGCATCAAAACCAGTAAGTCTTCATCCCTAAACAACCTAAACTGGCCGAATAATGTTAAGCACATGCTAATTCTGATTCTTAACATCGAATTATATGTGCACGCATTCTAGGGTTCATCCTAGAATCGGTTTTGGGGTTGTTGATCAAACCGGTTTAAGAATCAAATTAAATGATGCAGAGTGTTTCGAAAACATCAGTGGAAGGAAATCCATATGATAGTTTTAACAATTAATTGTGAATTGAACGATTTCAGTTCTAGGGTTCTTGATGGAAATCAGTTTTGGGGGTTTTCGATCAAATGAGTTTAAGAATCAAATTAAATAGCATGGGTAGATTCAGAGGATTCCGATTAAGGTTAATGCTATGCCAATTTCATCCTAGAACTAAGAATTCAATGATTTCGAGTTTAGGGTTACTAAGTTAAAAACACTTTGGGGGTTTTGGAGTTAAACTGAATGGTTATTCAAATTAACCTTTACAGTTAGCTTCGAAAATTCATTCTAAATGAAAATCCCATGACTTCGGGGATTCACAGTAGCTAATTGAACGAATTGGTGTTAGATTTTAAGGAAATGTATTCGAACCTGTTAAGGACCGATTAGTTGGATTATGGTGTTTAGTTCTCGAAATAAAACCATGGGTAGACTCGACTGAGTCCTAGGAACAAAAGCCCTAGGATTATTTGGTCGAATAGGATCGAAATCGGGACAATTGGATCGTAGATTGCTTCGGCTATAATATCAAATAGGAACTGGATTGAAGGAGGATTTAAAAGAATTTATTTTCGAATACTGATGCGATACCCTAGCGGGCGAAGATGGTAGTGTGTGTGTTGCGTGTGAAGGGTCGCGGGTTCGAGCCAGGGGGTGGCCGGGTTTTTGGAAAAAAATACCATTTTTGGTATTTTTGGAATATCTTTCACATGCGAACTCCGATTTAACCCGTTCAAGTTGCGTTGGAACCGTAACGGGAATACGGACACTTTGAAATGATAAAATTCATATTTTTGATCGTAAATGTAATCGCGTATAATTACGTTTAATTAAATAAAATCATATACGACCATATGATTTTATTTAAACGATTTTAAAAGGCACGCATACACACGTATGCAAATTCTTAACACTCTAACATACGTGTGTTGATACGTATGTGATTTCAAACACAAAACGACATTTTGAATAACACTAGGTTATTGTTTAAACACAGATTCTTCGTAGGAGGATTTCCTACACGAGCTTTTAGTGTGTGATCATTCTGCTGCAATCAAAGGTGCGTACACGGCTCCTTTCTTATTTTAAACTGTTTTTGGGGAGAAAACATGTGCAATAAACTCTTTTTAGATACATATCACTTGCATGAGTTAGCTGTTTACATTATGTGACAACATAGCAATTTGAAAGTCCTTACACACCTCGAACCGTTTAGTTTGCCGTAGCGCAAAGCGTGGTAGTTGGAAATAGATCTATTAGGTTTGACAAACCTCACCTGGTAGATGGGATCTACGCAGGTGTTTGACTGACCAAACACATTTTACTATTGTTGTGCTAGACAATAGTGGCAAGGCAAAAACATGCTATAGCATGGCAATTCGTCAGCTTCGGTGTCGACCACTTATGTAAATAGTTTATATGACTAGCTATCATGACTGTGCATGTGTGATTATGTTATCTACAAACTTGATATTCAAACTGCTGTTTTGAACATTGTGAATACTTAAAACCTGTGTTATGCACCAACCTTTGTGTTGACTTGATTTACATGTTTTCTCAGGACGCTAAGGCGCGCATTAAAGCTGGCATGGACTAGGAGATAGAGTCGCATGCATTTTAAACATTTTGGATATTTGAACTTGAACATTTGAGGATTTTGTTTTGTAATTTACATATTACAACTGTTATTGGTTTTAAACGCTTCCGCAATTTTTGAAAACTCTGATGTTATGTTTTTAAGACTAAAGTATGATTTGAAATTCATATAGAGGTCTTCGTTATGTCTAATGATCTGAGATCCTGGTTTGTCATGTTCCCAAACGGTATGATTCCGTTAGTTGAAAATTGGGGGTGTGACAGATTGGTATCAGAGCCATTGGTTATAGCGAACTAGGTTTGCATTTGTAGACTTAGACTATGACTGTTAGACATTAGACACATATGTTTACACATACTACTTAGAAATTACATATGACATTATGTAATTGACTTGTTTACACATTCCATGGCACTGCACTTACATATGGTATTATGTAACAGGCATGGCATCATCATCAGTACCTTACATCTATATTGATGATTCTGAGGACGAGGCACCGATAGTTCCGGCACCACCGTCATCACCACCACCACCTATTCCATCTCCTCCATCATATGAGAGGGATGACTCAGATCCGGAGGAGGATCCGGAGGAGGATCCAGACGAGGACCCGGAGGAGGATCCAGACGAGGATCCAGAGGAGGATCCGGAGGAGGAGCCAGTGGAGGGCACTCAGCAGATCCCTGCTAAGGGACCTTCTACACATCCACCACCAGTATTGGATATTCCGGAGCCTAAGAGGCAAAGGACTGACGCTGAGGAGATCGCCAAACTGCGCGAGGATTTGTATGTGGCAGAAGACAGGATCGCACAAAACTCTCAGGAACTATGGGATGCTAATGAGAGGCAAGAGGAACTTGCCCATCTGGTTCATGATATGCGGGATGAGATGATTAATTTTATTGGTCGTCTTGAAGCTTCAGAGAACCGAGCCGAGATCTTGGAGGGCAGAATAGAAGCCTTAGAGGATTTAGTAGTCTCAGACAATGAAGAGGAGGATGAGGAGAATGAAGAGGAAGAAGGGGAGGAACCAGCACCAGTTGTTGATTCTGATCCTGAATCCACTGTTGAGGATGATTGATTATACTTGTTTTGTTTAAACTTATTAGGAACGGGTTGTGTTCCTACACTAGTAGTTTGAAAACTTATGTTTTGATTTCAAAAGTATTGTACTCAAATCAAATTTTTATCTATTGAAAAACTATTATTTATTTCCAGCAGTTGTGTTGATTTATATATTACATGTTGTGTTTGTTGTTTGCTTACACATGTCACATTGGATTTTGATAACGCTCTAACATTTCTTTTAACTAGGAAGATAATGGCCAACGAGAACGTTCACATGACAGTTGCTGAGCTCAACGAGCTAATCAATAACAGAGTCGCTGAGGCAATCGCACAATATGCTCAGACACACACCACAGGGCCACAGGGTCCGGCAGGGGGACTGGTTAACCCACAGTTATACACGTTCAAGATGTTCTTGGACTGTAAACCACACAACTTCAAAGGGTCGGAGGGGGCCATAGGACTCCTTCGATGGATTGAAAAGGCGGAATCTGTGTTTGAGATGTGCAATTGCCCTGATGAAAGCAAGGTGAAGTATGCTACAGGAACATTGGAGGGTCCAGCTTTGACTTGGTGGAACTCAAATGTTCAGACTTTGGGGTTGGGTGAGGCTAATGCTTTGACATGGAACGGCTTCAAAACTTTACTGCAAGAGGAGTACTGTCCTCGCAGTGAGATGCAGAAGCTGGAGGAGGAATATTGGCACCTCAAGATGGAGGGGTCAAATATCGAAGAGTACACGACCCGGTCACATGAGTTGGCCAGACTTCTACCACACATGGCTACTCCAGCCAGCAAGTGGATTGAAAGATACATTGGAGGACTAGTGCCTCAGATCCAGGGGTTGGTTACTTCAGCAAATCCCACCACCATTCAACAAGCTGTTCGTTTAGCGCATCAGCTTACTGATCAGGCAGTATTATAGGGGACTCTACCTAAACGAACATCGGCTACCAAAGTGGGAGACCATAAAAGGAAGTGGGAAGGTAACAACTCCAAGGGTCACAACCAACAATCATATCAGCAAAACCGGAAGCAAGACTCAAACAAGTCTTATCATAATTCAAGCAGTGGTCAGCAATCATCATCATCGGGGGGTTATGTTGGTAAACACCCCAAGTGCAACAGGTGTGGGTATCATCATGCAGGTAATCAGTGTGATAGAGCTAGGTGCCAAAGGTGTGGCAAGATTGGACATGAGGCTAAGGATTGTCGCGGGGAGCTACAGAACAATCACAACAACCAGAATAACAATCAGAACAACGCACAGAAGGGTTGTTTTGAGTGTGGCAAGATGGGACACTTTAAGAAAGATTGCCCACAACTCAGGAAAGGTGGGGACAATAATGTCAATGGCAATGGTAATGGCAACGGTAATGGTAATGGCACCAACAACAACAATAACAATAACAACAGCAACAATGGTGCTAGGGGCAGGGCGTTTGTGATTGGAGGACGTCAAGCACGGGAGGATCCCAACATTGTTACGGGTACGTTCCTCTTAAATAATCGCTATGCCTCTATGTTATTTGACACTGGTGCCGACCGGAGTTTTGTATCTAGTTCACTTGCTAAGTTGCTAAATGTTAGTCCCACAGCCTTAGATAGTCCATACACTGTGGAATTAGCTGATGGTAAGTTGATAGTAGTTGAACAAATCTTTAAGGGATGTATGCTTGATTTGATGGGTCAGACATTGGAAATTGATCTTATGCCTATTACTTTAGGTAGTTTTGATGTAGTCATTGGCATGGACTGGTTATCCAAACACCAGGCTGAAATCGTATGCCATGAAAAGATTGTTCGCATACCTCTTTCGCAGGGGGAGACATTGTATGTACAAGGCGAGAAGAGCAGTACGCCATTGCGTCTCATATCTTGTATGAAAGCATATAAATGTCTGCGGAAAGGTCATACGGAAGTTATAGCACTTATAACTGAAAAGCCGGTAGCTGAGAAGAAGATTGAAGATATACCAATAGTTTGTGAATTTCCGGAGGTATTTCCAGAAGACTTGCCGGGATTACCGCCTATCAGACAGGTGGAATTCCGAATCGATCTTACACCAGACGCAGCACCGATAGCTAGGGCGCCTTATCGACTTGCACCGTCAGAGATGCAAGAGTTATCCACACAATTACAAGAGTTGTTGGATAAGGGTTTCATACGACCTAGTTTTTCACCGTGGGGAGCTCCAGTTTTGTTTGTCAAGAAGAAGGACGGGACTTTCCGTATGTGTATCGATTACCGGGAATTGAACAAGGTTACTATCAAGAACCGGTATCCGTTACCCAGAATTGACGATCTGTTCGATCAGTTGCAAGGTTCGAGTTACTACTCAAAGATTGATCTCAGGTCTGGTTATCATCAACTAAGGGTCCAGGAGGAGGATATTCCAAAGACAGCATTCAGGACGCGCTATGGCCATTATGAGTTCTTGGTCATGTCATTTGGGTTGACAAACGCTCCAGCTGTATTCATGGATCTCATGAATCGTGTTTGTAAACCCTATCTTGATAAGTTTGTCATTGTTTTCATTGATGACATTCTCACATATTCTCAGACTGAGGAGGAGCACGCCGAACATCTTCGATTACTATTGGAATTATTGAAGCAGGAACAACTGTACGCTAAGTTCTCGAAATGTGACTTCTGGATGCGAGAAGTACAATTCTTGGGGCATATAGTTAATGAAAAGGGTATACATGTTGATCCAGCGAAGATTGAAGCGATTAAGAATTGGGAAGCGCAAAAGACCCCTACCGAGGTACGACAATTCCTTGGTTCGGGTTATTATCGACGATTCATTGAGGGTTTCTCAAAGATCGCTCAATCACTTACAGCTCTTACGCATAAGGGAACAAAGTATAACTGGACGGATAAACAGGAAGCTGCATTCCAGTTATTGAAACAGAAACTCTGTAGTGCACCGATTCTGTCCTTACCAGAAGGGACGGAGGACTTTGTGGTTTATTGTGATGCATCTGCACAGGGTTTGGGATGTGTGTTGATGCAGCGTGATAAAGTAATTGCTTATGCTTCAAGGCAACTACAACCACACGAAAAGAACTACACTACTCATGACTTGGAGTTAGGAGCAGTGGTTTTTGCTTTGAAGATTTGGAGGCATTACTTGTATGGAACTAAGTGTACTATTTACACTGATCATAAGAGTTTGCAACATATCTTTGATCAGAAGGAGCTTAATATGAGACAACGAAGATGGGTTGAGTTGTTGAACGATTACGAATGTGCGATAAAGTATCACCCGGGAAAAGCTAATGTGGTAGCTGATGCTTTAAGCAGAAAAGATACTTCAACAAGACGGGTTCGTGCACTTATGATGACAATACATACTGACTTACCTGACAAGGTACGCAGTGCTCAACTCGAGGCCTTGAAAACGGAAAACTTGTTACAGGAATCATTACGAGGAATGGAAACACAGTTGGATGCTAAGTCTGATGGAATTCGTTATTTCATTAATCGATTTTGGATACCTTTGTATGGAGGTTTAAGGGAACTTGTGATGGATGAAGCACACAAGTCCAGGTATTCAGTCCATCCGGGATCAGACAAGATGTATCATGATTTGAAGGCACTGTATTGGTGGCCTCACATGAAAGCTGACATTGCTAAGTACGTTAGCAAATGTTTGACTTGTTCGAAAGTCAAAGTTGAATACCAGAAGCCATCTGGTTTACTGCAACAACCAGAGATACCGATGTGGAAATGGGAACAGATTTCGATGGACTTCATTACTAAGTTACCCCGTACACCGAGTGGTTGTGATACGATATGGGTAATTGTCGATCGATTAACAAAATCTGCACACTTTTTAGCAATCAAAGAAACTGATAAGATGGAGAAACTGACTCGCATTTACATCAAGGAAGTGGTAGCACGGCATGGTGTTCCAATCTCTATCATATCAGATCGGGATGCCCGATTTACTTCCAACTTTTGGAACTCACTTCATAAGTCATTAGGGACTCGCTTGGATATGAGTACCGCCTATCATCCGCAGACTGACGGTCAAAGTGAACGTACGATTCAAACGCTCGAGGATATGTTACGAGCTTGTGTAATTGACTTTGGTGATAGCTGGGAGAACCATTTACCGTTAGTGGAATTCTCTTACAACAATAGTTATCATACAAGTATTCAAGCAGCACCGTTTGAAGCTTTGTATGGTCGCAAATGTCGTTCACCAGTTTGTTGGGCTGAAATTGGTGACAGTCAGATAACAGGTCCTGAACTGGTGCACGAGACGACTGAGAAGATTGTACAAATCCGGAACCGTATGGCAGCGGCACGGGATCGACAAAAGAGTTATGCAGACAAACGTCGTAAACCATTGGAATTCCAAGTAGGAGACCGAGTTCTTCTAAAAGTATCACCTTGGAAAGGTGTGATACGATTCGGCAAGCGCGGAAAGCTTAGTCCACGTTACGTAGGACCTTTTGAGATCCTGAAAAGAATTGGTCCGGTTGCATATCAACTCAAACTACCGGATGAACTCAGTGGAGTTCATGATGTCTTTCATGTATCGAACTTAAAGAAATGTCTTTCTGATGAGACATTGATGGTACCGTTGGAAGAAATACAAGTAGATGAACAGTTACGCTTCATTGAAGAACCAGCTGAAATCATGGACCGAGAGGTCAAACAGCTCAAACAAAGCAAGATTCCAATAGTCAAAGTTCGGTGGAATTCAAGACGTGGTCCTGAATTCACATGGGAACGGGAAGACCAAATGATGAAGAAGTATCCTCATCTGTTCAAAACAACTACTACAAACACTGAAGGCGCACGTTAAATTTCGGGACGAAATTTCCTTCAACAAGGGGATGACGTGATGTTTCACACATCAACACTGCAAATTTCAAACTTTAAGCACAAACACTTTTATTCAATTGATTTTGTTACAAACATTTGTGCTACATTACATTCTATATATTTTATGTGCTACATTTCATATGTTACATGTTATAGTAGTACATACATGATTAGTTACATACATTTTGCTATGTGCGGGGTTGCATAGTACAAACAGTTATAGACACTCACTATGTGTGAGGTTACACAACACAGTATGGTCAAACACAAACAGTCACAGTTAGGTGAACTAACTAGTGTACACGCAAACAGTCACATTGAACGATCACATTTAGTTGTGATGTTGCAAGTATTAGACTTTGTGTGTGAATACACACAAGCACAAAGAATGATCAAATCACAATAACACGTACGATTTAAACTCGTAAGTAGTTTCCTAACTACTCCTAACATTTGCTAATTTTCGGGACGAAAATTCCTTCAACAAGGGGATGATGTGACAATCCGACTTTTCGGATTAACCCTGTTAACTGAAAATGGTTAGATCACAGGCCCAGTAAGGCCAAAGAAGGCCCAGTAAGGCCAAAGAAGGCCCAGTAAGGCCAAGGAAGGCCCAATAGTAGTTATGAGGCCCAATTGAATTGGAAGTAAACTCAATCACAAACCTGAGGCCCAAGGGAGGTCCAATTACAAATTCAAGGCCCAAGATAGGCTCAATTATATTTTGTGAGACCCAAGTGGACAGAAGGTAGGCCCAATGAGCCTAAGGTAGGCCCAATTGGCCCAAATGGGTTAACCTAGCCCAATAATGTCTCAATTGGCCCAATTTGTACCAAATTGGGAATTTAATTTAGTTTTATTAGCCGAAAACTAAGGAAATCATAGGAGACCGAACTTTAAAGGATTAGAATTAAGCAAAATGGGTCTAGAAACATTAAAATATAAGTATCACAATTGTAATTACATCAAATTGGGGATTTTGACCTTGGAAGTCAAAAATTCGGCCAATTAGTTTATGAAAATTCGAATTCCACATTCATACTAATTTGTAACTGAAATTAATCAGTTGTAAGTATCAAATTAATGATTATTATCATCAATCAGGCGTTATAAGTCCCAACAAATTCGAATTAATCGCGATTGTATGCTAAGAGTCGAAACCGTCAACCACCATCATTGAGATCATATAATGCGATCTTAATAGATCAAATTCGTGCTATAAATCCCTTAGTCGGTCCATTCAGAAGCTTTTGCATCCGCTAATTGTTGCTCAGAAACTGTGAATCGAAGAAACAAGTGCGTGGAGGCCGAAGTTCAAGTCCAACATCGATCTGCTTCAATTCGGCATCAAAACCAGTAAGTCTTCATCCCTAAACAACCTAAACTGGCCGAATAATGTTAAGCACATGCTAATTCTGATTCTTAACATCGAATTATATGTGCACGCATTCTAGGGTTCATCCTAGAATCGGTTTTGGGGGTTGTTGATCAAACCGGTTTAAGAATCAAATTAAATGATGCAGAGTGTTTCGAAAACATCAGTGGAAGGAAATCCATATGATAGTTTTAACAATTAATTGTGAATTGAACGATTTCAGTTCTAGGGTTCTTGATGGAAATCAGTTTTGGGGGTTTTCGATCAAATGAGTTTAAGAATCAAATTAAATAGCATGGGTAGATTCAGAGGATTCCGATTAAGGTTAATGCTATGCCAATTTCATCCTAGAACTAAGAATTCAATGATTTCGAGTTTAGGGTTACTAAGTTAAAAACACTTTGGGGGTTTTGGAGTTAAACCGAATGGTTATTCAAATTAACCTTTACAGTTAGCTTCGAAAATTCATTCTAAATGAAAATCCCATGACTTCGGGGATTCACAGTAGCTAATTGAACGAATTGGTGTTAGATTTTAAGGAAATGTATTCGAACCTGTTAAGGACCGATTAGTTGGATTATGGTGTTTAGTTCTCGAAATAAAACCATGGGTAGACTCGACTGAGTCCTAGGAACAAAAGCCCTAGGATTATTTGGTCGAATAGGATCGAAATCGGGACAATTGGATCGTAGATTGCTTCGGCTATAATATCAAATAGGAACTGGATTGAAGGAGGATTTAAAAGAATTTATTTTCGAATACTGATGCGATACCCTAGTGGGCGAAGATGGTAGTGTGTGTGTTGCGTGTGAAGGGTCGCGGGTTCGAGCCAGGGGGTGGCCGGGTTTTTGGAAAAAAATACCATTTTTGGTATTTTTGGAATATCTTTCACATGCGAACTCCGATTTAACCCGTTCAAGTTGCGTTGGAACCGTAACGGGAATACGGACACTTTGAAATGATAAAATTCATATTTTTGATCGTAAATGTAATCGCGTATAATTACGTTTAATTAAATAAAATCATATACGACCATATGATTTTATTTAAACGATTTTAAAAGGCACGCGTACACACGTATGCAAATTCTTAACACTCTAACATACGTGTGTTGATACGTATGTGATTTCAAACACAAAACGACATTTTGAATAACACTAGGTTATTGTTTAAACACAGATTCTTCGTAGGAGGATTTCCTACACGAGCTTTTAGTGTGTGATCATTCTGCTGCAATCAAAGGTGCGTACACGGCTCCTTTCTTATTTTAAACTGTTTTGGGGGAGAAAACATGTGCAATAAACTCTTTTTAGATACATATCACTTGCATGAGTTAGCTGTTTACATTATGTGACAACATAGCAATTTGAAAGTCCTTACACACCTCGAACCGTTTAGTTTGCCATAGCGCAAAGCGTGGTAGTTGGAAATAGATCTATTAGGTTTGACAAACCTCACCTGGTAGATGGGATCTACGCAGGTGTTTGACTGACCAAACACATTTTACTATTGTTGTGCTAGACAATAGTGGCAAGGCAAAAACATGCTATAGCATGGCAATTCGTCAGCTTCGGTGTCGACCACTTATGTAAATAGTTTATATGACTAGCTATCATGACTGTGCATGTGTGATTATGTTATCTACAAACTTGATATTCAAACTGCTGTTTTGAACATTGTGAATACTTAAAACCTGTGTTATGCACCAACCTTTGTGTTGACTTGATTTACATGTTTTCTCAGGACGCTAAGGCGCGCATTAAAGCTCGCATGGACTAGGAGATAGAGTCGCATGCATTTTAAACATTTTGGATATTTGAACTTGAACATTTGAGGATTTTGTTTTGTAATTTACATATTACAACTGTTATTGGTTTTAAACGCTTCCGCAATTTTTGAAAACTCTGATGTTATGTTTTTAAGACTAAAGTATGATTTGAAATTCATATAGAGGTCTTCGTTATGTCTAATGATCTGAGATCCTGGTTTTTCATGTTCCCAAACGGTATGATTCCGTTAGTTGAAAATTGGGGGTGTGACAAAAAAGACGAAAGAGAACTGTGAACTACACTGACGCTACACCCATCAGGCAGATCCTGCCTTTTTCGACTACAAGAGTGAGTGTGCAATACGAGGGAAAAACCCCTCACTGCCCAGTTTGTCGTAATTATCATCGAGCTGAACTCCCATGTGTGCAATGCACACGCTGTGGGAAGACGGGTCACTGGGTGCAACAATGTAGGTCATCTGTAGCCTACATTCCCCCTCAATATGTCGGTAAGCACCCTGAATGTGACGAATGTGGATATCACCATAGTAAAGAGAAACCTTGCAAACACTGCCTGAACTGTGGGAAATACGGACACTGGATCCAACAGTGTCGGTTTATTTCCACTGGGAATCAAGAACAAAGAGCAAATGCCTCCACTTCCTCTCAACATAACCACAACTGCTACACGTGCGGAATGCTCGGACATTTTGCGAGGGACTGCTCTAGGAGGATGCCTTCAGATGATCCAGAAATCACTGAGGAATTTCTTGCTTTACCAGCTCCTGGAGATCACCCGGAGTCCGATGATTCCGTAGGTATGTAAACTTCATTAAGTTACAAAGAATTATTTATTGATGTATAAACTAGAAATGCATGAACTGTTGTGATTTTAGAAACAATAAATCTCAGATAATTGTAGACAAACTCGGTGCCGATAAGATAATCGGAATAGTAACCTAAGAAATTCTTAGGTCAAATAAGCATTAAACGACTAAGTAAAGGATATGGTAATTCTTGATTATAGTTTAACTATTGTAACTAGAAAGTGAACCTTATCTATTTAGAACACTAAAAGATATAGAAAGTCAAGATGCTAACACTAGTGTGTAAACTGTCACTTTTCATCGAGACCCTTTAGAACTCGAGTTACTTAATTTGGAGAACTTCAGTTCTAGAATGTTAAGGAAAGGATGAATGTTAATACTATACTGAAATCAGGGTTAAACTAAATAGGTAGACCGGGAGAATCAGTTGCGAATACAAAAGAAGGGTATGCCAAAGATGGGTAATGGTATGTGATATGCTCTAATCCGTAAGTGCTTGTTACATTGTGATACTAGTATGCATCAGGAATGTATCTTGTTGATATTAGTATAACCATATGGGTATTTCATGAAAACTTAGGAATTCCTTTATTGCGATAGAAACAATGAAAGAATCCTTGGTTAATGCACATAACACACGTAGGAAACCACAGTTAACACTAAGGTGGTGTAACAATTGGTGCTCAAAGCATCAGCTAGTTTGAACAATAAGGTGTTAGAGTCATGCAGAGAATAAGCAAGCCATAACAATAAGACAACTAGGAGCAATAAGATTAGCAAAACTATGAGGCAAAACTTAACGACTCATACGTAAGGCAATGATATCGGGAGACAAAAACAAAATGCATCTATGAAAAAAATAGGTCGACATAAAAGACTCATTGTACGTGGGAGCAGATAGCTATGGACTTTGTTACTAAGCTACCCCGCACTTCCAGTAGACATGACACTATTTGAGTTATCGTTGATCGATTAACCAAATCTGCTCATTTCTTGCCGATGCGAGAAACATATACGATGAATAAACTAGCAAAGCTTTACATCAACGAGATAGAGGTACGCCATGGTGTGCCATTGTCTATCATTTCAGATCGTGATAGCAGATTTACATCAAGGTTCTGGCAATCATTGCAGAAATCTCTGGGGACGCAATTAAATTTGAGTATCGCTTATCATCCACAAACGGATGGTCAAAGCGAACGTACTATTCAGACCCTGGAGGGTATGTTGAGAAATTGTGTTCTAGACTTCGGTGGTAGTTGGGATTCTCATTTGCCATTAATCGAATTCTCCTACAACAACAGTTATCACAGCAGTATCGGTTGTGCCCCATTTGAGGCTCTTTATGGTCGAAAGTGTCGATCGCCGATCTGTTGGTCCGAAGTGGGAGATAATCGAATTACAGGGCCAGAACTTATACAAGAAACTACAGACAAGATTGCTAAGATACAACAAAGGTTACAAGCAACACGAAGTAGACAAAAGAGCTATGCCGATAAACGGCGTAAGCCGTTGGAAATTTCAAGTGGGAGACCGTGTCATGTTGAAGGTTTCCCCATGGAAAGGCGTAGTTCGATTCGCAAAGAAAGGCAAACTAACACCACGATATGTGGGACCGTTCGAAATCATCGAACGTATTGGTCCTGCAGCATACAGATTGAGTTTACCGGATGAACTTAGTGGGGTACATGACGTGTTTCACGTCTCAAACTTGAAGAAATGCCTTGCTGATGAAACTCTTATCATACCAATCGAGGAAATTCAATTGGATGAACATTTACGCTTGGTTGAGGAACCATTAGAGATCATGGATCGCAAGGTTAAGCAACTAAGGCGAAGTCGTATTCCTATTGTCAAAGTGCGTTGGAACTCAAGGCGCGGACCCGAGTTTACTTGGGAACGCGAAGACCACATGAGAAACAAATATCCCCAACTGTTCGCAGAGGAAGCCGTACCCGATAGCAATGCTTAAATTTCGGGACGAAATTTCTCTAACAAGGGGAGACTGTAACAACTGTGCCGGAAACGTCGCCGGAACAGTGAACGGAACAGTAACGGCACAGTAACTCAGGTACAAACTATGCAAACTATCGATATACTATCGACAACGTAATGCTTAACAGTAAACTATTATGCTATTGTTTCTGAAATCTGATTAAACGTAACAGTTTAACAGTCAGAAACACATCAGACAACATTGAACGGTGATACTAGTGCTTATTGATGTGTTATCATGTGTAAACGTATGCGAGGTTAAACAAAACAAAATGATAACGGTTATTGTTACGGAATGCTAAACCGATGAGTTATTCGTATAGGTGACGATCTGTACGAATGATTCTGATAGTTTAACGTTCTGAAATAATAACTTAACAGTAGAAAACAAGAATCAGAAAGCACAATCGTCGTTGTGTTCGTTCGAATGACGATTCGAACGAATACGCGCGATGGTGACGCGTTCTGACGAAACGAAAACGAAAGCGATAAAAGATACGAACGACCATAAAGTTAAAGAAATAAGATATTTCTTATTTTACAATTTTGAAACTCATCATTAAATAAACTAAATGAAACTGTTTTAAGAAATCGCGAACAGGTTTAATAATCGCGTAAAAATATTAAATTCGTTAAATAAATTAGCATAACGTTATTTAAAATAATTTCTAAAAATACATTTGTATTTAAAACATCATGAAATAATTCTTTTATCTTGTTACAAAAAAAAAACGCGCGTTTAATTTCCGGAAACGTAACGAAAGCGCGAACCGAGCGACAAAAACGAACCCGAACTCACTCGTGGTATAAATACCATGAATGAGTCCCATTTTCTTATTTTTCACCTTATCTTCTTCCTCAAAAACCTCATTCCCGGTTTCGAGAAAAACCCACCATTTTTAAACCTTCAAACCTTCATAACTTCTTCAAAACTCAACGAAATCGAGCCATTCTTGAACCCACACGAAGCCCTCATCATTCTCTACACGAAAGTACAACCGATCTGGGCCGTAAACCATCTAATTCGAGGTAATCTGTAGTGTAAAGTGGCGAAAATTAGGGTTTTTAACCCTTGTTGTGTAAGCCACCTTCAAACCGATTTGGAACCTTTATAATCGAAACCCCACCTCTCGAACAACCCTTATGGCATAGCATCACCACCAAACACCACCCCTTCTTGGTCTTGGAACTCATCTGGACGGTGCTCCGGCCGAAGCAAACACACAGTTCGGCCGAATGACCATAAGGTCGAATGAGGCCACATTCGGCGAAAGGAGCCATTCGATCGGCCATCTGTCATTCGAACACCAAGTCTCATTAGCCGGCTTCTCCTTCGCCGGTCATCACCCTCATTCGTGGGTTTCAGCTCTTTCGCCACCTTCACATTCGACAAACATCATCACCATTCGACCCTTTGTTATTCGCTGGGCCACACCCATTCGCAGCACTCCCATTCGCCGAACCAACCATCTCATTCGAAGACAACCCATTCGAGCCATCATCTTCATTCGCATCTCCCTTATTCGCCAACTAAGCCTCATTCGGTGCTATCAACCAGCCATGCAGTTCATTCGAGTCACCTCCATTCGCAGTTTCTCATTCGAACTCAACCCTATTCGACCAACTAGATCCCATGCGGCCAGAACAAAGCAGACATGTGAAGCCCACATGATTGGCTTAGCCATGGGAAAGATTGGGCCCAAAGGGGGGTAACATAGCCCAACTAACATTCGGTCTAATACGTTGTCTAGGACCATACATCCAATTTCGGCCCATATAATCACAATGGGCCCAACGGCCTAGCTTCTTGGCCCAATAGGCCCACTCGGCCCAACAACATTCAATTCAGCCCAAAAGAACTCAACAGGCCCAACATGTTCATATAGCTCACTAGTTGGCCCAAGATCCATAAATAGGCCCACTGGATTTAATTGGGCCATGTAATCCTCTCGATCTAAAAAGCCTAAGTTATTGGCCCATGGTTTAATTGTTTCGGCCCATTCGAACTAATTTGCAAACGAAAACATACAGGTCGTTTCAAAAGATAACATGCATTGGACTTGATTCATTAATGCAAACTCGATAAGATGTTGGTCTCATACATTCACAAAGCTTAAACCAATTAATGATAATAATAACGTCATGGTTATGTAATAAGCTTAACGTAAAATTGTTGAGTACTAATATGATCAATGTCAGTGGAAAATGGGCCGAACGATGACCGAGACTCACGCGTGTTAACCAACTTTAGGGTTAACACTCACTCGCACTCACATACTCATGACACCTACTTACAACTTATAAACAACGTGAAATCAATACAGGATCGTGAAAACAATATCAACTACAACAAAGAGCGCGTGCTTTCTTGTTTGAGACTAAGTCAACTACCACAACTGCAAGGTGAGTTCATTGTCCCTTTTCAAACTATTTTGGTTTTTAACTCGGGACTAAGAAGCATGTTATACTTTTTAAAACAAATGTTTTAAATTTAACAAAATGCTTTTATACTATTGATTATGCCAAGTGCTAAAGGCATAAGACACTATTCAAACTATATGCTATTTGATTATGCCAAGTGCTAAAGGCATAAGACACTATTTAAACTAAATGCTATTCAATTATGCCAAGTGCTAAAGGCATAAGACACTATTTAAACTAAATGCTATTTGATTATGCCAAGTGCTAAAGGCATAAGACACTACTCAAACTAAATGCTATTTGATTATGCCAAGTGCTAAAGGCATAAGCTACTTGCTAATACTAAAGCTAGGTGTGAATACCAAGTGCTAAGGGTATTAGCTATCTGATGATACTATTATGGGTGCTAATTCTATGAGGTTATGCTACAAACTACTACTATGAGTTATGCTAAATACTAAGACTACGGGTTAGATTAAATGCTAATACTACGGGTTTATGCTACAAACTAACACTACGGGTTATGCTTAATACTAATGCTATGAGACTATGCTACTTGTTAATGCTATGGGTTATGCTAGAGACTAATGTAAACACTAAATGCTAATGATGCTATGATGCTATGGGAATACTAAATATAAACATACATGCATACATACACATTGAATACTTGAAACTATGGATACTATAAACTCTTGAATGCTATGTGATTGCCATGCTCAAACAACGGTTTGGCCTCTCAGTGCTTGCCTTACCGGTTGTAAAGCTAGTTCTTGTGCACAAGTTACGTAAATGCTGGAAACTTTTAATGCTATAAACTATTGGCTATGGAAGAACAATAGTTGGTCTCTCAGTGCTTGCCTTCATGTGTTCTTCCTAGTCGGGACTTGAAGAACAATAGTTGGTCTCTCAGTGCTTGCCTTCATGTGTTCTTCACAGTCAGGACTAGAAGGCACCTATTATGGTCTCTCAGTGCTTGCCATAAGGTGTCCTTCATGGTCTGAAGCGAGGAAATTGACTGATGGTCTCTCAGTGCTTGCCATGCAGTGTTTCCCACAAACTATTTACTCAGGTGATCAGTGACTAGGACGATTTTGGTGAACCTTCGTTGACTTTGTGTCATCCTGGGAATCCCTTATCTCCCCCTAAGTTGCAAATAAATCCTGGGGCCGGTATGGATTGTTACTGAATTCTTGCGAGCATTCAGTTGTCTATTCCGGTAACATTCAAACAAACTCACGGATGCTATGGGTAAACTTACAAACAAAATGCTTAAACTATTCTGGGGAAAACAAAATCGAATGGTAGGTAAAATGCTTAATTATCATTAACAGCAATGTCCTATGCGACTTAGTATGTGGTGGGACGGCGTCTGGGCGGGTCGTAGGCTCGACTCAGGGGTATGCCCTATATATAAGCATACCGAGTTGGATGATACAGGTGGTGTTAATGAGATTGAGGTTGTTACCTAGGGGATGCATGAATGCTTTAAATCAATATCATAAACTTTTAAACACGATGCTTGTTAAACTTTTTGAAGCTATTACATACGAAGGCTATGGACTTATAAACTTAGAAAACAGTAAACTAAAGCTATGATGAAGGATGAATCGAATGGTAGGTAAAATGCTTAATTATCATTAACAGCAATGTCCTATGCGACTTAGTATGTGGTGGGACGGCGTCTGGGCGGGTCGTAGGCTCGACCCAGGGGTATGCCCTATATATAAGCATACCGAGTTGGATGATACAGATGTCGTTAATGAGGTTAAGATTTTACCTAGGAGGTTTGCAAAAGCTATTTTACAACTACTAAACCTACATGAACTCACCAACCATTGTGTTGACTTGGTTTTCTTACATGCTTTCTCAGGTGATGCACAGGATTAAGCTAAAGGTCAGGATTGCATACTAGGTTGCCAGATAGCAGACCTAGTACTTTTGAGAGACACATGTTTTGTTAACATTTGTAACTTAACCTTGTAAACTTTAATTCTATGCTATATTATGCTTTAGTTATTCTCAATGTTGATGCTATGTAAACAATCTGATCATCATGATTATCACTAACGATATCGCGCCCCGGGAACCTTCCGCCCGACGGGGACATCCGATCCTACCCCGCCGGCCCGGGGTGTGACAATGGGCTTGCCGCCCGTAGATTTAAAAATGTATGGGTGTGCCGCCCATACCGACTCACCTTGCCCCTTCCACGGTCGTGACGCCCGTAAACCCTTTAAATAAGTTTTTAAATTTATTTTAATGTTTTTTTATTTAATTATGTAGTTTAATTTTTTTTATCATGTAATTTTTTTATTTTAGTTTGTAATATTAATATTTTTAATAATATTATGTGTTTTTTAATTTAGTTTATAGTTGAAAAATAAAATTCAAATAATAAAATATTGAATAAAGGTGGTGATAACGTAAAGTGATGGGGGGTGATGGATAATATAGGAAAAGATGATGTGGAATGATAAAAGAGTGATTATGTTGGTTGATTATATGACGCATACGTGGAGTGATAGAGAGTGATGAATAACACATAGTCTAACCTTTAAGAATATATTGTGTGTGTTTTTTAAGATTCTCTCTTACCTTTTCAGCCAGATTCAACGCGAATATATTGTGTGTGTTTTTTAAGATTCTCTCTTACCTTTTCAGCCAGATTCAACGCTCCCTGTGACATTATATTGTGTGTGTGTTTTTTTATCTCATGTTCGTGTATTCGTTTAAGTTTTTTTTAGAAGTTTGTTCATTGCAACGTGTGTGCAATCATATATAAAATGAATTTATTGGTTAAGTTGTACTTTTAAAATATTACTTAATCAAGAAATTTACGACATAACGATGAAATTAAAAAATTTTCCAACAAAAGTTAAACTTTGTATAACATTTTTATTGTATATTCGTCCACTATGCTAAACTATAACTGTCTTCTCTTCTCATAAGAAACCAGTCACACAACTTGCAACTATCCCAATCCAACCACACTTAAGTGCACAAGTGGTATCTATCACTTGTATTTTTGTTCATCCTCATATATTATTATTTGTATATTTAAAAAACGATCCTAAAACTTCTCTCAATTCAAAAACATAGTAGGAAACTTTTAAAAGTTTAAATTGAAGCGTCAAATCTTTTTTATGATTTTTTTCTTTTTCTTTTTATTTTTTAGCATTTTTATTTTATCATATTTTATAATTTATTACTTAACTAATCAATTCATTTATAAAAACTTATTTATATATTTATGTTTTATTAAATATTTATTTTCATTGGTTTAGATTATCTATAATTTAAATTACTGTTTATATTTTAAGTTATATATTTAAATGGCAAATTGACTTCTAATAATCCAAACCTTTATCAACTGGTCGCTGTCGGTCTGAAAATCCCAAATAATGTCCTTACTTTTGACTAATTTACCTCTGGTAGACCTTCGTCAAAAATCTTAACGCCGTTAACTTTTTTTCGAATTTCAAACGGATTTTTTTATGACTTTTGCTTAGAATGAGAATACGAGTCGAATGATGTATAATAAGTTTGAATGGGAAGAAAAAAGGGCGACCGTTTTGTTTCTAGCAAAACACATCAATGTTTTAAATATATATTTAATTAAAAATCAAAGTATTATTATTAATTTAAAATCAAATCAATATGAAATACAACTAATGTGCCGTGAAGATGCAATAATTTTAAGAATACAATTTTTTTAAATGGCGAATGTCTCAATCGTGTAAGCCCACTGTTTTCCGTCCATGTCATCAAGTTCCAGTTACATGTACCTCCCATGAACCCCCACAGCCATCCCAGCAGGAAACATCACAGAAAAAGCCCCTGACCCCCCACATACCCTTTCGCTGCGGGAGAGTTTCAAACCCGAGACCTTCTATTTGAAAGAATCCCAGGTAATGTTGAGGTACTACCATGTTGGTAAGAATATAAATTGTTTGAACAGTATTTTATTTCATGTGGATGTTACCAATTCGTCGTATCCCATTCTGAAACCAACAATATTTCGTCGGAGAACCAAACTCGTCGTTGCCATCGTTTTCTATTTCATATGTTATCTATGATCTATCCTATCAATTCATTATATTTTCTCCGTAGTTGCCACCATTGCTTCGTCATTGCAGCTTATTCATATCAGTTTATCTTCGACCCATTAAAACGCACCATAACTTTTCATATATGAAAAAAAAAAAACACCATCATGCTCTACAACCATTCCAACCAGGGAACCCAGTTCACTGGTTCAACCGCGAACCGGCATAACAAGCCACCCAAAACAGAGCGGCCTAAGACTATTGAACCGAACCGGTAATCAGGGGATTCATGGTTAGAACAGTCGGACCGGTCGGCAGTGGCGGACCCAGAAATTTTTTTCATGGGGGGCGAAAATTTTTTAACGTTGTTTAAGGATCGACATATAATAATTTTTTTTCTATTCTGTTTATATCGGGTTAGGTCGAATCGGGTCGGATCATGTTAAAAAAAGCAATCAAACTAAATTTCATATATAATATTATTATAAAAATACAATACATCTAAAGTTGTTCTTATGTCTGACAAAATGAATGGGTTACTGGGTTGGGTTGAGTAATATGTTAGAATGGGTGTGAGTTATGATGAGTGTAGATTAGGATGAGTGCAGGACATGATGAGGTTTAAGCAAAATTAGTTTGAGTTTAAATGAGACATTTTTTAAAACATCAATTTCGTTCAAGTTAAAATGAATTGTAATTAAACAAGTAGTTTAATGGAATAATTTTTAGTAATTTTCTCATCAAATATATTATTTATCATTGTTACCCGTTTGAATCTGTTATATTCACATAATTTTTAAGTTACCTATCGTGTTATAGGTCAGGATTGTCAGTCTAGTTGTTCTCTAGGGGGTTTTATTTTTTAAAATCAATCAAAAACATCTACAAAGACTTTTTTAAGTAACTCTTACTCTAGAAATCAAGTATAAATGTCACTTAAATTTTCAACATAAGTCTAATTTTGCAAATTTAAGGGGGGCGATTGCAAAATATTAAGGGGGTCGATCAGGATTTTAACATATATATATTACTGGAAAAAAAAATTCAAGGGGGGCGGCTGCCCCCCCACCCCAACACATGGGAACGCCAATGCCGGTCGGTCCTGTCACAAATACGTTGTGTCTAATAATTGAAGCCACACTAAGCCCGTTTTATACCTTTTACATTAGGAATGGTAATGGATCAGGTTTGGGAAGGGTTTGATTAATCTTAACCTTATATTTGATTATAAAAGGTTGTCACATACTCGACCCACAACCCCATCGGGTATTTATCGTCAAGTATCAGGTATCCTAACGGGTTTCGAGCGCACCCATTATTTAGCTAAATATACCCGTCTATAATAATTGACTTAAAACTGTCAGGTATGTATCATGTAACTAATAATAAATTTATAATTTTCAAAACCATAAGAATATATATTAGATATCCATTATTGATTATATCATGAAAATTCGAATATAAAATTAAAACTCAATTGTATACTAAAAGCAAAAATACCTGAAAAGGAAAATCGAATATATCTATCTAGTAAATGAGTATTCATTTCTTACTTACCATACTCTCTATTAGTGTTATAGTAGCGCATCAAATTGTTTCTAATAAAGTTGGTATACTATATTAGTTTATATCTTCAATATATGTAGTTATTAAACCATATATGGAATTGACGTAGGATCCAATTCTATTTCTTTGGATTTCTCGCAATATGAGATTGAATGCCACAACTCCCTTCATGCGCGTCAAGAATCTGTCTAGATCTCCAGGGCTCCCCTAATAATATCCATAATTATAATCAAGTACACAAGACAGATAAGCAAGATAGGTAAATGAGTATATATAATCAGGTAATTGAGTCAAGTAAACGAGTTTATGAATGAATCTCATGTCCATCCCATCATCGCGAAAATTCTGTAAATTAATCTTATACCCAACCCAATACTCATGAGGATCAAAAATACCCGTCTCGCATCATGCGGGTTTCCGGTAATCCCGTCAGACACATGTATTTTGGCCTTCCCTATTTTATATTTTTCGTTCTGCAAAAACTAATCACATTCATGCCTACTTGCCTCAACACTCAGGCCAGAACAAGTGGTCATAAATATTTCATCTCATTATCATATACCTAACTCCCATTTTTATAATTTTTTATAATTTTTTTCTGACCAGCATCATCACCATTTATTATAAACAAGCTGATATTTCAACGACCTAAAAATCATTATCATTAAGAGTGTCTTCTTCACCAGAAGCCAAATTGACATCTTTTCACTTTCATTAGATTTGGTAGACTTTCAGTCAGGGGCGGCCCTGAGGAATTGGGTGCCCAGGACGAGTCGGGGAAAAAAGGCCCCTAACGCATTCAAAGCTCCTGACCAAGTGAGGGTCAAGGGGCCGCGCCCCCTTGCGGGGTCCTAGGGGCAGCGCCCCTGGCAAGGTCCAAGGGGCCGAGCCCCTGGTGGCGGTGGCGGTGGCGGTGGCGGGCGGGGGTCAAGGGGGCACGCCCCCTTGTGGGGTTCGGGGCAACGCCCCGAAACCTAAACGAAATGTCATAAGTTAATATGTTCGGGATTAACTTCCGTATTTTACCTAAATCAGTCATTCAATAATCAGTAAACTGTAAATCCATGGGCCCAATTTCTTGGGATTTTGAATTTCAATTTCTTCTTGAACGTGAGCGTCCATGGAGCCGGTTAGGATAAAGGGCTTTTGAGAAATGAAATGGGCCCAATTTTTTTTGGTATATGAACTAGTAGTTTCTTTTTCATCATAAATATATTTAACTGAGTTATTTGTTACTCAAACCCGTGTAATACTCGGGTTTATAACCTAGTATATATATAAATACATATATAAAAATGTGCCCCTCAAAAAATTGGGCCCGGGACGGAGGTCGGGTTTGCCCCTCCCCCGGGCCGCCCCTGCTTTCAGTCGCTCATAGAGTCCTGCTGTACATACACCAAACCCCCATATGAGACACCATTGACGTTTGTATAGGGGTTATACGGCCCATATAAGGTTGACATCTTTCTGACTGATTTATTACATTACAGTGTTATACGACTCATATAGGGGTTATATGGCCCGTAAAAAAACGCCGGTGTATGGATAAAAAAGTTGGTGTACAAATAATGAAGCCTTGAATAAGAGATATTTCCAATTTTAACTTGTTTGTTTTTATGTGCCTCCTTTCCAGTCAAGCAAATTGACATCTTTTCTGGTAACAATAAAGTTTCTTTTGTTTTCGGTAAAAGCAAACAAAGTGAGGCAAAGTGGCAAAAGGTGACGATAATACGATAAATGTTGCATTTTTAACTTTATAAAAATTTTAAAATATAAATTTGTGTCCCTGTTTAAAAGTGTTGCTTTATTTTTACATGCTAAGGGCCATTTTATTTGAGACTGTATCTGCCCATTCCACTTCCATCAACTTCTTATATTTATTATATTTTATGGACATTTGATTTTTTATTATCTTATATACAGGGCTTGCAATCTTTATAACTCACTCTTATTGAGTTATTATTCTAACCCAAATAACTTTATTAAAATCAACCTAAATCTTTGATTTTTTTCAAACATTATTGTAACACATGTATAACACTTTCTTTTTTGACATGTTTGTGTAAATTCATAACCATTTAAGGGCTAACATCGTTGTAAGTTTTTAACATCGTAGCAACTGTCTAGATCCAAAAAACTTACAATGATGTTAGCTTTTAAACGGTGATGAATTTATGCAAACATGTAAAAGAAGAAAGTGTTTTACATATAACAAGACTAAGTCGCGTTCTATTCTCAATTGGGTGGGGTGGGGTGGGGTGGGAGCTTAGGCATCCTTTAGCTATTAGAGGCCGCGTACGAAGTAGCAGACAGTTGATTAGTTGGTCATTCAAAAAAATTCATAATACTTTCAAAGGTTTGCTCATAATTGAGTGTCTATAGGGACTGTAATACTTGTTTATAAATATTAACGTGCAGCTTGCTATGGCGAGTCAATTAGAACAAGAACCCTAGATCTGATTTTGTGGGGTTAATATCATAAGATCCTTCATGTGACGCAAGTACACATTTCTGTTCTTCGCTTGTCTTATGAACCCAGAAACATCGTCTCATCTTGTGATTTTCTTCATTTTACAGGATGCAGATTTGTGGAGCCAATCTGAAACTGAAGCTTTAATTACTTTTGGATTTTAGCAGGTTGATGGAGTCATAGAGTAGACTTTGAATTCTTTTAGCACAAGTCAATTTGAATTCCAAAAAAAAAAGAAAAAAGATGACTTCATCTTCTTCTTCATCTTGGATGACTTCTGTTTCATGTTCTTCAACCTCAGTTGTTGCAGAAAGTGCTTCAGGAGCTTCATTCATACTTCAATGGCTGAAATTCATCTTCCTCTCTCCATGTCCACAAAGGGTTCTTCTATCCGCCATTGATGTCATCTTCCTGTTCATCATCTTCGTTTTTGCTCTTCAAAAGCTCTATTCAAGATTCACCTCCAATAAATCCGACATTAATGAACCTCTGATTACAAAACGTAAAACTGCTTTCAACACCAATCTTAGGTTCATCCTATCTCTGATCGTGACAACCATTTTAACGGCTTTGTCGATTGTTTCTTCAATTTTGGCATTCACACAGCATACCCATATGCCATGGAAGCTGATAGATGGATTATGTTGGTTAATTCAAGCTGTATCTTTCCTTTTGGTCACGGGTCTAATCATCCATCAAAATCAATTTCAAGCTTCAACTCATCCACTGTCTGTTCGTGCATTCTGGGTACTAAATTTCATCGGCATTGCTCTGATGGCTTCTTCGGGTATCATCCGCCTAGTTTCCGGGGCCAGAAACACTTCATATCTCAAATCGGATGACATAATTTCATTGATATCTCTACCATTTTCGGTTTTCCTATTGATTGTATCCATAACCGGATCAACTGGAATCTCAGTGGTCCAAGAATCCGAATCACTAAACAGTAGTAGTAGTAATGGTAATGGTAATGGTAGAATATTAGAGGCTGATGAGTTGGAAAACTCATCAAACGTGAGCGGATGGGCATCGGCTTCGATCATTTCAAAAGTTTTTTGGCTGTGGATTAACCCTTTGTTGAAGAAAGGGTATAAAACCCCTCTAAAACTCAACGACATCCCAATGCTTTCACCAGAACATCGGGCTGAAAAGATGTCGAATCTTTTTAAAGAAAATTGGCCTAAGCCTCATGAAAACTGTAAACATCCTGTTCGGATAACGTTGATTCGTTGTTTCTGGAAACATATTGCCTTCACAGCATTTCTTGCAATTGTAAGAGTGTGTGTTACATATGCTGGACCACTGTTGATTCAAAGATTTGTGGATTACACTTCAGGGAAGAGGACATCGCAATACGAGGGGTATTACTTGATTTTAATCCTTCTGGTGGCTAAATTTGTTGAAGTTTTGTCATCCCACCAGTTCAATTTTCATTCCCAGAAGCTTGGAATGTTGATCCGGTCGACACTGATAACTTCATTGTACAAAAAGGGGTTACGATTATCATGTTCTGCTCGACAATCGCATGGTGTTGGACAGATAGTCAACTACATGGCTGTAGATGCTCAACAGCTCTCTGATATGATGCTTCAGTTGCATGCTATTTGGCTTATGCCGCTTCAAATATCGGTGGCATTATTCATTCTTTACATGTACCTTGGCCCGTCGTCTATGGTAGCTCTGATTGGGATCTTGTTGATTATGTTGTATGTGATTTTGGGTACTAAAAGGAACAATAAGTTTCAGTATAGTATAATGCGAAGCCGTGACTCGAGGATGAAAGCAACCAATGAGATGCTTAACTACATGAGGGTGATCAAGTTCCAAGCATGGGAAGAGCACTTCAACAAGAGGATTCAAGCGTTTCGTGAGTCTGAATACGGGTGGCTTTCCAAATTCATGCTCTCCATCAGTGGAAACATGATCGTCTTGTGGAGTGCACCTTTGTTCATCTCTTCACTCACCTTTGGAAGTGTGACCTTCTTTGGGGTTCGCCTTGATGCAGGCACAGTGTTCACTGCTACTTCATTGTTCAAAAACTTGCAAGAGCCTATTCGCACATTCCCTCAGTCGATGATATCGATTTCTCAGGCCATGATCTCATTGGGAAGATTGGATGCGTTCATGTTGAGTAAAAATTTGGATGAGGAGGCGGTGGAGAGGCACGAGGGTTGCAGTGGCGGAACCGCAGTTGAGGTCAGAGATGGGTCTTTTAGCTGGGATGATGAAGCTGCTGAAGGAGCAGTAGTCAAGAATTTGAACTTTGAGATCAAGAAAGGTGAGCTTGCAGCAATTGTTGGGACTGTGGGGTCTGGGAAGTCATCTCTTCTTTCATCCGTTATAGGCGAAATGCACAAAATCTCCGGCAAGGTACCAGTAAACTTTATTGGTAATGATCAAGAGACTAGACCATAAAGTTTTTTGTTTTGATGTGATAACAGGTGAGGGTTTGTGGAAGTACTGCGTATGTTGCACAAACAGCATGGATCCAAAATGGGACAATTGAAGACAACATTCTATTTGGCTTACCCATGGACAGACAGAAATACAAGGAGGTTATCAAGAGCTGTTGCTTGGAGACAGACTTGGAAATGATGGAATTTGGTGATCAGACTGAAATCGGAGAACGTGGTATTAACCTCAGTGGTGGTCAGAAGCAGAGGATTCAACTTGCGCGCGCTGTGTACCAAGATTGTGACATTTATCTGCTTGATGATGTCTTTAGCGCAGTTGATGCTCACACAGGTTCAGAGATATTCAAGGTGATTATTGTAGGATCAATGCATTTGTTCAATGATATCAGTTCTCACGTATGATTGGTTTTTTTTGCAGGAGTGTGTGAGGGGGGTCCTCCGAGACAAGACAATCTTACTCGTCACACACCAAGTTGATTTCCTCCATAATGTCGATTTGATCTTGGCAAGTATCATAATCTTTAATTCAACTGTTTGATGCAATTTAATTAAAAAAAGCCTCTTTGTTCATACTTGAATATAACCTGTAACTGTATCAGGTGATGCGAGATGGGGCTATTGTTCAATCTGGAAGGTATGATGAGCTACTAGAATCTGGTTTGGACTTTAAAGCTTTAGTTTCCGCCCACGAGGCCTCTATGCAACTAGTTGAAATGGAACCTACAACACTGGATAAAACCTCCCAAAAACCCCTTAAAAAATCTCTTAGCATACACCCTCAGGAAGAAGATGAGAAGGCCAAATCTAGTTCTATCATAGGAACATCAAAGTTAATCAAAGAAGAGGAGAGGGAAACAGGAAGAATCGGCTTAGGTGTCTATAAAGTTTATGTTACTGAGGCTTTCGGATGGTGGGGTGTGCTTATTGTTTTGTTGTTCTCAATCTTGTGGCAAGCCTCACAGATGGCAAGTGATTACTGGTTGGCATATGAAACATCTGATGATCGCGCTACCTCTTTCAACCCTTCGCTGTTTATAGAAGTTTATACAGCTATAGCTGTTGTTTCTTTCATTATGGTGTTGAGTAGAGTCATTTCTTCAACAGTCCTTGGGCTTCAAACTTGTCAGATTTTCTTTAAGCAGATTCTTAACAGCATACTTCATGCCCCGATGTCGTTTTTTGACACTACCCCATCCGGACGTATTCTTAGTAGGGTAAATGTTTCTTAAATCTTTCCTTTTTGGCAACTTTTTGTTGGAATAAACAAACGTACCTAGTATACTCTTATTCATATCAGAGCTATTTGTAGTGTCTAAGTGTGTGATGAAGCAAATCTTGCCTCTATTTTAAGGGATATAGAGATTGTTCCTAATGAGACCCTCGTATAATATTGAAATCCACACAACATAAAATATTACTAGGACAGTCATGGAAAACAAATATACAAGAATACTAATGCTGAAAGATGTAAAATATCGTTAACTTTTTGCTGGACAAACCGCTAGTCATACAAAGAAGCATCTTATGTTTGTTTTATATTTTCAGGCATCAAGTGATCAATCAAACATCGACCTCCCGCTTCCATTCATGACGAGCATGACTCTCTCATTGTACATAACAGTGATTGGCATTATCATCGTCACTTGTCAGTATGCTTGGCCAACAGTGTTCTTGGTGGTTCCTCTTGGTTGGTTGAATCTTTGGTACCGCAGATACTATCTTGCAGCATCTCGTGAAATGACACGACTTGACTCGATTACAAAAGCACCTGTTATTCACCATTTCTCTGAGAGCATTTCGGGGGTCATGACTATTCGGTGTTTTAGGAAGCAAGACAGGTTTGTTCAAGAAAACACTGAGCGTGTGAACGGGAACTTGAGAATGGATTTCCACAATAACGGATCAAATGAGTGGTTAGGTTTCCGTTTGGAGTTCCTTGGAAGCTTATTTCTGTGTTTTTCCACTGTGTTCATGATCATCTTGCCTAGCAGCATTGTTAAACCAGGTAAGCTCATTTCCTTCCAGTTTTTTGTATCACTCTTTAGAGAACTATCTAACATTGAAATGTGCAATCTTGATCAGAAAACGTTGGAATGTCACTCTCGTATGGATTGTCACTCAATTCAGCGCTGTTTTACGCTATATATATGAGCTGTTCTGTAGAAAACAAAATGGTTTCTGTAGAAAGGATCAAACAGTTCTGCAAAATACCTTCAGAAGCTGAATGGGTGAGGAAAGATAACCCCCCTCCTTCAAACTGGCCTTCTCATGGCAATATAATGCTAAAAGATTTGCAGGTAACTTACAACTATTAGAATCTGTGTAATGTATTCGTTTTTTTTTGCAACTGTGATAACCTGTTCCCAAAAGACTCACAAGACCCTATCTATATCCTGCTAGCCAATGGGTTAGGTAACATGAAGCTTGCACAAGGCAAGTGGCCTTTTAAAGGGGATTAAGGGTAGAAAACCAGTGGAAGCTAGATTCAAATTTTAGACCTATGCTAGAGGGACTCAAGCGTGATATAAAGTGAAGTTCTTGAATGTTTTCTTGCGAGTACAGGTTAGGTATCGCTCAAACATGCCTTTGGTTATAAAAGGGATTACCCTAAACATCAAAGGAGGTGAAAAGGTCGGTGTGGTTGGCAGAACTGGTGGAGGGAAATCAACTCTGATCCAAGTCCTGTTCAGGTTGGTGGAGCCATGTGGAGGAAGTATAACCATTGATGGTATCGACATCTCCACTCTCGGCCTACATGATCTTAGATCAAGGTTCGGGATCATACCTCAAGAACCGATCCTATTTGAGGGCACTGTGAGAAGCAATATTGACCCCATTGGCCAACATTCTGATGAAGAGATCTGGAGGGTAAATCTTGTTTCCTTGTTCACATAGACGTGTAGACCGTAATTTCTAAAATTTATCGAGCTCAATTGATACAAATACTTATTTTGCAGAGTCTTAAACGATGCCAACTTTTTGATGTTGTAGCTGCAAAACCTGGTAAACTAGATTCTGCAGGTACTAGAAAGTCTGAAACTGACCCAGATATACATTTTCCAAGATATAAAAGAATAAAAAACTTAAAACTCATGTTTTTGTGTTCTTTAGTTGTTGACAATGGAGATAACTGGAGTGTGGGACAAAGACAACTTCTATGTTTAGGAAGAGTGATGCTGAAGCACAGCAGGCTGTTGTTCATGGACGAAGCAACAGCTTCCGTTGACTCACAAACAGATGCGGTGATTCAGAAGATCATACGCGAGGACTTTGCTGACTGTACTATCATCAGCATTGCTCACAGAATACCAACTGTCATGGACTGTGATCGCGTTCTAGTCATCGATGCTGGTAACTCTCATTTGAATATTAAAAACACATGCTTATTGGTTGTTTTATTTGTGGTTTCGAACATGAACATGAGCTCAAACTCATTTTTTGGGAACAGGTTATGCAAAAGAATTTGATAAACCGTCACGGTTGATAGAGAGACCTTCGCTGTTTGGTGCATTGGTTCAGGAGTATGCAAACAGGTCTTCAGGTTTATGAGGATTTAAAATTATATTCAAGTAAACTGTGACATGTCAGAATGTTCGGGTTTGCGGTTTATCAATCCCACCTTCTGAAATAAAGAAGCAATTTGTACACCATACCAAACACAAGAAGTAAATTTGGTAGTGTGTTTACTACCTTCTATTGTTTTTATTGAGAATGAACCAAATGACAATAAAACGAGGCATTTTTGGTTTAAAAGAAAACATTTTTTGTATGAATTTGGTTTTTCATGTCCTGGCATAACTTTTTATGACTATTATATGCTTTTGTCAGAATTAATAAACTAAAAATCGTATTTTCAGTTATTAGTCATTACGATATAACCTTTATAAATTATAATAGTATTTTATAGTCATTGATGATCAATTATATATGGTTGTATATTCAAGACTAGCTATTATCTCGTGAATTAAACAGATTGTACATAAAATATTAAATAATTAATATTGAATATTTACATATTATAAATGATAATTTGATATAAAATAATTAATTTACATATTAATAAGACTTCAACTAATAAAACAATTATTAAAAACCTCAATAACTAAATAAATAATATATGATCTTGATTTGTAACAATTGATTTATTTGACCTCATTAACATTAAAAAATTCGGTTCATATTCTGTTAGAAAACTAATTTTTGTAAATCAAGAAGGAAATGTTTAATTTTTAGTAACCATTAAAGTTAAAGAAGCTAGTTTGAAAATATCATAACATAAAGACTAAAAATGTAAATTTCCTAACAATTTTATAACTTTGCTTTTAAAATAAATTAATAAATATCATTTGTTTATAAGTATAACATTGTTTATAAAATCTGATTTAAAGTTTATTAGATTTTTAGAAAAAAATTATCTTTAAATATTTTTTAAAAAATTGTTTCTAAAAATAAAATATTTCTTATTTTAGAAAATTTTGATTTTAAATTTTTTTTAAATTTTATAAATTTTTTAAGTGTGTTTTCTAATAAAAATATTTGATTTTAATTTTTTTAAAAGCTAATTTTTATGTGATAAAGGTAAATAATATTATTTGTCATTAGTATTATATTTATTTAATATGAGAGAGATTATAATTATTTAATATTAGAAAAAATTAAATAAATGTATAGAAAATGACATTGACAATTGTAGCGTAAAAATGTGACAAGTGACGAATAAAAATATTTGTTTGTTATAATATTAATAAGATTAGTAAACAATGAAACTAAATAGATTTGGAGGGAAATTCTAATACCTCAATGGATAGATTCTTAATGTTAACATAATCTATTGATAATAGAACTTTAGATCTGATGTTTCTTAAGTTTAAAATGTATGTCTCAAAAAGAAAAAGAAAAGAAAAATCAATTGTTTGTTACTTCAACTATTAAACACGACCGTCTTTAAAAGAATTTTGTCTAATTCGTAGTAACTAGCATTAGAAACCCATGTATCACATGGGTTAAATATATAAAATGTTACAAATAATAATTTTTATAAAAATTTATATGTTAGATCTAACAACTATTGATGAAATAATAAGTATTAATATCTAGAAATTATAAACAAATAATAATAATAATATTCACTAATTAAAAAATTATATTTTAAAATAATATATAATTTAAATCTTATTATAGTTTATCAAGTTTACTAAATTAGTAAATAATTAAATAAGAAGAGTAATACATTTTAATATTTAATTATTAAAAATTGTTAGAATTTATTATGAGAGACATGCGGGAAAGCAAATTCCAGATTTCACCAGATTGTGACACATGTCTCCTAAATATATTCTTTTATTAAAATAGGTAGATTAGTAATCATGTTACTATCTTGTGAATTACACATATTAACAAAAATATACTAAATAATTATTATAAAAATTTTGGATTTGTTGAATGATTTTTTAGATTTTTAAAATATGATTGGAATTACGTGTAAATTAATGTTTTAAATAATAATATAATAATATCATTTTTTTTAATTTTATTTTTGAAAAACTGATTTTTTACATGTTATAAAAAAGTTATTTTTTTTAAAATCTAGTTATAAAAAACTCCAATTTTTATTTTTATTTTTTTAAGGAAACCTTTATATAAAACTATATTTTCAAAAAAAAATTAAAAAAGGAATAACTCAAATCATTAGTTTTTTATATAATTATTTGATAGGAAAAACATATATAATTATTAAATATGAGATAAAATTAAATGTAAGCTAAGATTGTAGGGCATGACAAAAATGAAATTTGATTGAGAAATTTACTATACACACACAGACACATATATATAGGATATGGATAATTTGAAAACATTTACTTAGTGCGAAAACCTTAAAAACCCCATTTCTAACCATTGATTTTAAGATTGTGTGGTTGAGATTAATCTTTGGTATTTTGATTTATTTAATTGTTTGGTTAATTAATTGAAAAGTACTGAAAGGGTATTTCTGTCTTTCTAGCTTTTGTACTTTAACTCAATATTTTATTTTTCAAACCCACACAAAATCCAATACCCGTACACCCCCACCTTTTCGGCTTTTCCCCCACCAAATTCCACCGCCCAAAAGTTACCCCATTTTTTCGTTGAAGATCCGAACGATTAACATTCCACTGGAAATCCTGTTGAGGTCCGTCGAACTCAGACGCACAGACGACACAAAGTGGACGACGCTGTGGACGAAAGGAGGCTGAAGACCGAAAACGATAACAAGCAAGATCAGCGATTTGAAAGGGTTGTTGACGATAAAACCGAAAGCGTCATTGGGGCTATAATCAACGGTTACTATCCGACCAAAAAGATAACCGCTAACATTTTAAACGGTAAATCGTCGAACCTGTAACTACCTTTTTTATACCGTCTTTTGCATGTTATTTTTATACCTTCGTTACCGTGATAGTTATGTCGTCCAGAAAAAGGAAAAGTGAAAGGATTGCAAGCAAATCTCTGAGTAGATTTACAAACACAGAAGAAGATCCCATCGACTTAGACATCACTGATAAAAGCAAACAAGTCAGGAAGAAGAACATGAAGCAAAAAGGTTTGTGTTTTTTATGAGTCTTATGTTATGAATCTCTTTACAAATGTTGATGCAAACTTGATAGATTTTTGCAGTTCCGAGGAGTGACACTGACATGGAAGATGAGAAAATTCGTGTCAAAATGAGAAAAAAAAAGGGATCGCACTAACAAAGGGAGAAAAAAGGATAAAATGGTTATTGTTGTTGTTTACATTGTGTTTACACTGGTGTTACATCTTAGATCCATGTGTTTTTTGATGAAAACGATAAAATGGTTAATGTTGCTGTTCTTTTCGCAACGGTTATGTTAATATAGATGAGTCAGATGGTCTTCTTTAAAATGTGTTTATGCTGGTGTTGCATTGTCTTTTGCTAATGGTTCTGTTTTTAGAGATGAGTCAGATTATTTTGTTGAAAAAGACATATTATTTGTATTGTGTTCTTTACATTGTGTTTATGCTCGAGTTACGTTGTGTTTATACTGTTGTTCTTTACATTGTGTTTATACTTGGGTTACATTATGTGTTTTTACTCGAGTTACATTATGTTTTTATAGATGACTGATATGTCCTTTACGTTTTGGTAATTTCGTTTTCAAAACGGTTCCCATAAATTGTGTGTCTTGTAAAGGGATCGTACTAACAAAGGGAGAAAAAATAGGTAAAATGGTTATTGTTTTTTTTCATCACATTGTGTTTACACTGATGTTACATCTTAGAAACATGGGGTTTTAAAATGTTTAATTTTTGTTTACACTGGTGAGTCTCATTATTCAATGGCTTTTAAAATGTTTAATTTTTTGGGTGTTACAAAGGGACAAAAAACGGTAAAATGGTTATTGTTGTTGTTCTTTACATAGTGTTTACACTGATGTTACATGTTAGAAACATACGTTTTTTGGGGAAACGGTCAAATGCTTATTGTTGATGTTATTTACGTTGTGTTTACACGGTTGTTCTTTACAGTGTGTTTAAACTGTTGTTACACTGTCTTTTCGTAACCATTCTGTTTTTATAGAAGACTCAGATGATTTTGTTGAAAAAGACGTAGATAACGAAGAACGAGACAGAAAAAAAGGTATAAAAAATAATAATAAAACACTTTTTATATTAAATATATTTTGAAAGACTATGTGACTTGTTTAATTGAAAAAAATTTAGGTAAGTTAAGACTGTCTGACACTGATAGTGACGAAGATGAAACTCTCATTAATTTGAAAAGAAAGGTGGATTGACAAGGAAAGAAAGATCATGCTCCTACCAAGAAAAGCGGACATGGTAAAAAAAGTGTGCTAATGTACTTAATTTTGGGATACATACGGTATCTGTACTTCTTTGATATGTTTATTTTACACATACTCTAAAATGCATATCCAGGCAGTAAACCAACAAAAGGCGAAGAAATTCGAAAGTCTAAAAACGAAGATGAAAAATGGTGAGACGTTTTGGTACTTTCGTTTTCAAAATGGTTCCCATAAAAAATGTGTGTCTTATAAGTTTTGGCATGTGGTATAAGCAGATGTAGAGATTGTGAAAACGGGGAAGTCAAAGACAAAACTGAAAACGGACAAATGTAACAAATATATATGGTATTTTGTATTCGTATGTATGCGCATAGTACATGTATTTTTTACATACCGGTTACTTGGATATCCACATAGTATACGTATATTTTACATATCCGTTACTTGGACATGAACATCTCATATTAACATGGTTTTTTACATACCAGGTACTTGAATTTTGCATATTTAGCATACTAAAAAGGGTTACATCTATGTTACTTGTGTTACTGTAACTATTTGTTTCTTAGTGGTCTCTGGTAAAGAAAAAATCACCGACAAAGCGCAACATGATACGAAAGGGACAAAAGGTGACTTTTATTTTAAACTGGCTAGTTGCATCTCTGAACAATTTGTTACGTCTTTGTTACTTGTGTTACTTTATCTATGTTACGTTGTTACATCTCTGTTACAAATGTGTTAGTGTTATCGGGAAAAGATAAAATGGCTAGCATGGCAAAAGAAAATCCGAAGACAAGCAAAAGTAATATTTAATTAAATAATTGTATCAAGTGATACATATTGGTTACTGCGTTTGAAACTTGTATTCAGGTAAAGAAAAAATGTATGCTAGTGACGGTGAAGATATTAAAAGCCGAAAAGGTAAAAACAATAAAATACATACCCCCTAATTGTTACGTGATTAATACATATACAATACGTTAGTGTTACACATGCAGTAATTAATTTTTATTTAAACTTGTTTCAGAAAAAAAGGTTGTGAGGCAAACAAGCAAAAAGGTTGATATAACAGATTCTACTGGGTCGAAGAGGTAGTTGATTCTCAACACAAGGTCGTCGCCTGCTCAATTATTTCGATGTGTTAAGTTGTTGAGGGATAACCAAAAAAGAGGACTTATGGAAATGGGTTTTGGAAAATTTTTGAAATTTAACATGGATGGTATCCCGTCAAAGATGGTACATTTTGTGGTTGATAGGTTGAAATATAAGAGGATGGAAATAATTTGGAGAGGCGGATGTCTGAAATTACCCCACATGTTGATAATAAATAACTATTAAAATAAAAAAAATATATTTAAAAAAAAAACAAAAATATACACATGTGTATCAGACACAAATTTCGCTACACAAACACAAATATTACATATTTTCAACCATAATAAATATTACACATGTGTAAATTTATAAAAGAACATCAAATAAATCAAAACACAAAAAACTACACATGTGTAGGTGTAATAGGGGTGTCGTTCGGGTTGGTTCTTCGGGTTTCGGGTTACTCGGGTCGGGTTCTTCGGGTTTTGTAATATGACATTGGAACCGAAAACCGAACCATTTAACTTCGGTTTAATTGGTTCTCGAGTTTCAGTTCTCAGGTTTAATCGGGTTGGGTTAAACGGTTTTCGGGTAATACTTGAAAAACTAATTTACTATTTTTCAAAACAAATAAAATTAAAACATGTTTAACCAAAGCATACATTTCCTTGAAAATTTCAAATGTTTAACCATAACATAACAAAAACGTGTTTAATCAAAACATATATTTCTTCAATAATGTCAAAACATATAAAGGATTTGAAAATCAAAAAATGTTATCGCCTCTTAAAATCCTAGTTCGGGTTATTCGGGTTTACCCGAACAAATCTCGTGGGTACCCAATGACCGAACCATTATAAGTTTTCGGGTTCGGGTAATAGGCTTTTTCGGGTTGGGTATTTTCGGGTTCGGGTTTTTCAGGTTCGGGTAGGAGTTTTTCGGGTTGGTTCTTCGGGTTCGGGTAAAAAACACACCCCTAAGGTGTAATATTTTATAAATCTCAAATATATAAAATATACACATGTGTATATTTTTATTTTCTACACATGTGTAGTATTTCGAGTAAAGTATACTTTGTGTATTAAAACTTTTACATTTTTATTTATACGCATGTGTAATTATATACAACCACGTCAAATTAACAAAAAACTACACATGTGTAATTTTATACAAATAACATATATGATATTAAAAAAAAAAGAACATTTGTGTAAGTTCAAACATTCATTATAAAATAAACATATATCATCTAAAAAACCATGACTAGAAAAAAGTACACATGTGTTTACTAAAAACATACAACTTTTAATACACGAAGTACAACTGGTTCAAATTGGTCTTTTTTTACACACGTGTAGATTTTTTGTTTCTTGAAAAAAATAAGTTTTAAAATTTTATTTTATTTTGTTTGAAAATCATACATTTTGGTCGTTTTTTTGGCATTTTAAAAAAATATATTTTTTAATTTTCTTAGTTAATATCAAATATAAAGAAAAAAAAGAGAGAGGAGAGAGAGAAAGGAGAGAGAAAAAACTGAAAATAAGAAAGAGAATGTGAGAAAAAATGTTATTATATGGATAAAGAGAAAAGACCAAAATATCCACTTGATTTAAATTAATCAAAAAATAAATAAGTTTGATCTAACGGTTGATAAAGGGTTTAAGGGTTTTCTCTTTAAGATCGGGTTTCATTTGATTCAAATCCTATATATATAAGCTTATGAATACGAACGTTTTTTTTCTTTTTTTTTCTTTTGCTTTAATTTATTACGAATTGAACACGATTATAATACTCAAATTTTAATCAAAACCTTAGGGATTACATAAACCAAAACGTTAATTTACTTTTTAATGTAGAAAACAACAAAGAAATAAAGGTGAAAAAAAATCTCAACAACGTAACATTGGTGTAACTTCTAGACGTTAACTGATGGTCAGATGCATATGAAAAATTCAAATCATAAAAAGCTATGATGTAAAAATAATAAAAAATGCATATAAGTACATAGGTGTAAAAAGACATGTTTGCTTCAAATGAATTTAATAATAAGGTGGTGATGTAACAAAAGGGGTTTTCATGGTTTTCTCACTACGGTGGGGTTTCCAAATTATGTATTCCCTATTTCCCTATATACATATATGTATATAGGGGAAGGTCTCGTTGTTAACCCACTGTAATTGTGGTAACCCAGTGAACTTTGACAAAAAATGCCTGAATCTTTGGGTTTTTTTTCATGGTCTTTATTATACATATTTAGGGGGGTTTCTTTTTTGTGTTTTGGCTAATTCGCAATGCAAATCGAATTTGCCTCGGTGTAAATTCGAATTGCATTTCGCAACATTTAGAAAAGTGCAAAAATTTTACACCGATGCAAATTCAATTTGCATTGCGCCTATGAGAGGCCTCGAACCCCTCAGTTGGCAAAACATCAAACCCAGAATACTTAAACCATAATTACATTATCATAGCAGCGGAATGTAGGGTAACAACATAACTATCATACAGATCTAAACAAACTTTTACACATTAAACATAACCCACTCTTCTAATCAGTTATATAATACAGCCAGTCTATGCCAGGGATAGTCTTCAATATATGCCATGAGCCCTTCTGGTCTCCTTTCTCAAACTATTCAACCTGATATGCATGTAAAACAAGTCAGCTTTATGCTGGTGAGTTCTAAGTTCATTTCTTAGAAAAATCTTTATTTATTCATGTCATCACATGACACAATTTAAATACATAACATACCTGTTCTCATATCATACTTTCGTCACATACATATCATCATAACATACTTACATAACATACATATTATCATAACATCATTCATATAGTGAAGGAACTTCACCGTTAACTGCTGACCCTAAAGTCAAACAGGCTTGTGCAATCACAAGGCTCTTAAACTACCAACCCGCAGCTGGTAACTCATACATATATAAGATTTCTTTAACACTATCAACGCGCAGCTGATAACTCAAGCATGCCTAAGATTTCTTTAACTGAACTGGCGACACACAGTCGGCAGGCCTATGTTTCCACAGGACTCTTTAACCATCAACCGAAATTGACGGCTCATACCGGTACAAGACTTCTTTACATATATCATTCATACATAATATGGTTTAAATCATTTAAACCATCATCATCATAAACGGCTCCTTTCACCGTGGAGTTCAAGTTTTGCCCAACCGCAGCCAGCAAAACCTCATTTCCTACTCAACCTCGGTTGAGTCCTTTAAAATCATTTCTTTCTCAACCGTAGTTGAGACTTTAAAACATTCATTATATTTCAACTGAGATTCTTAAAAATCATTTACTTCTCAATCATAATTGAGACTTAAAACATTCTTTTCTTTAAAACATTCTTTATCTATAAACATTCTTTATCTGTAAACTTTCTTTATCTGTAAACATGTTTTACCTGACCATAATCAGGTTAAAATCACTCTCATACAATACTTTATACATACATACAATCATTTTCATAAAAGAACTTTATAACATGCATATCAGTCCAAAATGATAAAACATTTAAAACAGGGCTTTAAGAACTCACCTGTTGTCTTGCTGTAGCAAGATCTCTCGTAAACTGGTACTAACAGTATAATTCTGCATCAGTTTACACTTAATAAGTCATTTACGTTTTAACCTACTGATTAGATCTTTCTGAACGTTCAATG
Organism: Mikania micrantha; assembly: GCA_009363875.1. NCBI lineage: Eukaryota > Viridiplantae > Streptophyta > Magnoliopsida > Asterales > Asteraceae > Mikania > Mikania micrantha. The sequence continues at coordinate 83,447,467 of CM018695.1, read as the reverse complement.
TCAAAGACATTGCCTTGAAAGTCATCAAATAGTTAATGTTGTTGATTATAATGCTAAAACAGTTCCTAAATAGATTAATGGCTTAGAAATGATCAATCCTTATCATTGATTACCCAGATATCATGAAATATCACAACATAGTCTTAGAATAGGTTTAATAACCATGTTTAACATACTAATCTGACTGTTATCACAACATCATATAATCGTTCCAATAAGTATGTTAATGATTGTGATTAGTTTGAAACACTTAGATTTAACCTTTGCATTTCAAAGATTAACCAAACTAATCACCTAGATTGTCATAATCAAATGGATTAAACCATTATAATCATAGTTGTGATTTCATGCAAACCGGGCATTACAACGGCTCAAAACAAGGATTTAACCGTTAGAACATCGTGTTCTTCATTTATAATCAATCCTAGCCATCATCTAGGCAATAATCAACAGTCCTAACTATCTTATTACGTTCAAAATCAAGATCTAATCAATCAAAATCAAACTAGAAGGTTAAAACGAACCATTACCTGATCTGACGAATTTCTGCGGTTAAAACATCGATCAGGACTTGTATATATAATCCTTGGGATGATCTGAATGTTCAGAGGGCTTTGATTTGAAGATTATAGGTGTTAGAAAGTTGAATTTTCTCCTGGAAGTCGAGTAGCATCGATAATAAGTAAAAAAATGACTTCCAGAACAATCTGATCGTTTTAACACATTTTTGGCCGACATAAGGTATGGGGCGCATCGCCCCAACTGGGCGCATGTCGCCAGGCGTAGCGCCCCACGTCATCTTCGTCATCATTTTGATTTTTAACTTCGTTTCGCGATTCCGGGAGCATACGAACTCCGTTTTGCGCACGGTTTTCGCCCACGTTCATCATTTTTCACATACTATCAATCCCCAATAACAAAAGTTGCTAAATCCTCGTGGATTTTAAGCACGACCAAATGTGCTCACGTCATAGATGCCGAATTTTTCGTACGCAATCGTCACAGTTTCAACAGTAACCGAAATCTCATACATTTACTATTAAGCTGCTAAATTTTCGGTTGTTACAGCCTAAATATGTATAATAAAGACAATGAAAAAAAATCGAAGATTCGGGCATTTTTTGTCAAAGTTCACTGGGTTACCGTAATTAGGCAGGGTTAATATTTGAACCAAATCTTATATATATATATATATATATAGGGGATGGTTCCATTGTTAACCCTTCCTTATAGCGTTAACTGCTTAACCCTGACGTTTTTTACCCGAATCTTTTTTTTTCATGGTTTTTATTATACATAAATAGGGGTTTTTTTTGTGTTTTTGCTAATTTATCATCGTTTAGAAGTTATAGTAAGTGTAAGTTACTTACACTTACTTACATCAGATAGGAATTGTAAGTAATTGTAAGTAACTTACACTTACTATAACTTCTAAACGGTGATAAATTAGCAAAAACACAAAAAAGAAACCCCCTATTTATGTATAACAAAACCATGAAAAAAACAAAGATTCGGGCAAAAAACGCTAGGGTTAAGCGGTTAACGCTATAAGGAAGGGTTAACATTTGATCATTCCCCCATATATATATATATGTATATGTATATAGGATTCAAGGGGCCGGTTATTGTACAAAGAAAATTAACGTGAGAAGCGTAAGAAACCACCAGAATACACCATGTGTAATCTAGGTAAGGGGTGTAACGGTCTGTGTAAAATCATGGACGGTGTTATATAAAATCACGGACCATCGTTTAACAGGCATAATCAAGGACCAACTGAATAATAACGGACTACTAATTACGGACCATGTGTAACAAATCACGGACCACGTATAAAAATCAAAATAATTAAGGGTAAACTGAATAATGACGGACCAATTATCAAGCAATAATGTAAAAAATCACGGACCAGCTGATAATTACGGACCAATAATCACGGATCACGTAAAAAAACGAAAGAAAATCGTAGCAATATTATACTCAAATTAAAGATAATAAAATTCTCTATTTTATGGTGCAATTTTTTTAAAAACGATTAACCAGTTAAAACTTATTCGATTTATAAAAAAATGGTGAAACTTGATTTACCCACAAAAAAATCAACAAATGCAGGCTATTACTTTTTTGCCCTTCAAGCTTTAATTCACGTAGGTTTTAAATGAAAAGTGTGGACCATTAAATCTTAACCGTTGATTAATTTGATCAAGGGTTAGAAATATTTCCTATCCTTCTCACGTTAAACTCCCTTTGTATTGGATCCGTCTCCTAGGATTCAAATCCTATATATATATATATATATATATATATATATATATGAGATGGTTCGAATGCTAACCATTCCTTATTGCATTAACCGTTTAACTCAAACAAACCAATCATGGCGTGCCACATGTCACACTCTTTTTCTACTCTTGAAGGGTACTTATGTCATTTTACCCATCATCTCATTTAATATTTGTTGTCCCTTTTCATTCATAAACAAATGGATCAGCTTTCATTCAGGGAAAAAAAACAAATATAATATAAATTTAAATAAATGAAATAATAGATTACATAATTTGGTATAAATAAAAAAACTATATATGTCCAAAAGAACCATTGTTACAATACTGTGATAAGTTGACGCATGTGACTCAGTTACGTTGATATAAGTTTATGTAATTTGATGTAAATTGTTGTAAGTTGATGTAAACAAACTTGTTATAATAATTGTATATTTGTTTCTAGATCTGAAAACCTTGATGTACTAATTATAAGTTGCTGTAAGTTGACGTAAATAGATATAAGTTGTTGTAATACATGTAATATAGTGTATTATTTATTGACAAACCACGTATTACATTACATTAATATAATATAATATAATACATGTAATATAGTGTATTATTACATTGAAAAACCCAACTTGCTATATATATATATACCACCGGGACTAATTGACCCACATTGAAAAGGAAATGCTCTAAAAGCATCAACATAACCAGTCCTTTTATATTTTTATTTTACAACAATGTAAGAAACAATTACACAAATGTAATTAACTAATACATTGAAAAACTTAAGGATTATATTGTTGTAATACATCTATTTCATTAATGTAACATGGTATTAGTTTACACAAAAAAAAAAAAAGAAGGAAAGAAAGAAAGAAAAGAAAAATCAAACCAAATCAAAATTAGCCTTAATTAACACATCAAATCCCAATTTTATACAAAAAATACATATCCTTTATGTATAATTTACAAAAAAAAAAAAAACTAGTAATAATAATTCAAGATTTTTCTACAAGATAACAAAAATTACATCTGATTGTTTTTTAGAGAGAGATAAACTTGGATCTTGAGATTACCTACCACTTCAACACAAACTTAATTAAATAAGAGTCATTATCATGTTGTCATCTGCTTTTATGTTTTTTTCTCTGTTGAAGCTTGTTAGATGGACTCGCCGCACTTCTGGCACCTCGTGACGACCATGATCTGTCTACCAACACAAACACAAAGAGAGTAAACTGAGCCACATATCCATGCATCTGACGTGAAACCCACGTTAGCGTCAACCGGTTGAGTAGGATTTTGGCTGACATTGCCACATTGGAGTTCGTCTGAACAAATGCTGCCGGAGCTAGTTAAACAACAAGTTCGAAATACCGCCGGAAAAAAGAGATGAAGACTTTTAACACACAAGGATGCATACGGAGATTTTGAATGTGAATAAAAGTCTTGACAACTTGATTTGATCAACAAATGTGAAAAAGTAACTTTTGATCAGATGATTTGATGCAATGTTTTAAAAACCGGTATTTTAGGTGTACTGGATTTGGCTCAAAAATGGTTCAACCGGTTGAACCGGGTTGTACCGGATGGTTCAACCGGACACACTAATAATCATATAATTCTATAGAAATACAACTTATACTCAAATAAGTTTTCAAAACGTATACAAATTCATCCAAAATCAATTCAAAAAGTACTTAAACTCATCCAAAACAATCTAAAAGTATTCAAATTCTAATAAATATTTTTTATATAAAAGTGCATAATAGGATTATGACATTGGCGTGTTAAACATATCAAGTTCATGATCGCTTAAAATCCGAAAATCGCTTAAACGCCGAAATTTTGTGTTTTTCTGAAACCGGAAATACCGGTTTTACCGGAAAAACCGGATTAAACCGGCGGCACAATCGATCGAAGAAACCTGCATAATACCGATGTGTTTCGTACCGGTTTAGTAACCGGCAACCGGTTGAACCGGTTAAACCGGCCGGTATGAACCGGTTTTTAAAACATTGATTTGATGTTTTCTTTTGAAAGAAAAAGACAAACATACCCTTATTGTACCATCTTTTACTTAAAATCCCAATTTTTTTATTCTCAATTAATCTCAGCCATAGATGAAGCAAATAAAAATTAATCTATCCACTCAGATCTAGTTAAACGGTTAACGCTATAAGGGAGGGTTAAATTTGATCATCTTCCTATATATATATATACACATATAATGGTGATATGTATCAGAATCAATTATTAGAAGAATGATTGGCTAGTCACTTCATATAATAAAATAAGGGATTTTTATATATATTAGTAAAGTATTAATTACATATAACCCAACCCTTAAAATCAATAGAGAAATATGCAATTGATTTTTTTATTCAAAAGAAGAAATATGTTTCAAAAAAGGAAAATATGCAATTGATTTTTTATTTGGGTAGATGTGTAATAATAATGATCTTAGGAAAGGGAAATATATAATGCCCTCAAATGAATTAACATATCTAGTAAATTAATCCACTATACGTATAGAGGTAATAATCCGGATGAATAACGCTCTATAGGCATTAGCACTTTCTTTGCATCAAAGCCTGGAGTATAACGAATGCTTTTTCATGTACCATGAGAATGTCACTGGTTGTGAGTTTTAGCGTCTTAGGTACTAAGGTATAAAATAATAAAAAAAAATAAAAAAACCTAAAGATAGTATGTATTGTAAATCACCTATTTATTATATACACAAATAAAATATAAATAATTACAAAGAAAATCCAACCAAATTGTAATACTTAGAGACTGAGAAAATCATTTAAAAGAAGAAAAAAAACAATGAATGCATGATTACATATGTATAAAGTAAAATGTAAACAATGCCAAGCTAGTATTTACAACTATTCATTGGTTTTTAATTTCACATTACACGTTGGCAGTCAAAGACGTAACATACAAACCATTTGTTTGATATTCTTGGGTAAAAATATTATTCGAAATTTTTTAAAATAGCATATATTAAGTAATACAAAACAAATACATATGTGAAAATATTACAGTACTTTCGATACGATTACACATAAGTCGTAAAAGAGGTTCCATCAAGAACTTGCACGGGTTACATTTGATCATATCTCCAATCAACAAAATCTTATTGGCATAGTCATCTTGATTCACAGTTATAAAACCCTTCTGTTGACTTATTTCCAACATAATGTAATATAAATGTAAAGAAATCTTAAAGAGTTCGGAGCTACGGAGCGCACACTCATTTAAGATATCTGAGATCCAAACCAAGCAGCGGTAAGAGGGGTTACGCCCCCTTGTGGGGTCCTAAGGGCAGTGCCAATTACTAGGAAACCCAATATTAGGCAGGCCTATTATAGTATTATGCAAGAAATGGATTTGAAAAATCAAAACACAATAACCTACTGGCACGTTATATTTTGCAACTTAAAATCTTAATAAGAAATCCAAATAACATCTCAGCCTATTAATATTCCTGGATTCAAACGATTACGAGCAGATTGAGAATAAGAGCCAGCAAATAGCACCCAAAGATTCAAACAATCATGTTGTTTTCTATTTATTTTTTCTATTACGTTGTAGTTTATTGTTTTCTTCTTTTTTTTTTCCTGTTACTTTGTAGTTTTATTGTTTTCATTTAGAATACTAGCAGTAAGTTTTCTATTTTCTAGACTTAGTTCATTATGATTTTTCATTATAACCATAAATAAAATTTTTCTTCAAACAAGCAATAATAATGTAGGTTTATTTTGTAATGCATATAGTTGATCAAAATAGTGATTTGCTTTTCTTGTTTATTTAAGTTAGAAGGAACCGTCGAGAATGTATCAAGCGAGTCTCGCGGAGGAGAGAAAAGGAAGACTAAACAACATGTTCAAAAGTAAGCTGATCCAAAGAAAACTAAAGCCTACAAAATCTACAGTTTGAGATGAATTTCAAAAGTTTACTGACTGGGCGGAAATAATAAGGCTGCACTACTCCAAAGCTTTGGCTGGAGACTAAAGTGAAAACAGGGCATCAACATTAAGAAGACATCTTGATATTTGTCAAGAAAACCCTAAGAAGTTAAAAAGATCAAACCAATTTATTTGTCAAAAAGAATGATAATGTTGGCATTGAATCTAGTGTTAAAACATGAAAATTTTATGCATAAAGAAGCAGAAAAGTTAATGCAAAGATGGAAATATTAGATGAGCTCCTATTTGCATCCATGGAGTACAAATGGTTCAGAAGGCTTTTAGAAACTATTTGTCCAAATTTAAAGGTACCAAATACATTTACGGTTTCTAGAGATGGTATGGATATTTCTTTAGAGGAGAAAGAAAAGCTAAAATCCCCCTTTTTTTTTTGCAAACACTGATCAATTTAAGATGGTTTGGTGGACCGTCTAATTAATATAAGATTACAAGATGTAACCGGGTAATAAAAAGAACTGGCTATTACTGAATATAACCTTTTGGTTAAGTGAGACCTCCAGATCCAATTAAAATTTGGTTCTCCTTCCACCCAAGTGATCCTTTCCACTACTCAGACAATGTTTATTCTGATCCAGGGCATATAAAAGCGGGAACAACTCAGAATATAACCTTTTGGGGGTTCCGGTGGGAGCTGATATGAATCGGTTGGCTATGTGGAAACCGGTTGTGGATGCATTTGAAAGTAAGCTGCCACAATGGAAAGCATCAGTTTTATCCATGGCTGGTAGACTTGTTTTGATTAATTATGTTTTAAATAGTCTGCCATTATACTTCTTCTCCCTTTTTAAGGCACTGGTTGGGGTGATAGATATTCTTGATAAGATAAGAAGGAGCTTCCTTCGAGGTGGTTCAAGGAATCGCACAAAAATTCACAGGGTCAATTGAGATACAGTAATGCTTTCTAAAAAGAAAGAGGGGCTAGGAGTGGCTAATATCAGAGATTCGAATCTTGGTTTGTTAGTTAAGTGGTGGTGGAGATATAAGACTGAACCTGATCGGTTATGGTGTAGGGTTATCGATGCATTTCACGTGTCTATTCGGGTGTCGGAATTTACGCCATGCAAAAGCATTATCTCTGGCACATGGAAGAATATAGTAAACATAGACCACATCCTTTTGAGTCAAAATGTTCAGCTTAAATCTCTATTCAAATGCAAGGTTGGCACAGGTAATTCAGTGGCCTTTTGGGATGATACATGGGCTGGAGACAGGTCATTTTCTGAGTTGTTCCAGCTTTTATATGCCCTGGATAGGAATAAACATTGTCGACTATGGAAAGGATCACTTGGGTGGAAGGAGAACCAAATTTTAATTGGATCTGAAGGTCTCCACCAGCCTCCATGGCTGAATTGTTAGAACTTGAAAGTTCATAAAAATTTATCCTCCAAAGGGGTGGAATTGATCAATGGGGTTGTGTTGGCAATTCCAAAGGATTATTTAAGGTGCATTCAATGAGAAAGTTATGTTTTATGGCTCGAGATAATGAGGAGAGATATGTATTAAAATGATGCAAATGGGTTCCTAAAAAAGTTAATATCCTAGTTTGGAAAGCTCAAATAGGGCATTTACCAACTAAGATTGCATTGGTCAAGCGACGGATTCAGGTTGACTCGGTAGCATGTGTGTTATGTGGGGAATACGAAGAATATGTGGATAATCTCTTCTCTGTATGTTTTATTGCTTCTAGAATTTGGTAGGGTATCTCATCTTGGTGTAGAATACAACCAATTTATGCCTTTTCGGTGAGGGATTTGTTGGAATTACATCGTTCATATAAATGGAATGGTAAAAACAATGAGGTGTTTCATGCTATTATATTAACTGCTATATGGTGCATTTGGAAGGAGCATAATGATTTTGTATTCAATGGGAGACATCGGTCGCAGCTTGGGCTGTTTAAGGAGGTACAATCTCTTAATTTTTTCTGGGTAAAAACAGTGTCACTTGAGATTCTTTAACTTGGGAGTTATGGGAAAATTTTTCTTGGCAATCTTGTTTTATTTTTTGGTGGTTGTTTGTTGCATGGGTTCGGTGACAGTTTGTTTGTGTTGTTGTTGGGTGTTTTTATAGTTGAGTTTTAGCATCTTAATGGCTCAATCCATTTTAATGAAAATTTGCGGTTCAAAAAAAAGTGAAGTGATTAACACGTGTTTATTTATATATTTGGATCGTCTGGTAGTACCTAACATTCTTAGATTCGGCTAACGTGAAGAGTAGGTGTACCCTGTGGGTAGAATCTATCCATTCATGACGTAAGCAATGAAGTCAACAAAATTAAATAAATGGTCCACGTTTCCACCGCAGTGCCGCTGTCTGTCTCTGCGTGTTTGTTTTCCATGTCTCAACGTCAACCACATAACCCACCTTCCTCTTCTTTATTAAGACAATATCTCCTTGAACCGTCATATTTAACACCTACGTCTGCTTTACATCCCTCTCACTACCATAAGGTACCCCCATCTGACCAACTATGCATTATGTACAACTTGTTTTCCATCCACTTGAAAGTCTTTAAATGGTAGCAGAAACCAGCAGCTTATATCTCTTCTTCCCCTTACCAAATCTATACTTTTTATTTTATTTTATTTTATTTTATTTTTGGCTATCAATCAATGTTTTAGTTTTTCATTTTTAGAATTTATTTAAGAAACGTGCCCTGCAAGCATCAAATTGATGAACTCATCACACATATAAGATAGAAGACTGATTCAATCAATACACGGAGATTGTGATGGTTTTGATTATTTTATTTACATAAGTTAGCTTCCTGTTTCTCAGATTCTTTGCGACATGCAAAGATCCGTGTTAGTTCTTGATTTCTATCATCAATCAAAAAACTTTTCTCATATATTGTTTTTTTTTTTTTTTAATTATTGGGAATCTTGGGATTTTCTCAACTTTTGGGTTTGACATTAGATTTAACTTTTATATTTATTTATTTATTTATCTATTTATTTATTTATCTTACAGGATGCAGATTGGTGGAGGAGAAAGATAGAAATTCAAAACTTTTACACGAAAGATGACGTCAGCTTCATCATGGATCACTTCTGTTTCATGTTCAAGCTCAATTGTTACAGAAAACGCTTCAGGAGCTTCACTGGTACTTCAATGGCTGAAATTCATCATCCTCTCTCCATGCCCACAAAGGGTGGTTCTATCATCCATGGATGTCATCTTCTTGTTCATCCTCTTCGTTTTTGCTGCTCAAAAGGTTTATTCAAGGTTCAGATCGACCAACAATGGCGCCTCCAGCACATCCGCCATCGCTGAACCTCTGATTAATAAAAGTAAAACTGTTGTCAATACCAATCTCTGGTTCAAATTATCTCTGCTCGTGACAACCGTTTTAACGGTTTTGCCAATTGTTTCTTCAATTTTGGCATTTACACAACATACCCAGATGCCATGGAAGCTGATAGATGGATTCTGTTGGTTAATCCAAGCTCTATCTTTCCTTGTGATCACGGTTTTAATCATCCATGAAAAGCGATTTCAAGCTGCAACTCATCCGCTGTCTCTTCGGGTGTTTTGGGTAGTCAATTTCATCGTCATTGCTCTATTCGCTTCTTCAGGGATTGTCCGGCTAGTTTCTAGTGCCGGAAACCCATCATCATTCATATCCAGTGACATAATTTCATTAATATCTCTGCCATTTTCGGTTTTCCTATTGATTGTATCCATAACCGGATCAACCGGAATCTTAGTGACCACAGAATCCATTAATGGTAGTGACAAAGTATCAGATGCTTATGAGTTGAACAAATCAACAAATGTGAGCGGGTGGGCATCGGCTTCGATCCCTTCGAAAGTGTTTTGGCTTTGGATGAACCCGTTGTTGAAGAAAGGGTATAAAACCCCTCTAAAACTAGAGGACATCCCGACACTTTCACCCGAACATCGTGCCGAGAAATTGTCAAAGCTTTTTGAAGAGAATTGGCCTAAGCCTCATGAGAACTCAAGACATCCTGTCCGGATCACGTTAATCCGTTGTTTCTGGAAACATATTGCATTCACCGCACTCCTTGCGATCATAAGGGTGTGTGTTATGTATGTCGGGCCTTTGTTGATCCAACGGTTTGTTGACTTCACTTCTGGGAAGAGAACATCACCGTACGAGGGGTATTACTTGATACTTATTCTTCTGGTTGCTAAATTTATTGAAGTGTTGTCATCCCACCAGTTCAATTTCAATTCCCAGAAGCTTGGGATGCTGATCCGATCAACGCTGATAACTTCATTGTACAAAAAGGGGTTACGGTTATCCTGTTCGGCTCGACAATCACATGGTGTTGGACAGATAGTGAACTACATGGCTGTAGATGCTCAACAACTTGGTGATATGATGCTTCAACTGCATGCTATTTGGCTCATGCCGCTTCAGGTGTCCGTTGCGTTAGGTATTCTTTACACGTACCTTGGTGTGCCAGCTTTGGTAGCTTTGGTTGGGATCATGGCGGTTCTGTTGTATGTGATATTTGGTGCTAGAAGGAACAACAGGTTTCAGTTTTATATAATGCAAAACCGCGACTTGAGGATGAAAGCCACCAATGAGATGCTTAATTACATGAGGGTGATCAAGTTCCAAGCATGGGAAGAACACTTCAACAAGAGGATTCAAGCATTTCGCGAGTCTGAATACGGGTGGCTTACTAAATTCATGTTTTCCATTGGTGGAAACTTGATTGTTTTGTGGAGCGCGCCTTTGTTCGTCGCCTCACTCACTTTTGGAAGTGCGATATTGCTCAAGATCCCACTTGATGCAGCCACAGTGTTCACTGCCACATCATTGTTCAAGAACTTACAAGAGCCTATTCGCACGTTTCCTCAGTCAATGATCTCTCTTTCCCAGGCCATTATCTCACTAGGAAGATTGGATGCATTCATGTTGAGTAAGGAGCTAAATGAGGAAGCAGTGGAGAGGCGTGAGGGTTGCAGTGGCAGCACCGCGGTTGAGGTAAGAGATGGGTCTTTTAGTTGGGATGATGAAGCTGCTGAAGGTGCAGTCGTCAAGAATTTGAACTTTGAGATCAAGAAAGGTGAGTTTGCAGCAATTGTTGGGACTGTGGGGTCTGGAAAATCATCTCTTCTTTCATCCGTTATAGGTGAAATGCACAAAATCTCTGGGAAGGTACCAAAACATTATTAGAAAAAATTGGTAGACTAGACCATAACGTTCAAGAAAACATGTGAACTTTATTTTAATGTTAAAACAGGTGAGGGTATGTGGGAGGACTGCATATGTTGCACAAACAGCATGGATTCAAAATGGGACGATTCAAGAGAACATTCTATTTGGTTTGGCAATGGATAGGCAGAAATACAAGGAAGTGATAAAGAACTGTTGCTTGGAGAAAGACCTGGAAATGATGGAATTTGGAGATCAAACAGAGATCGGAGAGCGGGGGATTAACCTCAGTGGTGGCCAGAAACAGAGGATTCAACTCGCTCGGGCTGTTTATCAAGATTGTGACATTTATCTTCTTGATGATATCTTTAGTGCTGTTGATGCTCACACCGGTTCAGAAATATTTAAGGTGATCATAGTAGGACTTTTAGCATTTGTTATAGCCTATAGGTACTAATTCTCACATTTTTGTTTTTAAATTTTGATTGTAGGAGTGTGTGAGAGGAGCTCTACGAAACAAAACAATCTTACTCGTCACACACCAAGTTGATTTCCTTCATAATGTTGATCTGATCCTAGTAAGTATCATAATCTTTAATTTACTTTAGCAGATTAAATTTTTGATTGTTTATTCATAGTTGAACACTCGAACTTAAACTTGAAATTGTGCCAGGTTATGCGAGATGGGATGATTGTCCAATCAGGAAAGTATGATGAACTACTAGAATCGGGTTTGGATTTTAAAGCTTTAGTTTCTGCCCACGAAACCTCTATGCAACTAGTTGAAATGGAACCTACCACATCAGATACCGCCTCCCCCAGACCTCTTCAAAAATCCCCTAGCTTAAACCCTAGAGAAGAAGATCAAAAAGCTTTAGAGCGATCCAAGTCTAGTTCTATAATCGGCACATCAAAACTAATTGAAGAAGAAGAGAGGGAAACAGGAAGAATCAGCTTAGGTGTTTATAAAGTTTATGTCACCGAGGCTTTCGGATGGTGGGGTGTGATTGTTGTTTTGTTGTTTTCAATCGTGTGGCAAGGTTCACAGATGGCAAGTGATTATTGGCTGGCATATGAAACTTCTGATGAACAGGCTTTTAACCCTTCACTGTTTATAGAAGTATATGCAGCTATAGCTGGTCTTTCATTGATTTTGGTATTTGGTAGAATTATTTCTTCAACATTCCTTGGGCTTAAAACTTCCCAGATATTCTTTAAGCAGATTCTTCACAGCATCCTTCATGCTCCAATGTCATTTTTTGACACTACACCTTCTGGAAGAATTCTTAGTAGGGTAAGTTTCTTAAACATTTATATACATACAGGAAAGAACCTTAGGAAAGCAAAAATAATGCCCATGAATTCAGTGGCGGAGCTTGAAAACTTTGTCCGAGGGGGCCGAAAGTCATGGGGCAAAATTTTTTCCTTATCACTATGTTTCGGGCTAAAATTCAGGTCGACACATGATTATTCGGGTCGGGTCAAACAATTTAAAGTTTAAAATATCAAATATTTGTTTCATTCAAAAATATATATATGTTTGTATCAAACAAGACATAAAATGTTTAAAACGTAAAGGTGAGTGCCCGGAAGAAGAATCACAATTCAACGCGACGACCTTTAAGCTCTTTGAAATTTGAACTCACAGATTATACACTCCGAATCAAACTTGTCAGCAATTTTCTTTGCGAAAACGATTATTGAAATAGGTAATATTCAATAGTTAAGACCCATTTTAATTTTTAAGGCCTAAAACAAGATTTAAACTCAAGATTGGCTAATGAACAAGATAACAACCGATATTGTGAACCCTTAAAGGTAATGTTAAAACTTACAATATTAGTTCAACTATATTATTTTTTAAAATCTAATGGAGCCCAAGGAATTTCACGAAGAAAAACCGAAGTGGCTGGGCTCAATACCTATAAATTTTTTTCGACCGAAAACTACTATATCGAGACTTCTGGCCAGAAAAACGACAGGGGCCGGGCACCCCCGGCCCCTTAAAACCTCCACCAATGCATGAATCAAAAACAAGTAGAATATTTATTAATACAGTAATACTATTTACTATACGTATACAAGTAACAGTAACTAACTGCTAAACTGCACAGAACCATCTTATGATTACGGTTATTTATTTGATATTTTCAGGCATCAAGTGATCAAACGAATCTCGATGTCTTCCTTCCATTCATGATGAACCTGACTGTTGCCATGTACATAACAGTTATTGGCATTATCATCATCACTTGTCAGTATGCTTGGCCAACTGTTTTCCTGTTAATTCCTCTTGGTTGGCTCAATTTTTGGTTCCGGGTATGTCTAGCTTGTGTTAGTGAGTTAGCATGCAGCAAAGGTAACTCAAAGATTTGATTTAAACTTATGGGCTCATTGTTTCAGGGATACTATCTGGCAACATCTCGTGAAATAACTAGGCTTGACTCAATTACAAAAGCACCTGTAATTCACCATTTCTCAGAGAGCATCTCTGGGGTTATGACAATTAGGTGTTTTAGGAAGCAAGATAGGTTTGTTCAAGAGAACGTTAATCGCGTGAATGGAAACCTGAGAATGGATTTTCATAACAATGGATCCAATGGGTGGTTAGGTTTCCGTTTGGAGTTCCTTGGAAGCTTATTTCTGTGTTTTTCCACTGTGTTCATGATCATCTTGCCTAGCAGTATTGTCAAACCAGGTAAGCCATAATTTCTGTCAGCTTTTCTTTCCTCTTTACTTTAGACAACTGATTTTGAACTGTTCTTTTTCTACCAGAGAATGTTGGGTTATCACTCTCATATGGATTGTCACTCAACGGAGTGCTGTTTTGGGCTCTATACATGAGCTGTTTTGTTGAAAACCGAATGGTTTCCGTTGAAAGGATTAAACAATTCATCAGCATACCATCAGAAGCTGAATGGGTGAGAAAAGATAACCCCCCTCCTTCAAATTGGCCATCTCGCGGCAATGTAGAACTCAAAGATCTGCAGGTAACTTGTTTGGAGAATTTGCATCCCTAAATCTTAACTTGTTTCCCTATTTAACAGAGTTTTCTTAACTGTTTGCTTCTGAGAACAGGTTAGGTACCGTCCAAACACACCTCTAGTTATTAAAGGGATTACCCTAAGCATTAAAGGGGGTGAAAAGATCGGTGTGGTTGGTAGAACCGGTGGTGGGAAATCAACTCTGATCCAGGTTCTGTTTAGGTTGGTGGAGCCATCTGGTGGAAGTATAACCATTGATGGCATCAATATCTCGACACTCGGACTGCATGATCTCAGATCGAGGTTTGGGATCATTCCTCAAGAACCAATTCTTTTTGAAGGCACAGTCAGAAGCAATATTGACCCCATTGGTCAACATTCTGATGAAGAGATCTGGAGGGTAAAGCTTATTTGTTTCCATGAATGTATGGGCAATGATGTCTAACATCTTTTGGCCTCCATTGATTCATCTAATACAGGAACTTGTTTTGCAGAGTCTTGAACGATGCCAACTTAATGATGTTGTAGCTGCAAAACCTGGAAAACTAGATTCAGCAGGTACTAAAAACTGACTTAAAAGATAAAAAAAAAATTCATTAACAGCAGAAATTGGGTTTTGTGTTTTAACATATTGGTTTTGTTCATTAGTTGTTGACAATGGCGATAACTGGAGTGTGGGACAACGTCAACTTCTATGTTTGGGAAGAGTGATGCTGAAGCACAGCAAGCTGTTGTTCATGGATGAAGCAACAGCTTCTGTTGATTCACAAACAGATGCTGTAATTCAAAAAATCATACGTGAGGACTTTGCTGACTGTACCATCATTAGCATTGCTCACAGAATACCAACTGTCATGGACTGTGATCGCGTTCTTGTAATTGATGCTGGTAACTCTCGTTCTTGTCTAACAACACGTGTTAAAGTTGGGATTTTGCACTTGAACTCACTGAGATGTGAACTTGTTTTGTTGTACACAGGTTATGCAAAAGAATTTGATAAACCTTCACGGTTGATTGAGAGACCTTCACTATTTGGGGCTTTGGTTCAGGAGTATGCGAACAGGTCATCTGGTTTATGACCTGTTGAATTCAGATGAGGCCAGAAGGTGTTAAAGGCCTGTTTCTATGTGAGGTATAATCCCATTTTCTGGGATTATGTGGTAAAATTAGATGGTTTTAAGATGGCTTAGTTCAATAATGTTGTCATATGGATGGTGTGGTGGATGAATCAGGTGTCTAGTATAGAGTAATGAGAGTACCTATACTTGTGTCCAAAAGTGTGTCTAATGAATCCATGAATTTACGATAGCCTAGGTCATTTATTATTATGCCAAATGTCCATTAGCTAGGCGCATTTGTAGGCCTAAGTGTAGGCACACCGCACATATATCTTATTCTTAAGGAAAACTTCGTCGCTTTTAAATTATAAATACGCTAATAGCTCTCTTATCGCGGAATTAGACCTGCTATTAACGTCGTCTTATCTGTCAGTTGTGTTGGGTCTGCTGCTCATTTGAAATTAACTGTACATTCATCACGGTCAGTCTTATGGTTACTATTATAGTTTGTGCTAGTGCTATGCTATATGTATGGCGTGCTAATTTATTTATACAAGTATTTTGACCAGATACATATTTATATATGTGTGTTAAAGCCATTTATGTTGCCATAATAATAACCTGTCTATTGATTTAATAGTCTACTTCTACTGGGAGATGCTATATGGTCCCCTATGCATGCTAAATCTTCTAAATTTCCTCAATGAACATCTTTTTCAAATCAAAAAAATCAAATACTGTCTAACTCTTGATCTTCCACATCAAGTTTCAAGTACACTAACTTATCATCAATAGACCAATGATCCCCTCACACCAGCAGACCAACCAATCCATATTTAATAGAAACTAGACATGGATCACCTGGCAGCAGCCTAATAAAAATGGCATCTCCTTGATTGCATTAGTATACAGTATTATAGTGTGATTGACAGTGGCATCCATGTCATAGATACTGATGACGTGGGTAAAGATAAGTCTACTTTCCCTCTCCACGTTATGATAATTTGTGGACAACAATGCAGTGAGGTAAGAATGGAATGACCTCTCCATGGCACTACTATCATGTGCAGACAGCAACATGGTGAGAAAAGGAAGGAACCATCTCTCCGATGACATCAAGTCGAGAGTACAAACAAATAAAACAATACACGACAGTCAAAGAAACCTATAAGACAAGTCAAAATTTACAGTATGGGCAAAGGTGTCAGAAGAAAGGAAGAAGCTTTCCTTTCTAGACTGCAGAGCATACACAAATAATTTCCTCATTGGAATATGAGTGGGACAAGTGGAAAACCAAGGCGGACGCATAGACTACAAAGCATAGACAATAGGTTATTTGTCAAACCTAGAAGATTTTTTCAGAATGACTTTTTGTAAAAAGGTAATATGTTGTTTTTCAAAAGTAAAAAATGATGGCTTTTCAAAATGACTTATGACTTATTGACATAAAATTACCAAGTTACCCTCACTCTTTACCATTTACCCAATCTATCACCCACCACCACCCACTGACACCGCCACCCACCAACTCCCCACCACGAGCACAACCACCCACCGTCATCTACGACTATCACCCACCATTATCCACCGCCATCACTGCCACCCACCTCCAGTGTCTCCCACCACCATTTTCGCAACCCAACACCGTTACCCATAGCCTTAAAATAGATGTCAATATAATATTGTCCTTTTTGATCATTTTGAAAAAACCCTTTTGGTGAAGCTAATCTAAACACATTTTTAAAAACTTTATTTCAAAAAAGCCATAAGTTAATAATCACTTTTAATAAAAAGTTCCTTTAAGTTAAATAAGAAATCCCAAACAAGGCCTTATTACAATAAGGCCGACCAACTCATACACATATTACAAAGAATCATATATATCTATAGTGCCCCTGGAACCACATAATCATAGGTTCTCATATTAAATTTTTAGGTTGCAACTTTCAGGGTTTAAGGTTAAGCATCCACGGATTATATTTTCACAAGTTTAAGAGCATGACTCATCAATATGCATTTTCATCTAAACTAAACACTGCAATCTCTAAGAACAAATTCCAACAGCCTTATGTAATCTAATGAAAAATTATGGTATTAGACAGTCCTTTCTTCTACATTCTCTAATATTAGGGCTACATGTTCTATATATACGTACAGGAAATCTTTCCTTTTTCATAGAATAGACAAGAATGATTTACCTTAAAACCCTAATATCAAACAGATAGAATTTGAAACTGAAACCGCAACAGATTTCATCCATGCATTTTGTCAAACATTCAGTATGCATGAATTCGTACCACAAATAGACTTGCTCAAATCGAACGATTATTCACAAATAAAATAGCTTCGATTGTAAAAGCGTGATGCAACGAAAGAATTCAGATACATACCTCTGAATTGGAACTACCTTGAAATCAACAGCCGATTTGCAAGTAAACAGCAAGCTAATTTGATGATGATAAGACGATCAGAAACATCACTGTTATATTATATCTGAAATATACTTGTTGCGGAATTGTAATCTATTCACCGGTTTCGGTTGTTAGATCAGTTTTGGTATTTAAGCTTGGAAAACATGTTATTAACCGAATCAATTATCAAAAACGTTTTCAAAATGTTAACCGGTTTTTGACCGATTAACCAGTTTGGCACCTCTACTTGTGTGATGCGGTGGATTTATATACATTAAGGTAGTAAAGAGTGTGTTTACAAACTTTATAGACAAATTTAAACTGTTGGCCCGAATATAGTTATCACGGTGAAATCAACATGGTGAAGTACTTCAATAGAGGCATGAGCTTCGTGACAGTAAAATGATTGTTACGAAACACAAATTCGATTTTTTAGTCGTGTATATTTAGAGTGACCAAGTATAAATTATTTAGGTTTTTTCTCCTTTTTTTATTAATATAAGTGAACACTATATTAATTTAAAAAGAAAAAAAACATACGCCTTTAAATTTACTTTAATGTGTGTCCCAAAGTAATAAAATGTAGTTATTCGGTTAAAGAAATAAACATGGGTTACCATTTGATATTTATAGGGAAAGGATAATTTGAAAACCTTTTCTTAATAAGAAAACTATGAAAACTCATTTTTAACCATAGATTTAATAGATGAGTGGTTGAGATTAAACAGGTTTTTTGATTTTTTTTTTTAATGTTTCATTAAAATATAAAAAAAAGGGGCAATTACATATATCCCCCTACAAATTTCATTTATTACATATATACCCAATCCAAAATTTTAATTACATATATCCCCTCCTCTAATGCTAAAATTTCAAGTATACCCATTTTAATTAAAATGAATTAAGAAAATTTTATTTTACTCATACTTTTTAAAAAATTATTATACCTATTTTACCTTACTTCAAATATACTCGTATTTTACGTTTTTTTTCCTTTTTTTAGTGTTTTTGATTCTTTTTTTAATCATTTTTCATGTCTTTTTTTTTACATTTTTAATTGACGGAGCTTCAGTCGTATGGGGAGGAGGGCGATGAACGAATGTGGTGTTTACGTATGGAGTTTTCGTATGTTTGTTTGGAATTCAAAGGTTACTAAAAGGGTATGTTGATAGTAAAGTTGGGTACATATGTAATTAAATTTTTTGAGTTGGGTATATATGTAATTAAATTTTTTCAGTTGGGTATATATGTAATTAAAATTTTCAGTTGGGTATATATGTAATTAGACATCAAAAGAGGGGGATATATGTAATTATACCTAAAAAAAATGTGTATAAAGGTTAAAGTGGTAAATTCAAATTTGTACTTTACTCAAAAAAGTCATCTCTTTTAAGAAAAAAGGACGTCCTCTTTTCCCAGATACACCTCGTTTCCGTCAAGAGGTACATAAGGTACAAAAGTTGTAATAATGACCTGTCACATGAGTTAAAATATTTTTAAAATTCCTTGAAACTGATTATTCAAATGTAACATATACGTAACATAAGTGTAACTGCGACGCATGTCATACATTTCGAACACATTCAAAAAACTTCTGCTAACAAAATCAAAAGACAACTTTTATGAAAACATAACAAAAGAACAAACACCCTAAATGTTTTTTTAACCACATTTAACATTAATAAAAAACAAAAAGCGCCTGATATTCCCTACTTTTCGACATTCACGTTAGCGGAATCGAAACCCTTTGTCTTGCAATTACATGAATCATGCCCAATAACCTAATTCTGACATGTATGACAAGTCCTATGTGTAAATCATATGTAATATAGTTGTTTCCAATAAAAGCTATCTAAGTTGTTATATGTAAACCTTGTGTATCGAACGTAATTTATCCGTAAAACATATGTAATATAGTTTTTCCTAGTAAAACATATGTAATATAGTTCTTTCTAGTAAAACATATGCAATATAGTAAAACAAAGATTGTTGTTAATATCTAACATCTTTGTGACATATGTGCATTAACTGTGTAACAATTTGTTAACCTAAAAAGCACCTGTAGCATCGTTGTCTTTGTAATGATGTGTTACCGAATAAACAACATTCTCCTTGACAAGATCAATGTGAAAACATAACAAAACAACTTTTCTTCTGAGATATTGTAGGACCTATATGATTGAGTGTCATATGATAAATAAACTGTTTAATGGAGAATAATAACTTGCGACCTGCTTTGATGAAGTCACGATTATAAGGCTCAACAAGAGGATGTTTCTGGCACTCAAAAACTTGTATATAAACGAACGTTCACAACCGTAAATGAACAAAAAAAAATTTGTTCATGTTTGTTTATTTACTAAATAAACTTTGATAAACGAACTTTTTACTTGTTTAGTAAACATTCGGTTCATTTAAAAGCCAAAAAAAGTGTAAAGAATTAAAAAACTAAACTAAAAAAGGTAAAAAATTGGTAACATCGCTGTATTTATTATGATGTAGCCTATGAGACTGCCTACCCTCCACTAAAAACTATATGTAAAACACTGGTAACATCGTTGTATTTGTTATGTGTAATGAACGTAATTTATATGTAAAACATATGTAATACAGTTGTTCAAAGTAAAACATATGTAACATAGTAAAACAAAGATTGATGTTAATATGTAACACCTTTGTAACATAGGTGCGTTAACTATTTAACAATTCACGAACCTGAAAAACATTGGTAACATCATTACATGACGAAAAGTGAAAACATATTGTTGGAAAATCAAGAATGCATTGAGATTCCACCCGTGCATGGTGCATTGTTCGACAACTTTGGGGACACACTACAATTTAGATCATCACGATATTGAGCCTTTATACGTATGTATCTTACAACACAAATTTAAGTCTAAACTTTGGTGTTTTGTTTTTCGATTTTAAGCAATGTGATGCATGTTTACAAAAAAAAAAAACAAAAAAACAAAAAAACTTTTCATTAATGAATGACATGATGTTGGATAGACAACCTTACCACAATAGTACAACAATTTTCTGCAACTTTCAAAGAGATACAAGTGATAAAGACAAATAAAATGAATTATATAAAGAATAAATGAAATCACATAACATTTTGAAACAAGCGGGAAAAAAAATTAATTCAATTGCAGTTCTAACATGTAAAAAAACGTGAACTACAACATAAATTACCGGTTACGATCAGATTCCATCCACATAATGGTTTGGTTTTAAATCAGCAAGCAAAAAAAATGCAAAAAAATGTGGCAACAAAAAGGGTAAAACTAAATTACTTAAATGAACAAATGCACGTTTAATGTGTAATACACTCGTAACATTACACATGATTTGCCTTTCAGTGTGTATAAAAAATCAAAAGCTGTAAAAAAATTACATATATAGACAAAGATGCTGTAAAACACACGTAACAGATATATATATGAATGTACGATGTGTGCAATAAAATGGAATCTGTCAAAATACACTAGGGTGGATAAAAAAATAAAATAAAAAAGTAAATACATTGTAAAAGACGCAAACGCCCTTCAGCTTAATTTTAAGGGGATGGTGATGTGGCAAAATATAGACCACATATTGGAGTTTTCATGGTTTTCTCATTAAGGGGTGGTTTTTATTTTATACTTTCCATATATATATATAGATTCAAATATAAAATATATTATGTCTAAAAAGAGTAGGATGCAATGAAAATTTAACACATGTCATGTTAAAAAAAAGGACATGATCAATGACAGGAATTCATAGAGACGTAGAATAAAGGCGAAAGATGAGTAGATTAATAGGAGATAGTTCGGTAATATAAGTTTAAATAAGTTCCTAGTTTTAGAGGCCTATGTGTTACATGTTTGTGTGTTGGATATACGTGTTATATGCTTGCTTTTGTGGATTCATCATAACGTGGTTTAGAGTGGTTTTGAATTGTAGTTGCTGCATCAGTACCATTGGTAATTTGTTATTTGGTTGTTTGTCATTTGTTGTTTAGTTTGTGTATTCAAATACACATTGTTATATGCCGGTTGTGTTTACATAAATGTATATGCTTGGGTTATGCTATTTTATGCATCTAAGCTTCTTGTTACACGGTAAAAAATAAAAATAAAATAAAAAATAATAATAAGAGTCGGGGGACTCAAACGCGACAGCATCTCTACCTCATTTAGGGTAGGGGTAAGGTTTGTTTTCATCTCTCCCTCCCAGACCTCACAAAGTGGGATTTTACTGTGTATGTGTTGTTGTTGTCATGCTAAAAAAACGAGCGATATTTTTGATATACCAACTTTTGTTTGACTTTTTTTTAAGTTTTCCTCACATATTTAAATGTTTATAATTTGTTTATATAATATTGTCTATTTAAAAAAATACACCATAATATCAAACATATTTTTATCTGTAACATGATTCTAATATTAATATATCAAAAACAACAAATTAAATTTTTTTTAAAGCGTATTACATTTTTTGTATATGTATTATATTTTAATACATGCACTGGATTATTTTAAAATTATTATGTATTTTTAGTGTATACGATATATAAAAAATAGATAAAAAGTACATCACTAGTATTATACAAAAAAAATATAGCACAAAAAGTAAAGTATTTAAAATTACAATGCAAATATTAACATGTTGGAATATTTTTTTAAATAATATATCAAACACTTTACTCAAATCAAAGTTATGAACGTTTGAAAAAATATTATATAAAAGTCTAAAACATTTAAAAAAGATTTGAGAATTTGAAAAAAGTCAAAAAGTTGAAGAAATTTAAAAAAAAGTCAAAGAAAATGTCTTTTAGTATGATACCCCTTCATCTTTTTTTTTCAACATTTTAATCACAACTATTGATTTAAAATTATAAGATTAAGACCTCTTTACTACGGTTAGATGGTGGTTTTTCGACGGTTACTACGGTCTCGGACATTTACGGTGGTTTATAGTGGTTACGGTGCATTGTGGTTTTTGACTATTACAATGGTGTTATGCCGGTTTACTACTAATCTGATGTTTACGACGGCCTCGGATGTTATGGTGGTTTTTGACGATTACATTGCAAGAGCTTAAAGATTGAAGAAGACTTTGAAATCAATCTTTTCACATTATATAGTTACCATATTTGGATTCGTTTTCATCGTCAAGGGAGAAACAACTAACATATTATTTAAACTATGTTTTTATAAAAAGAATTTCATGAATTCGTCTATTTGATATGTTGTTCCTTAAACATGTATGAAAAAGCCGAAGAGCTGGCTATTGGAATATATCTCAGAACCACACTCGTGAGTGGGGGTCTAGTAACACAATCGTGTTGAGAACATTGATAATTAAAGTAATATTTTGAGCATTATCCTTCCCAAAAAAACAACATTATAATTAGATATAAGTTAAACGAATTATAATTTAATCTTAAAAATTATAGAGTTCATTTATAATGTAAAAGAAATATATTTTTGTCATAAAAACATTAAACTACCCCACCACCATACGAATATAAAGCTATTATATTTGACAATATTCGTTTTGGAACAATATTTATGTTGTTGAGTATACCTACTTGAAACACGCATAAAAATAAGCACAAAAAGTAGTATGTTTAATCCGATTTGTTTCCGAACAAAACTTATATCGTAACATAAAGTAACTCGAATTTATATCAACACATACATAAAAAATAAGCATGTAGTAATTTTTTTAAAGTTAATGAATGAAATTTATTAAGAAAAAATCATATTATATATTATATATAGTTAACTCGAAACTTTAAAAATAGTAATAATTTATAAAAGTCAAAAGATTAGTCTATGTTTTTTAGTCCATGGGGATTCTATACTTCACAACATCATAACAATATATAAAGTAATATTTGCTGTTGAAAAAAATATATAAAGTCATATTTTGTAGATGTCAACGGAATTTTTACACCAGTCATTGAAATTGACAAGATTTGTGAAAATACTATTTTTAATATATTTAGGTTGGAATAATCATTTCGTTCGCAAATACTTTTACACATGAGAGGGCTTAAAAAGGTTTTTTAATGATCAATCAAATAGGGACAAATTCGACTAGAAGTTTTAAAAATAAGTAATATGTGTGTAACCTTTAAGTTGTGGTAACAAGTTCGTAACTTTAAAAAATCACTAGCACTCGTATAATTTAACAGTATTTTAGTTTACCATATGTCTATATTTACGATCTAAAATCAATTTAAAGTAATCTAATCTCCTCTTATTTTAGTAAAGATTATTTACTTATTTTTAATAAGCTTGATTACCGGATTGTTGCTAAAAGAATTGCTTAAAATCATTGCTATTTGACTCTATCGAAAGTTAGAAGAAGAAAAGATTGTTTGCTTAGACTCAAATATTTGATTCATAAATTAATAAAAGATTTATTTAAATACCAAGCAAAGATGAAACTAAAACAAATTAGTTGCGATTACTTGAAGAAGATACCCAAAACACATTTTTTTTATAACATGAGAGATTCTTTGTTTTTCCAGAGCCAAAACAACAAACAAATAAGTTGAATGGTTGAGAACAAATAAGTGAATGGTTAAAACACCAAAAGTTTAAGGGCTCTAATAAGCTCAAACTAATCTATTTTATGTTTGTTTGGTGTAACCCCAATGCCTCTTTGGATTTTTATCAAATTAGCAAGTCTTACTGCGAAAGCATAAAGATAATATCTAAACATTATTTCAGATATAAAAAGATATGCTTTATTTTCTAATTTTTATGTTAAATTATTTTTTATGTCTTTAGAAAACATTTTAAAGGTAAAGTAATATATTTTTTAATTAAATGATTATGAGGTTAAAACTTAAAAATTATTTTGCAGAAAATTTGTTCTTTTTATGGCATTATTCTTATGGATAAAGACTATGTGTTACTCATCACTCTCCCTCACCACCTGTATTCAATATTTTATTATTTGAATTTTATTTTTTCAATTATAAATTAAATTAAAAAAACACATAATATTATTAAAAATATTAATATTACAAACTAAAAAAAATTACATGATAAAAAAAATTAAACTACATAAATAAATAAAAAACATTAAAATAAATTTAAAAACTTTTTAAAAAAAACTACAAATTTTCTCTTCGATTTTTCCAGACATGTTCAACCAAATTGTCTTAAAACATGTTATGTATCTCTCTGCTTCGGATCTCGGCTCGTATTTCAACTCTTTCTTCCAGTGTAACCTCTTCAACCGGAGGGTCGACCTCTTCGTAATTTTGGGAAATATTTTTCCTTTGATGATTTCGTGATTTCGTAATTTTCTCCTTCCAACTCATTTTTTTTATTGTAAATTGGGTAATTTTATAGAAAAATAATGGTTATTTTAGAGAGAATTGCATGGAGTTGAATGTTGGTTTAAGAGAAAATAAATTATTTATAGTGGTTTATTTTTTTTTATTCCAAGTTTTCAACGGTTAGATTTAGGGTTTTTTTTCCCTTCTTTCCAACGGTAACAAAGATTTTTTTTCTTTTCCTTCCGGTCATCACAGGATGATGAGGCTCACGCATGCCCCTCTAACACCTCTCTCACGTCCCTCTCCCTTATCGAGGCGTGACCAAACCCACTCACACCTCGCTCACGGTTGGATAACAGATAGTCTAATAATAAAACAAAAATAGAAAGTAAATACCGTGTGCGTTTCTGCCTTTAGATGGTTTTCCATTTCCAAGCCATCTCCGCAGCAAGTGTCGTGTGGGTCACGGCGTCCAACGTCACCTCATCCATCGCTGTGACTTTCAAACTTCAAAACTAACGACGTTAGTCAAACTACATATTACAGTTTCATCTTGATTCTTCCAGAATTCCAATCTGTGTGTATACAGTAATTCACACATCGGTAACCGTCAAACTACGCATACTGATCGAAGCTAAATCAGCGTCAAACATGGAATCGGAACAGAAACCGGTGATGATCGTCGGTATCGATGACAGCGATCACAGTTTCTACGCACTTGAATGGACGCTGGATCACTTTCTGGCACCTTCTGCTCCGAATTCTCCGTTCAAGCTAATCGTTGTTCACTCCAAGCCTTCTCCGACGTCCGCCATCGGTTTCGCCGGTCCTGGTAGATCAACCGATCGTAACTTGTATTTGTCCTTATTCATCGTTATTTCTGTGAGTTCATGTTTGATTCTGTGAATTCAGGTGCAGCGGATGTTTATCCGTTTGTGGATTCGGATTTGAAGAAGATCGCTGCTCGAGTGGTGGAAAGAGCGAAGGAGCTTTGCCATTCGAAATCGGTTCGTAGTTCGTGTCCTATTATCTATCGGTTTTGTTATTTTCCGTCCGATTGTCTTGTTAATTGTAGCATATCAGCGAGAATTTATTTGCATATCAAACTTGCGGAATGATTCTGATTTAATCTTTCGATTTCGATTTCGAATTGGTCTTCCTGATTGAAACTGAGTCCTGTATCAAAATTGTGAGATATGGGCCAAACAAACCTTAGGTAGAAGTGTAACGGTCCTTGTGCGAAGATTATCAGGTTTTGTATTGTCCATTACGTTCATAGATTCGCATAAGCTTAGGCAAATGGTGGTGTTATTGGATCTGAATCCTATTTGGTTGCTTTTTCTTAGGATTTTAAAAACAAAATCATAGGTTTAGGGATTTATGTGATTATAATTGTTAATAGGTTTTGAATTATTGGAACATTTAGCATCTAATGGTCAGAATTACATGATAAGGCCTTATGCAATTGGAATTGCATGCAGATTTTGAATGATTCTTAATTTTGGGAACTTATAGCATCTAATGACTAGATTTACATGATAAGGTATGTGCAATTCGAATTGTATGCTGATTTTGATTATCATTGCCCTTTTTATCAGAACTTTTAGCATCTAATGATCAGAGTTGCAGGGTTTTAACCTGTGCAATTAGAATTTTATGTGGATTTTGAATAATCTTTGCTCTTTTATTGCAACTTTTAGGATCACATGCGTTTGAAAATCTTGGTTGTTTGGTGTTGAAATGTTTGATTTGTTCATCAATTTAGTCATTTGCAGTTTGCCCTTGTTTGGGTTGTTTCAAAAAGATTTATTTCTGTATGTAGGTGGATGATGTGAATGTTGAAATCGTGGAAGGCGATGCTAGGAATGTTCTATGTGAAGCTGTAGATAGGCACCATGCTACCATGCTAGTAGTCGGTAGCCATGGTTATGGAGCAATTAAAAGGTATTGATCTTTCATATCAACCAATCAAACCTTTATTCAATTAGTTGAAAATTTAGTGTGGTGGTTCTGTTCAAATTTTACATGCTTAAACACGATACATATTCTTTATGTAGGGCGGTTTTGGGGAGTGTAAGTGACTATGTTACTCATCATGCCCACTGCACCGTGATGATTGTGAAGAAGCCAAAGATCAAGCACTCTGGTTAGCTTTACCCAAGTAATTGGCACAAATGTTGTTTTTCACTTGTTGTAGCTATATTCTTCATAAGCTTGGTTTTACCCAAGTATGTGTTTACTTAGTCAACTGCCTGCAAATGGAAACTACTTTGATCATTGTTGCAATATATTTGTGTATGTGTTTAACAGATAAATCAACAAGATTGTCTCATAGTTTTTCACTTACTTATTTGGTGGCTCTTGAATAGTGATGTAAACAATACAGGAGCTCTAAGCTTGGTGCCTCAGCTCGTTTAATTCAAGAGCTCAAGCTTGGTCATTTCGAGCTACTCGAGTCCGGCTTCTTAATATTCCTAGAGCTTGAGCTTTGACTCCGGGTCACCTTCATTTTTTATTAATTAAATATTTATTTTTTTATATATATGCATATATGATTATTATATGTATTTATAATGATAATTTATATGTTTTATAATAATATGTTCCCTAATTTTGTATATAGTCGTATTTATTAATATAATTATATAATTGTGACTAAGCCTTGTCAAGTTGGGTTTGTTTGTGAAGAACGACCAGTTGCATCTCTAACAATTTTATAACTCAACCAATAGGCAAAGAGTCAAAGTAATGGAAACAATCATTGCTGAATGCTGGTGAAACCAACTTTTTTTTGAACGGCGACGATCCTACATACCACGTATGTTGTCTTAACAGGGCTCACCGAGCAGAGGTAAAACGCGGCCACACCAGATGCACTGGAACCTCCTGGAATGGGTAAACTCTCGCCCCCATTGGTTAAGAACCCGAGATTAAGCTTAAGATTTCTTCCCTCACCTGGATGTTCTTTAAATTGCCCCTGGCAGAACTTGAACTCATGACCTCTCAGTCACAAGGTGAAACCCCAACTTAGTTTGAGTGAATGAGTATGGTTACGTGTTTCCGTGAGTTAATTATCATGGGACAGATATTTCAACCTTCTGACGAGCTGTTTACATTCTAACCATTTCTAAGTAACAATGGTAATGGCCTTGTTAAAATTATAAAAAGAAAATTTTAACTGTCAAATCAATTCCATTGGCTAGATCTCGTAACAAAACAAACAAACTTACCCAGTATATTTCCACTTTTTCAGTAGGGTCTGGGAGGGAATGATAGACACAAACCTTACCCCTATCCCAGTTGGGATAGAGAGGTTGTTCCGAAGGAGTTCCCGGCTCAAAATTATCATTTGAAGTTGATCATCTCAACATTTTTAACGTTATTTTTACAAAATAAGTAAAATAACGTTAAAATTAGTGCAATTTTACTTTGTCCCTTGAGAGCCCACACATATATACATTATATGTGTGCACCGCAAATGGGTGTTGGCTGGATCTCATAACTAGCTGTTTAATGGCTAGGAACCGTTAGGAAATAGGAAGTTTAGGAACCATGTTTCTTTGGGCCGGATCGAGAAAAGGTTTTAGGCACCGGATATGATCCAACGAGTACAAATCACTTTATCGTGAGTTGAAACCGGTTTCATTTCAGGTCAAACTCCTCTTACGGTTGTTCGCCTCTAAAAAATGGTGAACGGCACCATTAGTCGTCCTCACCAACCGGTCCTATGGCCAACATAAGGAAGGTAAATCGGGTGACCCCGGGAAAATTGGGTGGTGCCGGGCTTTGAACCCTAGACCTCCATTATAGATTCTCACACCCTTACCATTAAGCCACCATCGCAGGGACAATTGGTTCGCCTCTAGTATTGGCTGGTAACGGCTTAATGCAACAAAAATTAGTTAAAAGATCTCAATTTCTTTGATTAATCCACTTCAATTCTATCTACACATATTTTTCAATAAAATACGTTAGAATGAAGTCAACGTTTAGATTCCATTAAATTTTTAAACCAAACGCTTGCATACGAAAAACAAAAGGTAGCTTTTGTATTTGCAAATAAATGTTTTACTTCATATGTTTACTTCCATACGCAATCTAATACATATATAAAAGGCTTTTTTTTTCCTGTTTGTTCATTCATATTGTAGACAGATATGCATAAAAAACCAGTTTTTAAACCGGCTATTGAAATCGGTTTTAGGTTTTTGAAAAAACAGACGGTTTAAAACCGGTTTGAGGTTTCAAAAGACCAAATCAGTTATTAACCGATTTTTTCAAAAGGGTTAACCGGTCCAACTTAGGAAAAAATCATTTATTTGACGGTTAACCGGTTTCGGTTATATATCGGTTCGGTTTTAGATCTTGAAAAACCGTTTATTAACCGAACCGGTTATTGGTAAAAACCGGCTACCATACTTTGCCCGGTTAACCGGTTCGGTTATTTCAAAACCGGTTTGTGCACCTCTATAGTATATTTTATTTATCCGAAATTTAAAAAAGCTCGGAACATTGTCAAAACTGCGTATAGTCAAGTGATTAACCATATCATTAAGGATTTATCGGAACCTAAAAAGCCAGAAAATTGTCAAAACAGCGTAGTGGATACGGCTTGATTGAAATCTATAACATGAGATCAAACTTGGAATCAGAAGACACTAAATTTATTCAACAATACAACAAGTTAACGCAATGCAAGTATAAATGTTCATTGACCATCTCAAATCCACGCATGAACATTCCTAACACAATATTCGATTAAGTTTTACTAAAATGCAACTCATAACCCACTCTTCATTTTCTTCAGAATCAACAAATCACCTGCCAATATTCCATAAACAAAATCACCAACCAGTAATTGTTTTGAAATTATAAAATATATATATATGTGACGACAAAAGATATATGGAACACGTTCAATGCTCAAACTAAAATAAAATAATTTAAGGAATAGTTAGAAGCTTAGAATCACGCCTGGCAGAAGTGATGTTGGGGGGGGGTCGACTGTTGAATCAACATCGATTTAATTAACATGTGAACAAGACTTCTTGGAGAGAAAGGGTTATGAGTTATGACCGAATTATGAGGGAGGTTTTAAGTCGGTATGATAGCCAACATGGTACCAATTCAAACACTCTCTAGTTGTCGATGCAAACCGGTCTAACAAAAAGCTCCAAGGCTCAGCTGGGTCAGGTAAAATGTTGGTAAATTAATACCCAAAATCCTCCTTTCCTACATGGGGTACACATGAAGCCACAAACCCATGGTTTATGTTTCTAATTTAATTTCCATGTTCTTTTACTTTGCATGTTATTTTATTGACCTTTTTATTTGCAGCAGTTTTAACTCCAGCTTCTTACATTGTAGTTTAGGAGCTGATATTTGGAGTCCTAAATTTTGTGGTGTTTATTAGATAGGTGTAATTTTATGTTTTATTGGGTTTAGTCCTTCGATTAGAATTCCTAATTTCCTATTCATTAAGCTTATTTGGTTATACTTAGGGTTACAAGGAGTCTTAAATTTTCTGTACAATCGTTTGAATGCATACACAACTCAGAAGGTAATCAAAGGAAATAATTGGGGCAGCCGGGGGGTTAATCAAGGGATAAATTTGAGGCAATTGACTAAAAAGAACAAACCAAAAACACAGTAGTGGCACCAGTAAAAGGTGTTTCAGTGACAAATCAATCTCATATGTTAACTTGAACTCACTACCCGGTTTTGGTTGTTAGAGTTCGAACAACAATGGATGCATAAGAAACATCAAACCAACAGCCGGAACAGCGATGAAGTGAAAGAAGTCCAAGATGGCAATTGCTTTCTTGTTTCAAGCAATACCCAAAGACTTTGTGTTGCAATTCTCAAGTTGCATTGAAGCTAAACAGGTATGGGATGCCTTGAAGGCAAGGTTTTTGGGGTGTATTGGGTAAGAACAGCTCGCTTCAAACTTTAGGTAGTTCAAAGGATCAAAGATGCACGGAGATTCTGTTGACATTTTTGCAACCAATTTATGTGGGTTGGTATCACAGCCAAAGGGTCTTGGGACGAAGAGGCATTGGTAAAGAAGCTACTTGATTCAATGTCAGTATTTTTTCAAATAGTAGCATCAACGAAACATTGTTATGAGTTGAATACAATGTCATTCAATAAAGTTGATGGAAGGTAGGAAGCTTACAAAAAATGTCAAATAACCCAAAGAACGTGATGTTCATGGTTGGAGAAATAAATTGGAAAGTTTTGTTTTTAATTGTTTTATTTAATTAAGTCAACTGAGTTTATAGGGTTTAGATTTTGAATTAGTTTTTAGTCTTTTATTAAGAGTATGATTAAGTTTACCTTTAATGATAAATAGGGTTGGAGAGAATTTGTATTTTGTTTTTGTTTTTTTTTTGTGCCACAATATTTAAGTTCAATAAATTCATGCCAAGTATTTCCATACAAAATCTGGTTAATCAATTGAAGCCGATCCTGTTCCTTGGCTTCAATTGGAGTCAGAGCTTATCTCTACCGTTTTGAGAAGCATAAATTGGAGTCGAGAAGGTAGCAGCCAAAAGGCTGCTGTTGTTGCTGGCAGACACCAGAGAAAAGGAGAGAGGGAGAGAGTGCGCCAAACCTTGGCGTCGGCAAAGGTTCACAGAGGGTGCAATAGCCTTGCTGCTGTGATACATAAATCAAGAAAGAGAGCAGCACCTTGGCTGCTGGGCTGAAAAAGGTTAGCAAGTAGCAGTACCCATCATAACCTGATTGGAAGCATGAAAATTGATCCAAAAAGATGGCAATAATGTATAATATTATTGTTTGCAATCACAAGCAGGAAAGAAGCCACTTTCTTTGACTGGCACACTAATCGAGGAAAGAAGAAAGTAGCAAAATAATTCAAGCAAGCAACTAGGTGTTAGACAATTGGCTAATAAAACCAAAGAACACTGATTGTTACATTAATTTGAATTAAAGAAGTAAAAGAAATTGCTACAATCATAATATGGATGATTAAAGCCATTTTATAGTAGAAGCTTAACCCCCAAGATAATCTAAACAAGGAAAACCAAGCAAAACTAGGAAAACACAAGCTGGTAAATATTTACCAGCTGTAAATCCTACAGCATTTTATTTTTTAACAAAAACAAATTAACCAGATAAAACATGATTAGACACATTAGGCTATTGAATTAATTTGAGCAGCCAAGCACGTAAAAAGTTCATATCCGCTATAGGAGATTAGTACTTGGTAGCAGCAAGCTAGTGAAGCACACACCCAAGTAGGTGCAGAATTGATGGCTGACTTCGAGAAAAAAGAAACCAAGATAAAGCTAGGAAACGTCGGGTGTTTCGAGGCTAAAAGGTCATCATGTTAAGAGCTGAGGTTTTATCATTGGTGGTGAATACTGTTGAGAGGAAGGGAATAAGAATGGCTGATCTGTGTGATTGAGAAGAATCTGAATGATTCAAGAGGCCGAACAAGAACCTGTATGGTTCAGGGAGTGCAAGAGAAAGAGCGATCTTTGTGATCAAGGCGTGATCGGGTCTATGTGATCCAAATCAGAATCAGAATCTATGATTCGAACAGTTGTCTGCATGATCAAAGAAACATAGCATGCAAACCTATGTGGATCGCAATACACGTGCGGTTTGAACCTGTGTGGTTTGGAGGAGGCATGTGTGAAAGAACACCTGTGTGGTGCAAGGAGAAAACAACTGTGTGGTGGTCAGTCAAAACGGAAGACGGAAAACAAGTGGAGTGAAATGGATCGGATCAAGGTGACGTGTGGTGTAATCCTGTGTGAAACAATCTGAGCAAAGGAACCTATGTGGTAGTTAGGGATGAGATTTTAGCATTGAATATTGGTACTTTACCGAACCGATACCGTATTGGTAGATTTTGTACCGGTAAAACAGTACTTTATTTTCTCATATTTCAGAATCGGTACTAACAGGTAACGGTAAAATGCTGAAAATTCCCGAACCAGTACCGGCACCTGAATATACATAGTTTTTGTTTTGAATTTGATTATTGACCAATCTAGTGTAGTTTATAAAAATATTTACCATATCTTTAAAACTAATTATTATTTTAATTATAAAATATAAAAAATACTATAGAAATTCAAAGGACAATGCATTCGTATTCTTTTGTTTGCAATTCTTAGTTTTGTAAACTTGATTTTTCTAATGATGTGTTTCTATGATGCATTCATATTCTTAGATTTTTTTTATTTTTCTTATAATTATGACATAATATCATCAATAATTTAAAGGCTAATATTCTTCATCTTCATCCCAGCAAAAATGTTTGAAAAACGGTACAAAACCGGCGAAGTATCAATGTATCATAAATACCGGTACCTATGGCTTCGGTACCAGCATCGGTACCCACATTTATGTTATTTCGATACCGGTACTGATATGGTACTGATCTCATCCCTAGTGGTGGTTAAAGAGCTATGTGGTGTGAATAAAAGTAGATGAAAGGAAAAAAGAGAGAGGACCTATATGGACCGAGATCGAAGACATGTGGGTAAACAAGAAGTAACCTCCTTGGCAGTTTGGATGTGTGTGGTTGTCCAAGGAAACGAGAGAAGGCAGAAGGCATGTGTAAGATGTTGTTGCCAAAAAGAACTTTGTGTTCTTGAGAGAGAGCCACATCAAGAACTACAAGTATAGGGGGTGATTGTTGGACTAATCTTGTATAAATTAAATAGTTAGAGAAATAAAATTAAAAAGTAGTTTTTAATTGTTTTATTTAGTTAAGCATGCTGAAAATAATTAAAGTTTAGAATTTGAATTACTTTAGCATTTGATTTAGGGTATGATTAAGTTTAGGTCTAGTATAAATAGGGTTTAGAGAGTAATTTTTTTTTTCTTTTGTACCAGAATATTCAAGTTCAATAAATTTGAGTTTGATTTTTCCATACAAAATCTGGTTAATCCATTGAAGTTGATCCTCATCCTAGGCTTCGGATTCATGTTTTCTAAATCTAATGGAAAAGAGAGAGCACAAATGTGGCGTGGTCAGGGTAGAGGTCAGGAGTCGAGGAAATGGTTGGTTTCAGCGAGATAAAAGTTACGAGAGACATTTCAACTGCAATCAGCTCGGGCATTACTAATCAAAATGTCCAAAGTGTAAACAAAAAGAAGTCGTCAATTCGCTAAATAGAAGAATGATGACGAAATGTTGCAGTGACAAACATGTACAAATCAAGACAGGGGTTCTTGTTAAACTAATCTTGATTTGGTTAACATGTGAACTGGATTGCTTGGATAGAAAGGGTTATGACCGAATTATGGGGAAGATGTCAAGTAGGTGTTTTAAGGTTTGGGAGTATTATGTTGTTTATGGATAATAATTAGGAGTTTATTAGAGAGGTTAAATTCAATTGTTTTATTGGATTTCATAGTCTGAATAAGATTCTTATCCTTCAAGGTTATTGGGTTATGAATGAGGTCATAGGTACCATCATTTGAATATATACTAAATAGTCAAACCAAGTGGATTGATTGCAAAGTAATTGTGATTTTGCATCTATTTTATAGTCAATTTCCAGACTAGATTGTTCAGTATCATGCTCAATGCCAACAGAAATAACGAGGCGGTTGGGCGGTTGTGCAGCTATATAACCAATTTATCTATCATAATTAACGCAATATATACAAGTGTTTGTCATATACTACTTAAGTACTTATCACTTTATCAGTGATTCTGAAATGAATCATCTTATGTGTATGTGTGTTTATTTGTGTTTGTAAAGAAATAAAATTGGCATATAGATATTTGTACCGAGATAAACTCTTGCTCCTGCTACGACTCCTGCTTTTGCTTGGACTCCTGCTCTTGCTAGGACTGTGTTTTTTAGGGCTTTTGCTCACACTGCGTTTTTTGGGGCTTTTGCTAACACGCGTGGCGCGCTGAATTTAGAAGGCAAACAAAAACATGACAATGATACAAAGAGTGTTAACCGTTAATAAAATTTCTAGATAAATCTAAATGTAATGATGATAAGGGGTTGTAGATTTAAGAAACTAATAAAGTTATGGTCTGGCTTACAGATGGTGGTGGAGATCTGGATCTTGAAGGAGATCTGCAAAAAGTTCCAGAAACAAGCGAGTTTAATATCCAAAAGTTCCTCATAATCACTCTGATCCAAGGGCCTCGATTCCACTTCCGTGTATAGAGAATCAGTAAACATAATCAATAAACAAATGAAAAAGCCACAAATGTTTAGCATCCCGCCAAAAAAACAATATATTTCAGACCTAGAGCAGGACAAAATACAGGATGCAAAACAAGACACGAGTGAACAAGATACCAATACAGCCGTCAAATAAGTTGAACAGCATGCTTTAAATCCTATGTGGCATTTGGAGAAGATCATATGATCCAGCTGTTAAAATTGTGCCATAGTCCATAGTCCATAATCATATAGTTTCTATTCACAATCCAGCTTTCTAATTGCAATCCATATCCATGATTCTTCTTGTTAAAGATAATTGTAACATATCCCACCAAGGTCCTAACACGCAGTTCCCTCAGAGAGCTGTATATATCCCATATCTAAAAAGGCAGAAAAACGGTTGGTTCATTTTTTAATTGTTTTAAGACGGAAGAATCAACGATAGTTGAGAAAACCATGATCTTCACATGTCTGCCAATATAAATTTATAAACCAAGTACCAACCCACATGGTTAGAATTAAAGTAGTAAATATGTCAGAGGGCATATGTTCACTCAATATCATAATTATTTTGAATCCTAATATATAGCCTATATTCCTACTGCATTGTTTACAGAAATATTCATCTAAGCAATGCTAAGCTATAAACATATCCACAGAATAACAAAGGAAAAAAATATACTGTAACATGAATAGCGTGACAAGTTCATATGGCATTATCAGGCTGACAGCGAAAAAACATAGCACAGAATTCACTACTAACAGATAAAAACTTAAAATCATCCTCTGTAACATGAATCAGATAGAAATCAAAGAAGATTTAGAAAACAACGTTATGTAATGTAAGCAGAAGCAGCCACATGCCCACATAGGTACAGAAAACCAAAAATTAAAAACTTGACTAGAAATGCGTACCTTACTGAAGGGCGAGGTTCAGATCCAGAACGAGAACGAGAACGAGGAGATGCAGACCTTGAACGAGATTTTGAGCGACGAGAAGATTTTGCTTTAGGAGACTTACTGTACAAAGATATTAACAAAATTAAAAAAGGGTTATTTTAATATACAATTTACAAGCTGATCCTAACAAGGCTTCTCATTGTTATTGTTCAAATTAAATTGAGATGATCGGTGCAACTAATCAAGATCCAACCTTCGACTCCTGCTGCGACTACGGCTATAACTGCGACTACGGCTCCTAGAGCGACCTGAATCATACTCCTTTACCTAAAGGTAATTTTCAAAGTATAATAAGTAAAGCAAATGTGATCTAAAAAAGTGTATAACACAAGGCCATTATCATATTAACTTATATCATACACGTATAAATCCACGCGAGAAAGCATTTCGGAACTCTGAATCATCCAATTTCCGTATCTATGAGGAAAAATGATACATATTAGATAGGCATAGGTCGACAAATGTTTTAACTGTAATTTGAAAAAAAAGGCCACAATTGGGATAATAGAAAGTAAATTACCGCATATTTCATGTCATCATAATTTGTGTAGTCCACAATTCCTGTGGTACCTGAAAAATAAATAACATCACCGCATCAGGCGTGCTTTTCAAATAAGCAAGCTAACACGTAATTTTTTATAAATAAGATTACGCATAAACTCTTAATCTGATTAAAATCTTACCACCACCCTCCTTGAAAACTTGAGAGAAACAAACATCCCCAGCTCTGCGCATATGATCCTGCAAATACAGAGAAGTGAGACAAAAATAAGGGAGACAGAAGACTAGGAAAAAACACTATTTCTAACAAGCAAAAATTTGAAGCTTCTAGAAAAGAAAAATGACAATGAAAATCATTGCAGTTCAGACAAACCAAATGGTTGTCAGTTTGAGCATGGTCAACTTATCAGCTATCAAGTATGCATGACATAGTGAGACATAAATAATATACTCCAATCAATAATAAAAATGATTGTTGTCAAATGCCAAAACAAATAACAGAAAAGAAATCATGATGTATTCCAATGAAGGGTAAAGAAAGAACTTTGCATGCCACATCTCAACTACTTAGTTTTATCATGCTAGAAATTGCCATTTCCTGACTTCCTGGTTATCACCTTATAGCAGAAATAATGACCAGAATGAAGAACTGGTGATAATTAAACATGCTTTTCTTAGTCATTCAGCAAGCGAGGTAAGCTTGAAATGGTGAATGTAGTTTCCAAATTGGCTTACAAGGCTGTCTAATTGAATTATAAAAAAGTACTGGTTGTTACCATTGAGGAGCTGAAATGCTTATAAACAAATAACTATCTTGTAAGTTGTATCCCTCTCAACAGTTCACCTTTTTGGTTCTTCACCAAGTTTTTCTTTAGTTTCAAACTTAAAAAGCTCAAATGCTTAATAACTAAAAAATAATTGAACTTCTGTTCAAAACTTCATAACTAACATGCCACAAAAAGCACAACCAACAAAAAAAAAAATGTAAGAGTGTGCAAAGTGTAGGTGTTAAAGAATAAACAGTACTGACCTTTAGGTCTTGCCATGAAGCAGCAGAGGGTAACCCAGTGACCAAAACTATATTATAGAAAACATATGAACGTACTTCAGAACAATATATCCCAGTAAGCATGGTACAAAAAGAAAAGCATTTTCAAGCTATCAAACCTCTGTAATCGGATCTTTTAGAAACTCCATAACCACCCCGACTGCTGCCATGATTACTATGACGATCTGTAGAGGACGAGTTGCTACGACCACCATGAGCAAGTTCCACCTGTTAACATAAAAACATTATTTTGTCGACTATCATTAAAATCACCAACTTAACACCTAATTATTTACGTGTGCCTTGTAAATGTGACCTACCCTTAATCTATGGCCATCAAAATCATAGCCATCACGACCCCTGATGGCATCTTCAGCATCACGAGCATCTTCAAACTGTTAAAAAAAACAAACAGACCATATTATAAAAACAAAATAATGCAAAAGTGGCAGTGTCAACAAGATGAAGCTCACCTCAACAAAAGCATAACCTGGAGGTCTTGGTGGGACTTTCAGATCAATACGCACTATTGAGCCATACTGCAAAATTTGGAAAACAATACTGAGAGAACAAAAGTTTTAATTCAGCCAATATTACTAATGCCTAGATATTCAGTGTCAAACATCAAAATTTAAACAATCCTATGTCTTACCCTTTGCTTCAACCACAAATGCAGCGAGTATTGTTTTTGGCTAAGATGGATAAAAAGTCATATTTGATTGTGCTGATGAATAGATGGTGTTTCTTCATGATAAAATTTAAAAAAAAAAAAATTCTAAAACTGATTTTCCTATAAAAGTGATGATATTCCAACAATCATCTAACATGAATACCTTGAATTCTTATGCATCTCCCTCCGTTGCTCGTTTCACGTTTATAAGCAAAGACAGATTTATGACCATTAAATATAAAAATTAAACAAACTGAATTATGAGTCTAAATTACCTTGTAAAACAAATCTTCCACTTCCCGCTCGCGAATATCGCCTGGAAGATTGCCAACATAGAGCGTTCTGCTGAATCGACTCATCGTTTCTGGATAGAAATCAATTATAAACAACTCGAAACCAATAAGCACGAATCACAAATTAACAGAATAATAAGAGTTACAAACATCAAAATCAAATGATATTATTGCATCATAGGTGAAAAAATCATGAAACTACATAACGCTACGATCGAAACATGTTAATAGAACATTTGGAATTGAGTTTTATGAATCGAACTACAACCTGCCGTACGCGGAATTTGAAGATGTATACATTTTGTGCGCAAGTGATATCGTTAATGGTAACCGTATAGATCTATTTACCTTTGAAAATGCTCTGTATCCGGCCGCCGGCGTAATTAGGGTTCAGAGTGGATGAATAGGGTTGCTAGAAAAGGGGTAACAAGTGATTCCCTGCCGTACGATGGAGCTCTGGTTTGGTCCGAATCGAGCGGCGGAGATTTATAATTGTTCTTATAAATTCAAACGCCTGTTTTTTTTAGGGAGTAGCTTTATTTTGACTAAATTACGCTTCTTATTTTTTTAGTTTATATTAATTACCATATTATAAACCGGTGTATTACACGAATTTAAAAATAAAAATTATGCAACTTTATGATATTTTATTAAATTTAAGTACATAATTAAAAGGATTTTATTACATAAAAAAATATAAAATAAAAATATAATTATGATTTAAATCTTTAACATTTTTTTACGTGGCATTTGTATTTTATTTAAAATTAAAATTTTTTATTGTGTTTATGCTTATATTATGAATTTCAAAAAATAAAAAAGTTGTTATCAATTAATAATGTTTGTAATAAATTGTTAATAGACTTAATATTTGAAAAATAACAAACTTTGTTTCAGTTTAAAATAAAACAAAATACATGGTTTTGTTCTATAAAAAAAGTATTATTAGGATTTAACACAATGCTAAATTAATTAGAAAAATATTTTAATTAAACGTTCCTTAAATATAATTTTATAAATAAAAGAATGTTTTTATTTAGAGTAAAATGCAATTTTAGTCCCTGTGGTTTGGCAACTTTTGCCATTTTAGTCCAATAGTTTGAATTTTGCCATTTTGGTCACTATGGTTTCATTTTATTGCCATTT
This sequence comes from Mikania micrantha, assembly GCA_009363875.1. Classification (NCBI taxonomy): domain Eukaryota; kingdom Viridiplantae; phylum Streptophyta; class Magnoliopsida; order Asterales; family Asteraceae; genus Mikania; species Mikania micrantha. The sequence continues at coordinate 83,407,540 of CM018695.1, read as the reverse complement.
TGGTCATTATGGTTTCCATTTTATTGTCATTTTAGTCCAACTAAATTTAAAATTTTGGACTAAAATGGCAAAATTTACCAAACCATAGGTATGAAAATGACAATAAAATGAAACTATAGTGACCAAAATTGCAAAATGTAAACTATTGGACTAAAATGGCAAAAGTTGGCAAACCACAAGGACTAAAATGGCATTTTACTCTTTTATTTAATTATCATTTAAATCAAATAAGAAAGTGGATGTAGGAATGTCATGTGTCATTTATTTGGAATCATTTATTAGTAGTAGGATTAATAAACCTAACAATCTTGATCCATGGTAAGAAAAATGGGTAGCTTTAGGTAAAAATTATTGTATTTTTTACTTGAATGCACTATGACATATAATGAGTTGAGATGGGTAACACTTTAATACAATATGGGTCAAGATGGGTAACTTAAAAAGTATGTCAATCCAATGAATTCAAGCAAGTAAGAATGATTTAATATAATATATTTGATGATAAAATCATTAAAAAGTATTTAAATAAATTATTTGTTTCTTTACAACTCATTTAACTTGAGTTAAATTGATATTTTTTTATATGTGACCGACCCAACATGATTTTTCGCACTCATCTTGACCTGCACCCATTATGACCAGTTACCCAATCCAACCTGCCCATATTGCCAGGCATAATTATTAAACTAAGTATATCAAATGGATTAAGGGATTAAATAACATGTAATATTGTAAAATTAGTAACAGGGATGGTAATGGGACGTGTTTGAATAATCACAACCTCATACCTGTTTATAAAAAGTTTGTGCTAAACTCGACCCAAAACTTATTGGGTATTTACCCGTCGGGTTTCAAGCATACCCGCGGGGCTCAGTTAGCTAGATATGAATAACTTGCTTGAAATCCGCCAGATATGTGTTGAACTAGGGTTATACCCGCGCTTCGCGGCGGTAATCGGGCCAATTGATAATAAAGTTCTGACATAAATGTTTACCGTTGTAAAAATGAGCATTGGAAACATGAAAACGAATCTATAAACACCAAATAAAAAATCCGAAGATATTTAAAAAACATTTATACCCGCGCTTCGTGGCTTTAATCGGGCCAATTGATAATAAATGCAAGACTTGAACCAGATTTAAAAAAAAATTATACCCGCGCTTCGCGGCGTTAATCGGCCAATTGATAATAAATGCAAGACTCGAACCATATTAAAAAAAAAGAATTTATACCCACGCTTCGGAACGTTAATCGAGCCAGTTGATAATAAAAGCAAGACTCCAAGCAGATTAAAATATATATATATATCCATGCTTCGCGGCGTTAATCGTTGCAATTGATAAGAAATACAAGACTCGAAACATATTAAAAAAAAAGAATTACAACCGTAGCAGCGTCGGATCCTTACAAAAAAAATACCACTGTTCGGATATTGTTACAAAAAAAACGGGATTACAAAAAAAAGAAGGAAATACCACTGTATCGTCATACATCGTCTGCAAAAGTTTTGAGGGTTTGTTAATTAATTATTGTTATTATTATTATTATTTAATTATTTTATAATAATTGACTTTGGTAAATAAAAAAAAAAAAGTAATTAGGCAGAAAATTTTGACTTTGGTAAAAAAAAGAAAAAAAAAAAAGAAAACCAATTACAGCTGTAGCATCAACTTCAAAATGTATGTATTATAATAACTAAAAATGCACTTGTTTTTCACACTCGTTCATTCAAACATTTTTCCTGCAATTAAAAATCAAAATAATACACCAACAAATAAATCATAACTAAAATAACACAATACAGTAAATTTAAAACGTGAAGATAGAAATCAATTATATACTAAAAACAAAAATAAATATCCAGGGAAAAAAATCAGGTATACTTGTAGGTAAATGAGTATTTATAATTGGGTACGCAGTAAGTGTAAGAGGGATTAGTAAGCATGTATATATAATCAGGTAAGAGGGATTCGCAAACATGTATATATAATCGGGTAATCAGGGTCGGGTAAATGGGTGTATGAGCATATCTCATACTTGTCTCATACCCATTAAATTTTTAAAACTTAATCTCATACACATCCTATATGTTGCGGGTTTCGAGTAAACCGTCGGGTATGGGTTTTTTTGCCAGTCTGCTTAGTGCTCAATAGCCAGCTAAGCCCAAAATGTGTTGGTGATATAAGAAGCGGATTATAACTTATGAGGCAGGAATCTCTCATCTTCGCGTCTGATGTGGGATTTGCCCAAGATGTTACTTACATCCCCTTAGGGACTCATCGTCCTCGATGAGGTTTGCACCACTATCCCGTATGAAACAGGAGTGACTCTGATACCATTCTGCAACATACGTTCCCATTTACCACAAATATTGTCCGCTTTGCCCACTCGGATATCACGGTTTTGCCTTTAGTTGCCCGGGTGAGAACTTCTCAGGGAAGTCACACATCCATGGATTGTTGAAACCCAAAAACACTTAAGTGTGAAGTTTTTCATGCGCTTCACAACCATCTAAGACAAAACTCGTTTATTATATAAGAGGCGGATCGTTACTTATAAGTTAGGAATATTTCCAGTTCACGGCTGATGTGGGATTTGCATAAGATGTTACAAAAATATTATTTATGTAATTATTAAAGTTAAAAATTCGTTTTGAATACCATTATAGTAATAAAATTTTAAATTTCTCAATCATTTTTGACAGGTTTTGATTTTTTTTAAATGTTTTTATTTTAAAAATCTATTTTTGATAAAAATTACGTTGTTGGAAAACTTCAGTTTATAATTTGTTTCTTTAAAAAAAGTTTAAAGAAAACTAGTTTTTATGGATTATTTTTTCAAAAAATACTGATTTAAAATATTTCTTATTACTAAAAAAGTTTTATCATTTTGAAAAAAGTTATATATTATAAATTTTAAAGTGTGTTTTTTATAGAAATATTTGATTTTTAATTTATAAAATAACTATTTTTAATATGGAAAATATAGATAATATAATTAGTCATTAGTATTTTTATTGTAATTATATAAAAGGATAAACTATTATTATTTAATATGAGAAATAGTTAAGTTGTATAAGAAAGTGAAAAGCAACAATACATATGACAATTGTGAAGAAATGTGTATTATTATATAAACATACATTTAGAACTTGCATCTACAGTGGTAATTCATAATTAATTAATATATGTGACGTGATTAGATAAAAAAAGCGGCCAAAAATAATAATAATATTTAATTAATAATACTTAATATTCATAATACCTAATTAATTAATATATAGGCCATTAGGTAAAAAAAGGTGGCCGGCTACAAAAAAATAAAAATAATAATTGATTAATTAATAATACTTATTATATTATATTAATACTAATTAAATACTGATAATAATTATTATATTATATTAATAATAATAATAATAGACATTTATTTTTTATTTTAAATGATAAAATAATTAATAATAATAATAGTTAATACAAAACTTATGACTCGTTCAACTATTGATGCTTGATCATCCTGAATTCAGTATATACTAATTCACATTAATGTAGTTTTTTTAACGAGTTAAATTGATCAAAATTCAAGATATAGAAGTTTGTTATGAATGCGTCACTAAGAAAATAATCATGTATCATTTTCAAACGGTTGTTTGAGGTTACACCGAATGATTCTTTGTCCGAACTTTATTATCAATTGGCTTGATTACCGTTGTGAAACGCGTGTATAACCTTAGTTAATACATACGTATACAAGTTGAGTCTATAGTTTTAATTTGTGATTGGTTAGTTTTTTCTTATTTCATACCCTTTGTTCCTTCCACACCCTTTGTTACTACACATTTACCAATTGAATACATTTAATATATAAATAATAATAATTTCCTCATGATACTTTATTTGTGTTATATAGTAACATACATGAACACATCATCAGATTGAGGTTGTTGACCAAAAAATTATGCTTGACTCACCGGCTTCAGAAAAAAAGATATCTTTTATATTTATAACATATCCTTTAACTTGTTAATTTTTAACCTGGCATTGACTCAAAAGCATCAGTATTGTTATATGATTGTTTTTTTTATTTATTTTTTTTACCTCTATAATCACGTCATAGTAATTTCATACTTTTCTTTTATATATTACCATTTTTTAAAAATGTGTTTATATTAGATTGCGTCATCTTTTTTTCCTTTTATTATTTAATTAAATACTTAATGTTGTATTTCTATATTATTTCTTGAAATTCTTTATTTTTCTATTTTCTAATACTTCTTTTACTACTATAACATTGTAACGTGTTTTTTTATCTACGTTCAAATGGTTAAAACTGGGTAAATGTATCAATTTTTTATTAACATTTTGTTCTCCTATATTGTCTTTACGGCTTTACGTTTGAGTTTTGATTTAAGTCAACATTTATTAAATATTGAACTGCTCAGTTGATTGTGTTCTTTCATGTTTAATATTATAGATATACGATTTATATAGATTCGTTTTCATGTTTCTAATGCTCATTTTATAATGGCAAAACACATTTATGATTGAATCAATTGGCCAGATTACCGCAGCGAAGCGCGGGTATATCCCTAGTTTATTATCATATCAAGATAATTTACAAATTTAAGATGCATTTTAGTTTAAAACTTACTAAAATTATAATGTTAAAAAGATATAAATAATGCTTTTAAAATTACTTAATTTACAACTAATAATGTGTCGTACTGTTTTTTAAATTATGTATACTTTATTGTAGTTAAAATAAACTGTTGTTAAGGAATTATATAACGATAATTATTTGAGAAATAACTTTTATATGAGAACTCTAGTTATTATTAAATTTATATTAAATGTTGTTATTTGAGAATGCAATAATTAAATATTAGGTAAAATTAAATAATGGTTGCATTTATTGACAATGTTAATAAATGTTAGCATTTTAGTAAGTTTTTACTATGTTATGGTGCAAATAGGAGTTTTTTTCCAAACAAGTGTAAATGGAGAAAATATTTACCAAAATGGATGTTTTGAAAAATATTTACCAAAATAGGTGTTTTTCATTTATTTTTTATTTTTAACTACTTTATTATACATTTTTTATTTCAATCAATATATTATTATTTTTCCTTTTTTTCAATCAAGTCGTTTTTTTTTTATTTTTTAACTTAACAGCAAAACGCTTTTCATTTTATTCCTTGCGTCCACAGTTCCTATTTTACTATACAATTTTTTTAAGATTTACAATTAACCCTTTTAAGTTCAACAACAAAAATTGTCGTACTCTATAAACGAATTAATAAAAATGTCAAACTTCATTAACGAAGCAAGTTGTAAATAAATAAACTAAACAAATAATAAAAATTAACGGTCCTAATATCAAATATAAACTAAAATAAAAATCTTAAATAAGGTTGACAAGAAACGTTAACAATATTAATTACAAAATTAAAGAGCAATGTCAAAACAAATCTAATAGTAAAAATGTCCATTCTATTGCGTAACCTTGTTGAGCAAGAGCGACTTTTTTTTATCCCGCGCGTATATTTTCTGATGCTAAAAGATCAACTACGTTTACGTTTACGTTCGTGCCATTTACAACCTAATATACGTATACTTAAACGTAGTGGATCTTTTAGAATCACAAAATATACGGGATAAAAAGAGTCGCTCTCGCTCAACAAGGTTACGCAATGGAATGGGCATTTTTACACACGGATTTATTTTGACATTTTTCTTTAATTTTGTAATTAATATTGTTACCGTTTCCCGTCGACCTTATTTAAGATTTTTATTTTAGTCACGGTTGTAAAAATCCCCGACTAGGCCGGTTAATCGGCCGATTAATCGTTTCCCCTAAGGCTAACTAGGCCCGACTATCCGATTAGTTGGCCAATTAATCCCAATTATTCCCTAGTCCCACTCCAACGACTAGCGATTTATACAACATCGATTTTAGTTTATATTTGATATTAGGACCGTTATTTTTTATTATTTGTTTAGTTTATTTTTTTACAACTTGTTTCGTTGATGAAGTTTGACATTTTTATTAATTCGTTTATAAAGTATGACAATTTTTGTAGTTGAACTTAAAAAGGTTAATTGTAAATCTTAAAAAAATTGTATAATAAAATAGGAAATGTGGACGTAAGGAATAAAATGAAAAGTGTTTTGTTAAGTTAAATAATCAAAAAAACAAAATGACTTAATTGAAAGAAAAAAAACAGGACAAATAATAATATATTGATTGAATTAGAAAATGTATAATAAGTAGTTAAAAATAAAAAAAATAAATGAAAAACACTCACTTTGGTAAATATTTTTCAAAACACCCATTTTAGTAAGTATTTTATCCACCTACACTTGTTTAGAAAAAAACTCTGCAAATAGCAACACCTTTATAATTAATGTCTTTTTTTAGTTATCATTCATACCTTATGTTTAAAGGACGTGTGGAGCATAATTGTGTGCTTGTTTTTTCCTTTTTCAATGTATTAAAAATATTTTTATATTCTTCTTCTCTCTTTTAACTTTTCTTCTCTTCCTTATTTCATTCACGTTTGCCCAAACCCCTCAAACGGGACTCAAATTACGGGACATTGTTTTATCTTTCGACAACACATCTATCAAACAGAAGTTGATGTTTATATGGTGAGTTTGCATTATGATCGTTAATTTTTAATGACTACGATGATGTTGTATTAAATTAAAACCACAAATATTCACATGTATGTCTACACATCATTCTATATGCAACGTGAACAGTTATGAAGATTTAATAACAGTGGAGACTATGTATAGCAATATAGGTAACAATAACATTACACATAAAAAATTGTTAGGTTGGAATAAAACGCCTTACAAAGTTAGATCTTATAATGTCCAACAAGCTCAAGACGAAAATGGTTTAGATAAAGATCCTAATTTTAATCCTTCTATTAACGAAGCACCATATGTTGATGCTAACATGACTATGAATGATTAATAAATTAGAGACATCATGATCAATGTTAATGTGACTGTGAATGATTCAATGAATGAGAGACATCACAATGATGATTCTAGTGTGCATGTGGATGATAATGTAGTTAAAGACATGAAGATAGTGATCTTATGTTAATGAAATGATAATTTTGATTACATGCATGAGGATGATGATGCAAATAATAGTCATGTGCATATCGTAAATAATGTGGCTATGAAAATTAATGTATGTTCATTAGAAGGACATGATTGTTATAAAAAAACAAAGACATGTATGACGTAAAAATATTAAATTATGAAATACATCTTAATAAAATAATAACAGAGTTGTTACGTGTCATTCTCTCAATTACTTTTTTGTTTTTTCTTGCCAACTCCATGGACATGATTAAAACATATCTTGCCTCGTATTTGACTCATCCCTAAAACTCATCCTTTTCTTTGTGTGATTTTGTATATAGCAAGCCCTCCCATATCAATAGTTGGATGACCTTGATTTTAGGAATCCATGAGAAATCACATGAAATGATGTAGTAGCCATCTATGAATATCATATTGTGTGCTCTTTATCACTCCTTCAGTTTCAAAAGTTGCCTAACCTTTTTTTCTTTTGTGACAAAATGCATGCTTTGGAGTTGATCATCAGAAGTTAGATAATTCTCAAGATGAAATCTCAACTGTTATTTACTATTTATTTATTGATTTTGATTTTTATAACGTGTGCCTACACTTGAGAAAATTTACAACGATACAAGTTTTTAGATAAAAACAAGTACAAGACGCAAACACCCTGTCTAACGTTTTTTATGCCCTCAGCGAACTTAAAAATTCGGTCATATTCTTAAGCCTTGTTACAAAGCATTAACCTCCTTTTTACTACCGATCTCTTTAAAGTTTGTTCAGTTTTAGTTGTCAAACGGCTTCTTTATGAGAGGTATGCGTTTGAATCCGAGCTGAAACATATTTGCTGAGCAAAGGTAACTTGTGAGATTTACAGTAAAATGAGCTCGAGCATACACCCAAAGCGTCAAATCGAAGGAACGGTGAAAAAAAAATACAAAGCACACCATTTTTCCTTACGATTTACGAAGCCGCTCATACTTGCCCCCTTTAACCCGATTCTACTGCAAAAGTGCCTGTTCTTCACCGGCCGTATATCGATCGTCTTCGCAGGTATGCATTTCGCCAAATGTTAATCGAATTATTTCTTTAGTTTACTATTGGCATTCAGTTTGTTTACAAAAATTTGTTACTGATAACTATCTCCATCCAAATTAGGCTTTTTGCACCTTAACACTAAACCCTAGGGTTTGATCTTCTTACCAGGTTCTCCCCATTGTTAAACTGTACCCTTTCATCTTCTCTGACATTGAAAATGAGGTAATCGATCTTTAGCAGACACGACTCGCATGATTTGAAAATTTGATTACTCCCCCAAATTTATAGATCTTGCTGAGATTGCTAGTTTTTTTTGTTGTTTTTGCAGTCGACCAATGGAGGAAGACGGACAAGTAAGTTCTATTAGCTTTGATTCGTTAGAAATTTGTTGTAATTCTATCTGGTGTTTACAATAACCAAATACTTTCACCTTAATACAAACTGCTTATAGATTGTAGAATGACAATGTAGTATTATCGTTTTGTGTGGATTATTGTTTTCATTTTAATTTAAAGAACAAACTATAGCATCACACTGTTCATAATTCAATATTCATGTTGTGTGTAAGATTATGTGCATATCACCTTTCCCTGATACCATCCTGTCATCTGATGCTAGCGGTTTGTATATCTTCATCTTTTAAATCATGTCCATTTGTTCATATCTTAAACATTATGGTTGAGCTTGATTCTTTAATATCTGTTTATGCAAATATTCTCTTTGGCTGCAAATGTTCTTCTTGGGTGGCTGTAAATGTTCTTCTTGGGTGGTTGCAAATATTCTCTTTAGTTTTGGATTTCTGGTTTTGTTTTTCATGTTTGGGTACTCTTTATGGTAATTGGTATTTGTATGACATTTAGTCCAGCTACCTGTTGGACTGTCATTTATATATAAAAAACATTTAAAAAAATATATGCTATCCTCATCTGATTGTGTCTTGGTTCCTTTTCTTGATTAATTTGTTTTCTTGATGTATTATTCTTTGTATTTTCCAGACCAAAAATGAGGAAGAGGAGTTCAATACTGGTCCCCTGTCTGTCTTGATGATGAGTGTAAAAAATAACACGCAGGTAGTAGATTCTCTACATAACTTTGATTCTTGGTTAACATTTATAAATCAAGTTGAATTTTGATCTCTTTTATTGTAAATAGTAATTTTCATCTACACATTTAGGTACTCATAAACTGCAGAAACAATAGAAAGCTATTAGGACGGGTTAGGGCATTCGACCGACACTGCAACATGGTGCTGGAAAATGTTAGAGAAATGTGGACCGAGGTCGGTTTTCTACTTCTAGCTTGAACCGTTTTTATAATTTACTTCTTGTATTCCCTCTTAATATTATTGGTGCCACATATGCAATCTGTACCAGGTGCCAAAGATAGGAAAAGGTAAGAAGAAAGCTCTTCCGGTTAACAAGGACAGATTTATCAGCAAGATGTTTCTTCGTGGGGATTCCGTCATCATCGTGCTTAGAAACCCTAAATGACAGGTTCTATCTTCAATCTCTTGCGGATCAAGCTCAGTTGGTTTTCGTATGTTTTTTTCGAGGGAGATTTACTATTAGAAAGTGAAGTTCTTTGTATCTTGGCAACTATTAATGTGCTATTAGAACAACCAATATATTGCACTTGCAAGCTTAATATGTTTCTGATGTCTGCCTATCATTCAATCTTTTTTTTTTTTCTTCCTTTTTTCTTTTCAATTGTTGATTGTTGGAACCTTGTTTTTAAACCTGTTTAAACAATTGGGGTTTTTTTTCTAAATGGGTGTAGTTGAAAAAAATATTTACCAAAAAGGTGCAGTTGAAAACTTATTTACCAAAGTGGGTGTTTTCCTTTATTATTGTTTTTCTTTTTTTATTAGTTAAAAGTAATTAAATATAGGAAAACACCCATTTTGGTAAATAAGTTTTAAAAACACCTATTTGGTAAATATTTTTTTCAATTACACCCATTTGGTAAAAAACTCAAACAATTGACATATTTCTAAATCATGAAAAACAAAACATTAAAACTCTATTAAGAAAAACCAAATTTGACAGGTACTGTCACATATTGGGAAATCAAACTGTCAGCGTGTAATTTCTAATTAAATAGCTAAATAAACGCGTAATCAGTGACATCCATGACTTAAGGCTTTACATTTAGACTAAAATCAATCAAAATCATGGATTTGAGGGAAAAATTTCGGTTTAAAATTGACCCAAATTTTTTAGGTCCTAATATTCATACACCACTCTCATCATCTAGACACCTTACTTGGGTCAAATTAGTCACATCATACTCACATAATTTTTACTTATACATATTTTTTAAATATATTTTAATATTAAAAAGTACCAAAAGGTGATGTTATTAACCTTGTGGAGAGAACATAGTGGTAAGAGTGTTGAGGCTTCAAGCTTGAGGTTATGGGTTCTACTCATGTGGCCATGGGGGTATTGGTGATGTTATTTGGGGGGGGGGGGGGCCCGGGGTTTACCACGCAAGTGGGTTCTCCGGTCATTAAAAAAAAGGTGATGTTATTGGTACAACGGTGTACCAATATCAATAGCCATTTTTTATAATATGATCATACTAACCTGTTTCAAATGGGATAGGACTACCAGCTTTAGTTATGGGCAAACAAATTGTAACTAAGAAGCCCTCCTTTGCTCGACTTTAAAATTGTTAAACGGGTAGGCATTTTTGCCATTCACATTAACCTACCCGAGCCCGGCTTGTATTGCTTGTGGAACCATTACAAAACATACAAAATAATTATAATTATACAAAAAAAGTCATTTTCTCAACAGGTCAGGATTACCAGCTCTAATTCGGCTTAGGTTTGTTGGAAGTGTTTTTTCTAGTTCTAGTTAGAAATAAGTTCGTATTCACTTTTAAAAACTCTCAATCAACTACCCCAAAAACAAACCTCAGCACCTGACTTGGTGACACCCTAGTTCAGACATTAACCATCTTAAAGAGTTTATATGCTGTTAATGTGAATCTCTAAATAATCAAGTTGTCTAATTTGAGAAGGAGATGATTACATGCATTCTTCTAATTGAAGAAGAACAATTTGGGTGCAAATGGTTACATAGCAGAATGCAACCGCCGGGCTTTCCACCCATCTGTTTGCTGTACTTTGCTTTGACCAGTCTTAGACACAATGACTGATGTATTGTCACATGTGGCGGTAGTTGTACTCTCGTCACTGGATCGCTTGTCGAGCCAAGAAATAATGTCACCGAAAACTATATCAATGTTGTGGTCGGTCTCCCCAGTGGTCAAGCCATGCCACATTCCAGGGTATAGTTTTATGGTCTTGTCTTTGCTGCTCGCCTGAGCGTATAAAGCCTTGCTTACTTCTGGATCTGTAACTGTATCTGCTTCTCCATGCAGCACAAAGAAGGGTATTGTCACCTGCCAGCAAAGTCAATGCCTATTTTAACTCCGAGACCAACAAGGGAAATTAAGTGAATGCCATTTTTTATTATCATATTCACCCAAAAAGTCGTTAATTTTTTCTGTAAATTTATTAATTTGATTTTTACATCTAATTAAACACACGCCACATGCATAAGATGACTCAAAGGCGTAAGTTCATGCAAGTTTTGCACTACAAGTGTCAAGGAGTCATTGGTTCATTAAATCGCACAAATTTGTTGTCATACGGTAGGGTGACAATTTTGATTAAAAGCACGATAAATTGGTTGGTTTGGGCAAAATATTATTATATTTTAAGTGAAATAAGCATTATCATAACATAAAACATGTTGAAATGAGTAATATATTAACACAATATACGTTAAGATAAGTAAACTAAAAACTATGTAAATAGAATGAATTTAAACAGACAAATTTATTCAATAATATATTTGATCAAAAATTCACAAAAGATTATCTAAATAAATTATTTGTTTAATTAAAATATAATTTAAGCTGAACTAAATTGATTATTTTTTAAAAACGACTTATTTAAACTTAAATTGATTTTTTTTTAAAAATCCGTCCTTACTCATCACCTAATCATACCTAACCTGTCCATGTTTCGAGGCTTATCTACGTGATTATGTGTGTTGAATTTCCTTATATTGAAGCATTATAAATTTTTAGGAAAAAAATGTTGATTGCTATTTTGGTAACTACATTCAGTCAAAATGGCTGTTCATGTTGTTTCCCAAAGGTTTGATCATTGATGGAACTAAAAGTAAAAAGTTAAAAAAAGTGGTTTACTGATTAATAAAGATGGTCAATTCAACCTTGTGGAGATAGCCTAGTGGTAAAGTGTTAGGGTCTTGACTTTGAGGTTGTGAGTTTTAGTTATGAGGGTGACATTTATCCGCAAGGCCACTAACCCAGGTGATTGCGCCCTCGATTTACCTATTCTTCACGGTTAGTTGGGTATTGAGGGGGCCTGGGGTTTACCACGCAAGTGGGTCCCCGTCATAAAAAAAGACGGTCAATTCAGAGAGGGTAATTCTGTAAATAACCTCACTTAAGGTGTCTTCAAGGCTCATGCTAGTTCTGAGTAATTCAAGAGCCGTTTTAAGCCTGGGCTTTTGTTGATAAATCAACTTGTTCCCGCGAATCTGTACGCACGTGAGTTTACATAATTAGCCTTCATTGGATATGAATGTAAGAGGAAGAATGAGGGGTATTAATGTAAATTAACCATAACCTCTTCTCTTTTAAGAGGGTCCTTAAATGCAGCATCAATGACATCCTTTGTAGGGACAATTTTCCATCTGGGAATCAAGTCTTCTACTCTTGTTAACAAGTTTATCACAAGTGGGTGAGGCTTCACCTTCTCAGATATCTATTAATAAAAAAATTAATATAAATCAATAATTAAATGCATATATTTAATAAATATTTTAATGAATCAAATTAATTAGCCCTTAGTTTATAGGGCTACCTTACACATGGGAGCCACAAGAACTGCACCATGCCAGAAATTAACATCTTTTTTATGTACAAGTAGGGCTACTGCACCACCCATTGATTCCCCGTACAAGAATCTTTTTTTGTTCACGTATTCATTTTTTTCTGAGTCACAAAATCTAAGAGTGTCATTCCTTAAAAATGTTTCGTGAATCTGTGTGCTTGAATGTCCGATACATATATAACAATTGAAGACAATTATCCAACATCAACTCTATACTGAACACACTTAAAATTAGCTCGTTCATGTTGTATTCTCATTCGGCCAGTTTAATGTTCACGTCGTTCATGGTGGGTTAGTGTCCTTGGTGTATTTTGATTATTTATAAAACTGATTATGTTACGAGTTTCGAAAATATGATTTGATATACCCAAACACGAAACAATGATCGTTTCCGACTTGCAAACATTATGATAATTGAGAATAATCACTTTCAAGTTATATCAAAGGCTCTTTGATATGAACCATTTTGCTTGGACTTACCAGAAACGTGTTTGAAGTAGTTGCAACAATCATTTACTATGTCATCAAACCTTTTGATGTAACAACGTGCACCCATGGAACGCCCATGTCCTTCGTAATCTATCCCAAACACCGCGTACCCGTAACTCGCTAGCTTGGTCCCGCATCCTAGAATCGAATTTTGTTTCAGTTTATAAAGATTTGTAAATAAATTTTGCGCAACTAAAAACACCATAAAATAAATCACTATGCCAAGTCAGGTGATGCAATTATACAAATTCTATGTATAAAACTACAAAAAGGATGCACATTGTATAAAAATCTTAATATTTTCTTTAAATAAGAAAATATTAAAAAAATTATATGTTAACACAATAAAATGACAATCTATTACTTAAATTTATCATAACCAAAAGATATCCCTTTAGCTTCATTTATAGAATGTCTTGAGTTTGAAACTATCTCGAAACGATTGCTCGTGAATGAGCATGTCCTAATGTTAAGTTTTTCTGGTGAGATATAGATGGTGTGATTTATATACCAGTTTTCTTTCAAGGATGTGTTAAACAATCAACTGTTCAGAGACAATCAACGATAAAAAAAAACTTAAATTGTTAATTTGGTGTTTTTTTTTGAGGTTACAAGCAGTTAATCAACGTTTTAGCCACAAATCATACAAATTGTCATCAATTATGAACAAACAAAATTGGCCTCACCGATCGGAAACCTCTCACTTCGCAACCGTAACGTTATCAATGGAAAAAAATCTGGATTGAAAGCATGAAAATTCGAATATCGCTACCTCACCGATCAGAAAGTTCTTCAGTGAATCGAAATGATGAACCAAGTGGCGAGATGATATAGTCAGAAAGCACCAGGATGAATATCACGGTATGCGTGTGGGTTTTTTGTTCGAATTTGTCGTTTATCTTTGATTTTTGTGTATAAAGTTGAAATCAACATGTGCATCACATTTCATTCACAATCTCATATGCGCATTCGGTAGTCTGTTTGATGATCTTATTATACTTTTGTGTGGTTTATTAGATTGTTTAGGTTAGAAATCATGAATGAGTGGTGAAATTGAGCTAGAAGAAAACGATTTTGGAAACCCTAGCGATGCAAATCATTTGCTACAGAACTTAGGAAGTAGACGGATATGCATACTTCATGTGTACCAACCTAGTAACTACTGAGAAGATCTCCTTCAGTGATATTTTTCGGGTTGTGTTATTCACACCCACCCCACACCCTCTATACGTCTCGTATAGGTCTATACGAGGCGTATAAGGAGGCAATCATTGGGTGTCAGAAATCGTCAGTGCCAATGATTGGGGACCTATACGAGGCTCTATACGTGACCAATCATTGGGTGTCAGTGCCAATGATTGGCAACTTATACGTGTAGTATAGACCTATACGCAGGGCTATACGCCACGTATAGGTCTATATGAGGCGTATAGAGTCGGTGGGGTGTTGAATTTAAAAAGGTGGGTGTGTAAACCAGTCCCTAATTTTCTTAATTGAAATTCATTTTGTTTGATATATGCTTTTATGTTATGACTTAAGTTGCCAGATTATATACGTTTGACGTAAATAAAAATTATTTTAGAAGGATTTATATCACGTGCGTACCCAGTAAAAATCCCAATTAGAGTGACGGATTTAAATCATGTGCATACAAGTTAATTTCTTGCATATTTTTCTTTCTAATAATGTATTTAATCAAGAAATGAATCATGGAATCATCAAACTTAATGGTGGCAGCCACATAAAAGCAATTTTAAGAACACTTGAAGATGTTTCTCAGCTGCAACACTTGAAGATGTTTCTTTATTGCTTAGAATCATATTTTCGGGTGAAATCGTGGTTAGCAAGTAACATATGTACGTTAAAGCAGATCATCAGTTCATTTAGAATTTATATTTCTATTTTCTTTTTTAAGATTTTTTATGATTAGTTTATTTTAGACCTACATGACATGTTTCATTTTCATGTAAGTTTTTGAGTTTGAACCATCCAAGCATCCTGGTCCATTCTTGATCCGTTCTCAGATAAATGAATTATCTGTCATTCGGACAAGTTTTCACTTGATCATTTGTTGTTCCAAGAAGTTTTTAGGAACCAAAAATTGTTAAAATGCATAATCTACAAGAAATTCCAAATTTTGTTTTGCATCGATTTCCTAAGGTAGGTCTAACGAGTCGTCTTCGTTCTCTTGTAGGTTCGTCCTCTGTTTTTGAATACGTTGTGTTTTTGTGGGATGTTACATTATTGATTTAGTAATCCTTTATGGGTGTTTAGGTTTTGAACACAATGTTTGATTCTTGACACATTTTAATAATTTTATAGAATTATTTGGTTGTATGGTACAATTAAAGATTTACATGGGAAGGTATGCCGTATGCAGCTTTTTGAGTTTGCTTATTTTGGATTATTTGGGCATTGCTACTATTAATACCACCACATATTGCTAACATTAATATTTATTTTGAAGTCAGCATGAGCAGATTGGTCTCTATTGGCTTTTCTAATGGTATATAACTATATATAGAACGCGTTTAATTGTTTATTTTGTCATTGATTTTCATATGTATTCTTTGACAACAGAGTATATGGGTTTTCTTGAAAATAGATCCTTATTCAAGTTTACATTAATAATCTTCCATGTGTGTTCTTTTTTGCTTTGATTATGCATATCTTTACTCATAGATGGTTTCCACTTGATGTTTGAGTTAATAATGTTTTTTATTTTTTTCATCAGACAGATGAAAAAGCCGGTGGAAGTCCTACAAAACAGTGATGATTTTTTGTATTAAAGATTTGCAGGTAGTTAGCTATGAGTATATCTTCTTTATTTACCATCTGCTTAGTGATTTAGATGACATTTATATTGAGTTCCTACTTGGGTCAAAGTCCGGATGACCGAGCGTAAACTGTAAAAAAAAAAGAAGAAGAATAACTCAAATCTATATATATTTTTTGAAAATTTTGTTATGTAAAGGGGTTATTCATAATTTTTGAATTATTTTTTGAACTAAATTCTTTGTCATTTATGTTTCGCTATTTGCATTTTTTTATTATATTGTTTTCTATTTGAAGCAAAATGTATGAAGCACAAATTTTAGAGTTTGTTTGAACCAACTTATATGTTTTTTTGTAACTATCAAGGATAATGCACGTATAAACAAATACATATAGTTGTTACTGGTTATTATAATTATATTGGGTTATCTAGACAGAAATGGACATTAAACTAATTAAACCTGTTTAAAAAAAGGAACTTTTGAGTATGTTATTTGGGAAGCACAAAGTTGCATTCCTTAAATGGCCCTAAAATGATTTATTAGTATATTGGTCCAGTTTTTATACGGTAATCATTAACTAATGTAGAACCAAATTTTATTACAAGTTTATAGTCTACTTGTATCCAAGTATGTATAATGGTCTCCTATTATTAGGTCAAGGGTTCATCACCCTCATGTAAAGTGAGTTTCATATATAAAGGTAAATTTGCATACAAAGGGTATGAATAATGAATGATAATAACCACACAAGACTTGTGTATTTTTGTGTGATAAATAATCACAAAAAACGGAGTTATATGATAACTCTGTATATATGTGATAATTATCATGCAAGAATAAATAAGTCTTTGATAATTATCACAAATTCTTTATATCTATAATAACTGCCCCTTAAAAAAACATGAACATGAGTTGATCTTTTAAATTGTTCGTGTGCCGTAAAACTACAAATGAGGAGACATTTTTAAAGCAAAACATGAGTTTTTTACTGGTTCTTTTTTTATTTTTTGTCTTTTGTTTTTTTAAAAAACATGAACATGAGTTGACATTTGTTTTTTTGTCTTTTTTACTCTCTAATTCGATCATAAAACCACTCTCTAACTGTAAAATCAACACATTTTGTCTATCACAAAACTCAAGACTTATAATAAAGAATCCTTTTCTTATACAATTTGATGCCATAAGACCATAAATCTTTGTGTTCTAGAGACCTATTATATATCAACCCTTTGATTGAGAGGTACTCATTTTCTCACTGATATTACTCTTAAGTGTTGATTAGTGATTGTGATAGTTAGCAGACTCGAATACACGTTGAAACTACTAGAAAAGTGTAAACACTAAGAAACTTTATTGAATTTGAGAACATGGGCTAACCTTTCATGAAGTCACCGCATTCCATCCCATAACCTGCGATAAAACACTAAAATTTGATAATAAGATAAACCCTATTGCTATGTTCCCGAGTTTATCTAGGAGAGAAGAAATGGAGGGAAAGGAGAAACATTTTGTGTTCTTGAGTTTTATTTAACGAGTGAAAATAAAGGAAAATAACACGTGTGTTCCCGAGTTTCCTTAAGGAGGAAAAGTGGAAAGAAAACTATGCAAACAATTCTAAGTTTTTTTTTTTCTCTTTTCCTCTCGTTACTTTTCCTTTCTTTTTCTGTATGTTATCTCTTTAATAAAATTGGGAACCGAGCGTATAATCGCAAACTTGTGTGTGTGTGTGAAGGAGTTAATACCATGGCAAAGAAAGACGAGGGCTTTTGGAGAAGAAAGAGGCAGCCATCTGCAAGTGAAGAGCTGAACTCCTCTTGAATTCTTCACATATTCCTACAATTTCATAAAAACCATCATTATAAGATTCAATTTTTATCATAAATTCATAACACCCATATGAAAAAGAACATCAATCAATGAGCATCAAAAACTGAAAAAACAAGCGAACAATTATGAACTAGGTGATTGTGAAGGAAAAACAGAGAGCAAACCTCCTGATATTCGAGCTCCATTAATGGCGGTTCTGAAATGACTCGTGAATCGAATGAGAGAGAAAACGATGAGGATGGATCCCCCAGGAAAAGAAGTTATCAGAATCAGTGACGTTTGGTTCATATACGAGGCCCATGCTCTCTGTACCCATAACTTTCGACATCATCATGATTCATGACGTGGAGAATGTTCACAGCAAATTATTTCCTTTTATTTTAGAATAGATTGGTTGGTTGCAAAATATTTCTTTATATGTTGTTTAGCTGGATAGATGAGTCATAGGTTTGGTTAATTTTATTTTATAATAAATTGATAAGATGGTTGAATGGTTAATTAATGATATTTAATCAAAACTACGTCGTTTTAATAGGTTTCACACCTAAGTTATATGCTTAACAGCCCCATATTCACTTTCTCCTAATAATTTAATAGACTAGTGAAGCTTAATAGACACGATTAAAATTAAGAAGCTTTAGACACAGTAGCTAATTCTAGTTAACTCATTTTTTGCACCTACCAAAAAATTATAATTTTGAGTAATATAGTATCCTAAATTTCGGGAAATTTTGATTGATATATCGTCTTGAATAAAGATTATCAACTAGTTATTAAATACATATATACAGAATCAAATATTTAATAAATAATACGTGAATTATTTGAAGAAAAGTTTGTTTACACGTGTTACTATAACATGTGAATTAAAACAAACAACAACAAATTCCGTTTGTTTAGTTAAAATCAACGAACATGAACAAAGATAATGCTCGTTTGTTTATGTTTGTGCACATTCGATGATGAATTTGTTTATGATCATTTACCTTCATTTGTTTACGCTCCTTCATTAAAGGTGTTTATACAAACACATACATATACTCACATGCATATATATATATAAACAAACTTGAAAACCCAGTTATTTGAAACTCTTGTTAAAATTTTAATCATTTGAAATTTAAATCTTTATAATACATGGGCTGAATTGATAGAAGATTATATTTCGGACCGAAATAGTTAAAACACTGAAACTACATAGGCCAAAACCGTAATTTACTCTTTAAAATATGATGACTAATAGAAAATGATAATTGGTGACATCGACTTCGTACCTCTTACTAATATTACTTGATTATTTAAATAATTCTCGATAATTCTAAAAAATACCAAATATAACTCGATTTCTTTCCATAAAAGTTGACTAAAAAAGGTGGGTAGGCGGTGGTATGACACATCATGATCACTCATGAGATAACATCGGACG
The DNA here is from genome assembly GCA_009363875.1 of Mikania micrantha. Taxonomy (NCBI): domain Eukaryota; kingdom Viridiplantae; phylum Streptophyta; class Magnoliopsida; order Asterales; family Asteraceae; genus Mikania; species Mikania micrantha. The sequence continues at coordinate 83,387,950 of CM018695.1, read as the reverse complement.
AGTAGCATATACATATATCATGATTTTATATGAACCCCACGGACCACGGTTGATCAGTTAGTCCTAGTCATCATGGACCATCGATAAAAGCGGTTCGTGTAGTTTTTTGAACGGCAAATTTCATAAAAAAGACGAAGATGAGCAAGCAAGAAGTAAAAACTCGATTGGACATCAAAACATATAACCCACCTAGCTTGTTGTTTAACCAAAAAATACTTAAAAATTGCACCTCTTAATTTAAATAGTTCGAGATAGGATCCACGCCTCTAGTTGAAAACGACATCATTCCGATCTTTCTAAATGCACCACATAGCAGTAAGAATTACCACATGAACCCCCTCTTTTTTCCTTTCATTTCCTTCGCATAATCGATATGTTTCTAGGAGATCCTTGACTGAAAATGCAAATATGGACTGTATTTTGCACCAATATGTAACTCCTTGCCATATCATGGTAGTCATGTAACATGCAGAAAATAGATGCGTAACCGTTTCCACGCCTTCACCACATAATACGCAATATTTGGAACCAATAGGGATTCGGCACTTGGTCAAAGCAGCTAGCCAGAAGAATGAATCCCACAGAGCAAAAGGGGTCAATATTAAGGTATTATCATAGTGATAAAGAGTTAAAAAATTATAGAGTAAGTTTTTATTGTTGTGAAAGTGGAGAAAACATGAGAGAAAACTAAGATCCTTTTACTATGTTCACACTTTCTTTCATTGATATGAACCCTCTGGCCTTTGACATATTGTACAACATTTAGAAATTGTTCATTTTTTACCTGTTCAGGCTGTGGTTGTTTGGTGTTTGTTTCAATTAATGAGATGTGTTGTCATACAAGAAAAGATTTCACTTGTATGCATATGTTCAGATAAAACAACACGTACACAGATAATCCTACTATGTAGTGTATGAGGGGGGAGACATGAAGACATACCTTACCAAAACATTTTAGACACATCATAATATTTTTTGTGACAGTGTATACTAAATAGTTTATGGTGTCTCTGTTTAGTACTAGATTAGTCACATTAGTCGCATGTATATGAGAGATATCAGCAGTTAAAGAAGGGCAGAGATACCTGTGTTGTTAATGACATAATATCAGTGTCACTTAGTTTAGTTCGTTATTAGACTAATGAATTATATGTTCAGTTTATTATTAAATGTTAAGTTCGGTGGTATATATTCAATTCAATATTAGTACCGTCAACCTATGTCTGTATGCTTTTGTTTATCCACTTTTCATCATTACTATTGTTTATCGTTACTGAGCAAATATTTTGCTAAGCCGTATCTTCTTTGTGATATTTCTATAATATGTGTCTGGTAATCAAGGAAAACCGATTATTAAGTGAAAAAAATTTGTAGATCATAACCTTTTCTTGTTATTTCAATAATATAATAAACACTTAACTATTTTCTTTCATTATTGGAATTATCGACCCTTTCAAACTTTGGATATTTAACTTTCGATATTTATATTCCTAATGTTAGTTTTTGATTTGATATTTGTGACATATGCACATCAGGCTACTTGGGTTGGAGTGTATATATGCATCCTTAAGACAAAAAAAAACAATAAAAGTCATCACACATTGCACTCTGAACGACAATGTTTTCAGAACCGGACCGTATATTGAACGTGTATTCTTACCGGTTAGAGGTCCGGCCAGTCGGACTGGTCAAACCTGATGATTTTATAAACATTATATATATATATATATATATATATATATAGGGTAGGGATATTCTAAAAAGGGAAAATTTCTTAAAAAGTATAAGAAGGAACGTGGGTCGTCGATCTTTGGTATTTAACGGCTGTGATTTTGATGGTGGCAATGTTGTAATTATTATGATGTTTTATATAAACAGCAATTAAAAACAAGGGTAAATAAGTAAATTTGGTGTTTTTAAAATGCTTCACCTGCATAGAAAAAAAAACGGAGCCATAATTCCTTCAATTAAGCCGTAAAAATTGGGGGAAAACAACCTAATTTTGAAGAAGAATATTACAAGTATCCATGGCGTCTAGTAATCGTTCCAACATAAAAGATGAAAGTAAGATGTTCTTGATTACGAAAAATTAACTTTAAAGTGTTTTTATTGTTTTTAAAAGTTCTTAACCTTTTGTTCAGGAATTAGCAAAAAACGAAAGCTGAAATCGACGAACAAATCCGAAGCATTGTCTCCTATCAAATTCGAAGCATCCAAACGAGGTGTATTGCATGCACATTATGGTTTTTCCTGCATATGTTTTTGTTATGTTAATCATGTGTATGGTGTTTAAGTTTTTTATGGTGTTTATGTCTTAGAATGTAGTGTTTTTTATGGTGTTTATATTAAATTATATTGTTTAGTGGGTTTATGTTGTTTCGTCTAATGTAATTCAAAACTAGAAGTTTGGTGAGCGAATAATTGAATGGCTTTATGGCGTTTTTGCGGTTTATGGCGTTTTTGCGATTTATTTCCCTATATGAAAGTTGTATCAGCATATATGATATTGGAAATTGTTGAAGACAATTCATTTAGTCTAACAATAATGGCATGTTACATGATATTGGAAATAGTTTGCTTACTGTAAAAAATGTAATCAGTGTGAATTGCAATTGGGAGATCAACTAATTAACGCCATAATGGTGTTTTACCTTAAAAACATCATACAACTCCATGCTTACTGTAAAATAGGTAATCGATATGAATTGTAATTGGGAGATCAAATAATTAACGCCATAATGGGGTTTTTTAGACTTAATGTTGACCATAAAAACACCATACAACTACATGCTTACTGTAAAAAATGTAATCAGTGTGAATTGCAATTGGGAGATCAACTAATTAACACCATAATGGTGTTTTACCTTAAAAACACCATACAACTCCATGCTTACTGTAAAATGTAAAATATGTGAGAAATCAAATGATTAACGCCATAATGGATGACTGTAATCGTAAAATACCTCCAACATCATTTGTATTTATATGATCCATGTGTCTTTGCCGATGTGGATGACTGTAATCGTAAAACACAGAACAGAGCATCAAAAAGCGTCAAAACCTAAACAACAATAAGATCACTATTTCATTTTGATCATGATTTTCATTGTTATGAGAAATTAGAAAAAGGAAACAAAATATTATGGCGAATATCATGCGAAATTCTTTTAGTTTAATCCTTTCAAAATAACCCGCTAACTATAAAATTACTTAATTATCCTTTTTGTTTGTAATTAACGTTTGCCACGTGTCAAACCAGGAATTCTTCTTATACTTTTTAAAGTTTCTGGCATTTGTAGAGTAACTCGAATCTATATATATATATGGAGTATGTTCAGATACAAATAGAAATTTTTGTAAAAATGGTAGGAATCAATAAAGTGTTGACATGTGGCATTTTAATGAATTAATAGAAAAGGGTAATATGGGCAATTTGTATTTAAATGATTTTTGAATTTTGCATGAAAATAGAAAAGTGGATAATCAGTTTCCCTGATTGAACCTATTCCAAAAATTTAAATTATATCACGTATAATCATAAAAAAAACGAATTTGTATACATCAAATACGAATCAAAATGAAAAAATCTCAGGTATTGAGTTTTTGAATTGCATTTGCAAAATTCGTAACATCAAATACGAATAAAAAAAACGCAGGCATTGACATGATATGAGGGTATGTATTGGTATGTGATTATATGAGAAATCATGTTTAAATTAACGATCTGACATGTGTTGTTTTCAAAACACACAATATCAACACATAACAACACAATGTGTTGAATAACAATACTGTATAACATCATAACAGCACAATGTTTCACATAATGTGTACAAAAAGACAACAACACACTATCTTATTCAATAATAGCACATACTAACACATAATAGCACATCCCTTAAATTTCAAATTTTTTACCACCTTTTTCATCGTCTAAAATAATAGGGTTTGTTCATCAGCTATAACTAGCAAAAATCAAAGGGTGGTGTCGGATTTAAACATAATTTGGTCGTCGATGAGCGTGAAGCACAAAAAATTTGGATTGAATCTTTAATTTCGGAGACTGAATCCCATTTTTTTATAAAACCATGATATCAGCAAATCAAAAAACAAAAAGATCCCTAATTTGCCCTTTTGATAACCGTAAATCTCATTTAATTAAATTTTTAACCAATTTTTAATCCCAACCCTTGATCTTAGCACATCAATGGTCCAGATTGTTTCTCACACTTTTTACAAAAGTAACCATTTGTACAATAACCTTACTCATATATATATAGGGGAGGGATATTTTAAGAAAGCTAAAAACCATGAGAAGCGTGAGAAGCATGAGAATGTGACACGTATGTGTATTTTAGGTTAAAGGGTATAAACGTCAACACATAAATGGAGAATGCACATGCAAGTCACATGTTAATTCAACCAAAATTTTTAAACGTATGTAACTATTTTATACGTTAACATTTTTTTAAACAAATTACACCATAAAATCAATCATTTTTTTACCTTTGTAACAAGTATAATATTGTTATATTTAAAAATAGAAAAAGAACAAAACTGATTGTTCTTAAAACTTGTGCGTTTTTATAGTGTTTTTCTATTTGCGAAGATGTTTTATGGTGTTTTGAACATAAACAAAACACCACGTTTTTTAGTTGCGTCATTTACACATGGTGTTTATGTCGTTTTTGTACTGTATAATTTAAACAGACGTTTTATGGTGTTTTTGAATTACAATCTTATTTATGGTGTTTTTGAACTATAATTTTGTGCATGGTGTTTTTGAACTGTAATTTTTATGCATGATGTTTTTGAACTGTAATTTTATTCATGATGTTTTTGAATTGTAATTTTATTCATGGTGTTTTTGAAGTAAATAATTTCACACATTGTGTTTTATGGCGTTTTTGAACTACGCAATTTCACATATGACATTTTTTGAACTATGTAATTTTGCACATGGTGTTTTATGGCGTTTTTTGAACACTAAAAAAACATGACGTTCTAAACTTCGTGATTTTACACATAGTGTTTTTCACATGGCGTTTTTTCAATTGTGTAATTTAAATGTAAATTACCATGTGTAACCTACTTAAACATGATGTTCATAATAACAACACATATAGTCTAAAAACATCATGCACAAAAAAAATGCAAAATCCGTAAATTAATGCCAGAAAACGTACCTATTTATAACCAATGTAAAAACGTCACGTACAAACTTAACACATCTATGTATAAAATAAAAACACTATGTCCAGATTTAATACACCATGTATAAAATGTTTATGAAACTGATTGTTTTTTTATGGTGTTTTAGGATGTTTATGAAACTAAGCGATTTATAGTGTTTTTCGTGTTTATAAACACCATAAAATACCCGATTTTAGTTTCATGAATATCCGAATACAATAAACACCATAAAAATGTTAACATCATAAACACAATAAAATATCTTGAAAAAATGCTATAAACAGTAAAAAAACTCTTAAAAACACCATAAAACTAAGTTAAAAAACACCACGTACAAACTTAGGTGTTTATATGGTGTTTTTAGTTTTCAAAAACACCATAAAATTCTCTGTTTTAGTTTCATTAATATACAAACACCAAAAATACCATAAAATGTTAACACCATAAAATATCTTTAAAAACACAATAAAACGTACAGTGTATAAAAAACACCATAAAAAGTCAGTTTAATTTATATTAGAAAAACACAACAAAACATACAGTTCGCAAAACCCAGTTTAGATTGTTATTTTACTTTTAAAAAATATATTAATATTATACTCGTTAGAAAGATAAAGAAATGCTCGATTTTATGGTGTAATTTTTTTAAAAAAATACTGACGTATAAAAAAGTTATGAACGTTTAAAAAAGATGGAGGAAAATGCACGTGACTTGCATGTGTAGGTTTGTTGGCTAGATCTTTCCATTCTACCCCTACTGATGGTTTTAACTTATAACTATTTACGAAAATACCACCACATTAATCTCAACCACAAAATCAATTGATCTAATGGTTGAGATCTCTTCTCACACTTTTTATGGTTTTAAGACTTTTTAGCCAAACCTTATACTATATATATATATGGAGAGGATCAAATGTTAACCATCCCTTATAGCATTAACTAGGGGTGTAAACGAACCAAGGCAGCTCGTGAAATGCTCGAGATCGGATCGGTAAAAAGCTCGAACGAGCCGAGCCTTATCGAGCCCGAGCCCGAGCTCGAGCCCAGAAGTGTGGCTCGTTTAGTTATCGAGCCCGAGCTCGAGCTTTACTTAACGAGCTCGAGCCGGCTCGTGAGCCTTAACGAGCTTTTTGTTTATATAATTTTTATTTATTATATTAAGTGTTTATTTATTATATTAAGTGTTTATTTATAAAATTAATTATTTTTATATATAAAATTATGATAAATATATTTAAATTAAATATTTTATGTTAAATTTATAAAATATAGTTATAAATATAATTAAATTAGTAATTAAAGTAAATAAATTAAATAAATAAAATCTAAACGAGCCGAGCCGAGCTCGAGCCTAAAAATTCTTTAACGAGCCGAGCTCGAGCTCGAGCCCTAATTTATCTTAACGAGCCGAGCTCGAGCCTTAATTTTTCTAAACGAGCCGAGCTCGAGCCTTAACGAGCTCGGGATCGGCTCGGCTCGGCTCGTTTACACCTGTCACACCCCGAGCCGGCGGGATAGGATCGGTTGTCCCGTCGGGCGGAAGGTTCCCGGGGCGCGATATCGTGAATGATAATCGGATTGATCAGATTGTTATATTGCACATGATACATAAATGAGAAATGCTAAATATGATAGAATTACAAAGTTAAATTACATCAATACTGTTTATAATTTAACAATGTAAATCTACTATTAACATCATAAGTTTTTCTATCTTGTATTTACACAAGATATACAAAATGGTATGTGTATGATGTCTTCAAAAGTATGCAGGTCCAAAAATACTAAGTCTTCTAACTGAAGTCCTAGCCCAGAAGTAATGACTTCCTAATTGACCTGTTCGTCACCTGAGAAGTCATGCAAAAAGATCAAGTCAACACATGGTTGGTGAGTTCATATAGTTTTGTGATTTGTAAATGAATTGAAAATCCTCTTTGGTAAAGACCCTAACCTCATTAACACCACATGTAATATCCACATCGGTATGCATATATATAGGGCATATGTAAGGGACAAGCCCTAGCCAACATCCCACCACATACTAATGTGCATATGACACTGCTGGTAATGATAATTAGGCATTTTTACCCTTAACACCATTCCATAAGTTCTTCTGTTATTGTCCCTGTGTTTACAATCAATTGAAATCCATGTTGATTTCACAAGTTCATCACACAAGATGATCAACCACAGTAATTTTATAAACAGTTATAAATGTTTAAGTAAATAAATAAATAAACATTTAGTAAAATCTAAGTCCTAATGATTGGGGCCTTTGGTCAACTCGAGTAGACTAGTCTGTCAATCAAGGTACTTAGTAGTAGAGGAGATCTGTAAACCTCATCAAACATGTGACCTATAATCAATCAGTCTAGCTAGGACATCTTTTGATATATAGGCTTTTATAGTTCTTTAGACCGTCCATAGTTCTTTGGCACATGTTATCTTTGAGCATTTCCCAGATGTTCCTCAAAATAGTTCTTTGTACTTAGTTCTTTGACAACACCTTCTTGAAATAGTTCTTTGAAATAGATCGTTAGTTCTTTGACAACACCTTCTTGAAATAGTTCTTTGAAAATAGATCGTTAGTTCTTTGAAAATAGTTCTTTGATACATAACAGTTACCTAAACAGGAGTCTAAGATAACAGTTATACATGTAAACATATACAAGCATTCAAGTAAACAATTTACCTAAAACAGTTTACGCATGCTTCTCAGCCCCGCGTTTTAAAACAAAATGTTAGAAAAGGGGCAATGAACTCACCTTGTAGTTGTTGGGTTGACTTAGCTTAAACGAAAGAATGCACGCGCTCTGTATTGTAATTGAGTATGTTTTCACGTTCCTGTATTGATTTCACGTTGTTAAGACTTGTAAGTATAAGTTTGTAGGGTTTTGTGTGTATAAATGTAGGTGTTAGCCCTAAAGTTGGCTAATACGCGTAAGACTTGGTCATGATCCTTGTTCGGTCCCATATGTTTGATTCAAGTCAATGACATTATAAGTTATCATCTTGTCATTAGTTATAAGCCATTTGTTTTGATGAAAGACTTAGTGCTTAGTTTCCAACTCGTCTTTGTTGATCTTGTACGTTTTGAACATTTATTGCATAATTATTTATTAATTAAGCAAACATTCTTTTGACATATCTTATTTTGATCTTATGAAATGTAGTGAACCCATGTGGGCCTAATCATGGCATATGGACCGAACAATGTGACCAAGTTACTTGTTGGGCCTTTGTGTAGCAAGTTGGGCCTTGGGCCCAAATCCATGGGCCTTGAAATAGTTCTTGAACAATTGAGGATGGTGAGGCTTATTTGAAAGTGTGGGACAATGATTTGGACTAATGGAATACAAAGGCCCGGACAAATGTTACAAGACCTAGATTTCAAGTGTTCTTATGGGCCTCTATTGGGCCACAAGAGAAATTGTTGGGCCAAAGGTGGGCCCAGTCAAGATTTGTGGGGCCTATAGTTAGAATGGGCTGTAGGATTCAGAAATGGGCTAGAAGTAGGCTGTTGGCCAAGTTAATAGCAAAGTGGCTCCAAAATGAGGACAAGGGCCTCAAAATAGGCCTTGAATCAGTTTCTGTGGGCCTCGGGCTGATTTTGCTGGGCCCAATGAGTTTTGTCTCAGGCCTTCACTAACATAGTTTATAAGCCAAGCTGGGCCTTACTTACATGGGCTGAAACAACTGTGGGCCTAAAAATTGGGCTGTTGGCCAGAATCGTGGCCTTGGACCAAAAACAGTGGGCCAGGAGATGATTTTACTGGGCCCCTTGGATTCCATCAAGGCCTGAAGTAAAATATGTCTTGGGCCAACCTGGGCCTGGTTCCTTTGGGTTGAAATCGATCGTGGGCCAATTTGTCCTTGGTTACCTAATGAATATGGGCCACAACAAGGTTTTTGGTTAAATATTTGGGGCCTACTAGGGCTAGTGGGCTGGAACAGATTAGCTGGGCCAAGATATCATTGGGCCTGGACAGTATGAGGTTGGGCCCATCCTGGGCCAACCAGAATACGCTTGGGCCTACTGTTGGGCCTGTTGGAAACGACTTGGGCCCATTAGGGTTTTGTGGTTAAGCCTTTTGAGTTAAAATGGCTAAATCAATGGATTTGAGTCTTGCTAGTGATTATTGGGCCGAAATTAACTATGCTGGCCTGATTACTTCTGTTGGGCCCATGTAGTCTCTCAAGTTAGGGTTTTGGCCCAATTGTAGTTCTTGTTGGCTGCCATATGAGATGGTCAAGGAAATAGGTTGTTGAGCTTAGGGTTTCCAGTCCAAAGTGCAGCTAGGAGTAGACCAGAGCTGTTGGATGATTAGAAGGCATGGCCGACTGAATGGGCTCATGATGCTTCGGCCGAATGGGGGGGGGGTTTAATGGTCGAATGAGCCTGGCCCGAATGAAGCTCATTCGAAGGTGGTGGCTGGCAACTAAGTGGCGAATGGTGGTGTTGACCGGCGAATGAAGAAGGCTCGAATAAGTATTGACGAATGGGACTCAATCGGTGGCCAAGGGCCATTCGGCCTATACTTCGGCCGTAGCTAGGCCCCTTTCGAACCTGGTCTTGAGTCGTGATTTCGAAGGTGTAGTTAGGCCAGAGATGGTGTTGAAGGGTGTAGAGTTCGAAGGGTAAGGGGCTGGACCGGTTAGAAGAAGGCTAGAACAAAAAGGGTGAGAAAACCCTATTTTTCGCTACTTTCACAGCCTCTTACCTCGCGATTCAGTGAAGATTAGCTTAGATCTGTTGTACTTTCAGGTAGAGGGCATCAAGAGCTTCGTTTAGGCGAAAGAATCACTCAATTTCATTGAGAAATGAGAAAGTTATGAGCATTTGAAGTTTGGATATGGTGAGGGTTTTCAAAACCGGGAATGGGGTGTTTGGTGAGGAAGATGAAGTGGAGAATGAGAAGTTTTTACTCATTTAAGTGTTTTTATACCCCGAGGGTGTTCGGGTTCGTTTTCGTTGCTCGGTTCGCGTTTTCGTTACGTTTCCGGAAAATTACGCGTAATTTAAATGGAATTAATTAAAAGAGTTTAATTTAATTATTTTAATGAGTTTCAAAATTGTAAAATGTTATTTATTTTATTTTATTAAATTACTTTCGTTCGTGTCGTGTTTTCGTTTTCGTTTCGTCAGATCGCGTCACCTTCGCGCGTAATTCCTTCGAATCGTCACCCGAACGAATACGACGATGGTTTTGCTTTCTGACTTTTGTTTTCTACTTTTCAGTCATTATTTCAGAATCTCTAAACTCACAGATATGTTTGTGTGAATCGTCACCCACGCAAACACACTGTCAGTTCGTTATTCTGAAATAACACTGTATCTGTGTTTGGATTGTGTTTCCTCACTGTCGGACTCAACTAAACTTCCTGTTTTCACATTGTTCTTGTACTGACTTGTCGGTCATCTGATTCCTGTCAATTGTGGACATCAGATCGCAACCGATATGTTTCTGAGTATTGTTTGAGCATCGTTGTTTCTCATGATTTGTTGTGTTAACTGTAATTAAGTTTTCACTTAATAAACGCAACTAATGTTTCAAATGTACGTTGTACTTAATGTATTTAAGTTTATACGAAAATACGTACAACGATTTCTTGTATTTAGGATCCTGTTAATTCAAATACTGTTTACAAATCGTATAAGTACACATAGTTACTGTAGAAAGTACACGTACCGTACGGACTTGCCGGGCGATCTGGTACTTGTTGTTACAACACCCCTAGCGTTAACCCGTTAACCTTGGCAAAAAATGCCCGAATCTTTGAATATTTTTTTCCATGGCCTTTATTATACATAAATAAGGGGTTTCTTTTTTGTGTTTTTGCTAATTCATCACCGTTTAGAATTTAAAGAATTGTAAGTTTGAGGTGCACTATCTGATGTAAGCAGTGTAATGCAAACATACACTTGATTTAAATTCTAAATGGTGATGAATTAACAAAAACACAAAAAAAAACCCTTATTTATGTATAATAAAGGCCATGAAAAAAAATTCAAAGATTCAGGCATTTTTTGCCAAGGATAACGGGTTAACGCTATAAGAGAGGGTTGACAATGGAACCATCCCCTATATATATATATAATCAAAAAAATAATAAATAATAAATCGCCGGTTCGTCCAAAACGGCCCAGAACCCCTAACCGGACCGGTTCACCCACCGGTCGCCGGTTCGACCGGTCCAGCTTTCAAAACAGTGCTGAAGGAGTTAAGGACTTAAGCCCACGACCATTTGATTGTGTGAACACCAATGGACCACCATAATATCTACTTAGGAGCGTGTCACTAAATTACTGTCGTATCAGTAATTTGGGATCAATGTTGATCAAAATTACGGTGTGTAGGAGCTTGATATCGAAAAACAAAATGAAAAAATTATAAAAGATTTACTTGATAAAAAAGATTAATATGTAAAGAGAGATGCATTTTTGGTTGTGTAGAAGTTTATTTGGTTGTACATAAAACATGCACCTTGGCTTTGGGAGCTACAAGCAGCCTCACACTTTTTTAAACCAAGAAATCAGTATCTTTAGTTTTTAAATCAACAAATATAACATATTTAGTATTTTTTAAGTCTGACAAAATGAGCGGGTTGAGTCGATTTATGTAACGGGCCAGAATAAGTTCGGGTTGTGAAGAGTTTTAAGGAGAATCAGTTTGAGTTTAAATTAGTCATTTTAAAAATCATTAATTTTAGTTCAAGTTAAAATGAGTTGTAACTAAACAAATAGTTTATTTGAATAATCTTCAATGATATTCTAATCAAATATATTATCGATTATTTTTACTCATTTAAAGTCGTTCTATTCACTTAGTTTTTAGGTTATCCATCTTTATTCGCATTCTATTAAAGTGTTACACATCTGAACACAACCTATCTTATAGTGCTATCATTTTCAACCAAAATACAAAAAAAAAATGACTATTGATCGCATGCGATTGTTTTTTTCTCCTCATGTCACGTGGTCGTCTTCTTGTTTTTTTTTTTTTAATGCATTAGTTTTGGATTTTTTTGTAATACTTTTTTTTTCTAGGCACGTTATAACTCAAAAAAAAGTTTAATCATAATCTTTTAGATATAATATATTAATATTTTAGTTTTTCTTGTTCTCTTTTATAATTTAAGATGATTGTAAATGTTTATTCGACCAAAGATAAATATGCATGTGAGCATATCGATAAAAATCAGCTTAAATTTACCCACCATCTAAATTGGGACTCTAGTCATCTTTTCCAATATAACCGAGTTAACAAAATTGTCTATCAACGAAATAAATAATTTATAAAATTCTAAAACCCGGGAAAAATCAGTTACAAGTTCGTATACAGCCCATAAATGACGTGACCCGACCCGACCCGACCCATGTTAACCCGTGGACCTGTCACTCGTTAGATGGTTCATGAATAGTTCAAAATTCTCAAATCTGTTCATATAATTCCGATGCACTATATTAAGCAGGTTCTAAGCCTCCTTCAGATTGCTCTTGATTGGTCAGCAATGGCACAAAATCCAGAAAGAAAAGCAGTCATCGTTGCCACTTGCTTCCAGTTTCGGGTCCCAGCACCGATGGCTGCACCCGCAACCCCGCCTGCAACAAGAGCATTTACCTGTTTGAAACCAAAACGCTTCAATCAATCAACAGTGGTGAAAGTTATCAAATCTTAGCTGCCTAGCATGCTATTTACAATCTAATCAACGTCATGTACAATGCAGCTTACCCAGTCGCTTTTATTGCGGTATCTTCGAATCCCACAGCGCGTAAATGAAAAAATTCCAGCAAAGAGCCCTACATACGATAGACAACGAAATGCTTAGTGAGACTTTAATATTGCAGCAAGAAACAAGAAGTGAATAAATAATTTGCATTTTTTAAGCAAAAAACAAGAATAAACTTCACAAACAAGAACGGAGAACTATGGTTTAGATCGTATTTTGTAAGAATCTATCGTCGTATTTATTTAGCAGCAGGGAAATTTGTTTCACAAAATTATGGACAAACTTTACAGCCTTTATTATAGAATATTGTCAACTTGAAAAAAATATGCATCAGTGAGATTACCACATTGAAACCCATATTTACCAACGGTCTTGGCCTGCAAATAAGATAAAACATGAAACCATTAATCAAACTGGAACTACAAATTTGAGAACATGCAATTTAGGTAGCCAAGCTTAGTTTTTAAATCATGTGAAATGGATCAATTTACAATGGCAGTGGATTTATGCTGCAGTTTTAAGAGCACCCTTTTTTATCATCTTGACCACACCATTCTTACGAAAATTATGGTCACAAGTTTCAATAATTTAGAAAGATCAATTCTTGCTTTAAAAAGGCGCACCAGATGTGTGAGTTGTAAAAGTAAATCAGGATAGTGCCTCAAGGCGTTGAGGTGACACCTCATGTGCTTCTGTGTCAAAAATGGGTCAATATTAAGGCGTATAGGATGTTGATATGTGAAAATGACCAAAAAAACTACGAAAGACTTGTATGATAAATAGGCGGATATGTAAAAATGATCAAAGGGATAATAAAACCATGAAAGATTTACTTGGTAAAAAGGTTGATATGTAAAACATATAAAAGACATGTTCTGTTTGAAAATAAAGCTTATTTGGTTGAAAATAGAGCTAACGCCTCGCATATGTAATGCCCGCGCCAGCTTTTGGGACCTAAACACCGTGTAATGCCTCATGCTTTTTTAAACCAAAAGATCAATATCTTTAGCACTTACACAAGTTTGAAATTTTTGTTTCCAAAAACAAAAACCTCCTTTTAGTAACAGTAATCTATCACTCTATCCATACAACACCCCATTGCCAGGAGAAGATGCATTTGATTTTTGAGGCCACATATTTTCAAAATTATCACTGATCATGAACTTATGCTTCATATTTGTAAAGTTATGAGAAAGGAAAAGAATCATGCTAAATTTTCAACCTATAAATCCAACCATCCGTTCTAGCTATAGCAAATGCAAAGTTTAATTGAATCCAGTCAATTGAACTTATCATGGTGATTAGAACGAAAACTTACCAGGAAAGAAGCACGAGAAATACCAGTTAACCCTAAATCACATTCAACCAATAAAACACTTCAGAAAGTGAAGATATCCAATTGCTAAATCAAATATTTACATTTGTGAAATCCCAATGTTCATATCATGATAACATAAAAAAAAATTAACCAAAGTGTACAATTATCAACAAAAATACATCAAACATTTGCATTTTATGAAGCCCTAAAGTTCGAGTAAAAATTCGAAGTGAAACCTCTTCTCCACCAAGAAAACAGGTAGCAATCAGTTTAGATTACCTCTTTGTTTGGCATCATAGGAACCAACACATGAGCCCCAAATCAATCCGCCCTGCGATTCAAAGGATTTGATTAGCAAGGGTTTAAGTGATTTGATCGTGTAATGATTAGCGTATATCAATTAGAGAAATAAAATTGATTTGGAGATTACTAACGGTTCCGACGCTAATGATTGATTCGACGGCGATCGAAGAGCAGGGAACATCATGGTACCAATCTGCGTCCATCTTCTTCTTCGTGCTTCTCCTTTACGCTCCTTGTTTTTTAAGCAGACAAACAAAAGAAAGCGAGCCAGACAAAGAAAGTAAAAAACGACGGTAATTTCAAATACTAATTTTAACGTTATTTTATTTAGTAGTCATTATGGTTTGTTAGTATTTCACTTTTGGTTTATAAGTTTTATAAATTACTCATATGGTCTCTAACATTTGACATTTGTAAGTTGTAACCAATATATTCCTTATGTAATGTTAATTTGGTCAATTATATGAGGATAATTTGATGACCTAAAGATTATATGTGTTACTAATATCAAAAGTTATGGACCACATGGGTAATTTATGAAACCTAGGAACCAAAAATGAAATACTAGCAAACCACAAGAACCATATCGGTAATTTACTCTTTTACTTATTTTGTAAAAATAAAATTAAAAATGTTGGGATGATCAACTTCAAACTATAACCTTGAGCCGTGGACTCATTCAGAGCAATCTTTCGATCCCAAATGAGATAGGGGTAAAGTTTGTCTTCATCATTTCCTCATACCCTACTACAAAGTGGGATGCACTTGGTAAGCTTCTTTGATTGTCTTCTAGTCTAGTTGTAATCTTAGACTTCTCTTATAAGAGATCTTGAGTTAGAGTCTTATATAGAGCAAAATATTAGTTAGGGTTAAGCATGTGTTTCTTAGTTATAAGTTTTCTCCTGTGTCAGGTCATCAAACTCTGTTCTTCATAAAGAAGTGTTATTCATTTGTTAGATTGATCTCGAATAATTGGGTGTTTGTGTTCATAAAAATTAAATAGAGTTGATTACAATATTAAACTACGTCGTCCTAAAGTAAAATTGCTTGAGTTGCCTATCGTCAAAAAAACACACTTGGTTTCTCATCTCTCTTACCATCATAAAATCACTTGAGTTACTTATCATCTACGTAAATAAAAACAAAACAAAACTTGATTGTTGTCGCTACTACATAATAAGTCAAATGCAACATTTTTTTAACACAAAAGGTTGAAAATAAGTTGTATTTAGACGAAGTTGCATTAGTCTAATGCAACCTTTTTATTATATAAAGAAAAAAGAAATTTGTATTATGTAACAAAGAAGTTGCATTAAATCTAATGCAACTTCAGCTAGGATGATTTTTGTAGTAGCGTGTGATGCTTGTGTAAAATCAGGTTTTTACTAATTTGTAATTTTCATTTCTAACTTGTAATTCTTTGTATTGAAAATTAGTTTGGTTCAAAGTTGTTTACTAATTCTGTGTTAATTTAGTTACCTTGTTAGGCATTATTGTATTAATATCGATCATATTTATGTACTCATTAGATACTATCTTATGTGATCATTACTATATATAATTAAAAAGCATGAAATTGAATAGTAAAAATATATATTAAATAGAGTGTGGGTCCTATGATATTATATAGATACATATGTATGTATATATGCATATGTGTGTGGTGTGTGTATATATATATTAATAGTAATATATAGTGCATAGGTGTCTGATCCATGTGGTGATGTTTTAAAAGTTTAGATTTGGACCAGAAGAAGTTTTTTTGTGACAACTAGTACCCGACCGCCCGGCAAGTCCGTACGGTATGTGTACTTGTATACAGTAACTATGTGTACATATGTATTTGTGAACAGTTTTTGTATTAACAAGATTCTAAATACAAGAACAGTTGTACGTATTTTCGTGTAAACTTAAATACATTAAGTACAACGTACATTTGAAACATTAGTTGTGTTTATTTAAGTGAAAACTTAAGTAAAATTAGCACAACAAAACATGAGAAACAATAATGTTCAAACAATTATCAGAAACAAATCGGTTGCGATCTGATGTCCATAGATGACAGGAATCAGATGGCCGACAAGTCAATGTGAAAACAAGGTGAAAACGGGATGTTTAGTTGAGTCCGACAGTGAGGAAACACAATTTAAACATAAACTGCAGTGTCGTTTCAGAATAACGAACTGACAGTGTGTTTGCGTGGGTGACGATTCACACAAACATATCTGTGAGTTTAACGTTCTGAAATGATGACTGGAAAGTAGAAAACAAAAGTCGGAAAGCAAAACCATCGTCGTGTTCGTTCGAATGACGATTCGAACGAATACGCGCGATGGTGACGCGATTCGACGAAACGAAAACGAATTTCCACACGAAACGAATATAAATTTAATAAAATAAAATAATAAACATTTTTACAATTTTGAAACTCATTAAATTAATTAAATTAACATTTTTAATTATTTATTTTGAAGTACGCGTAATTTTCCGGATACGCGACGAATTAACGAACCGAGCAACCGAAACGGACCCGAACAACACACGTAATATAAATACTTGAAATGAGGGTTTTCTTCTCATTTTCATCTTCTACATCCTCTCTCTAAACAAATTTCCGGCTACACTCTTCATCACCATCAACCCACCTTCAATCCACCATATCTAGCTCGTTTCTTAACCGATTTGGGTGATTTTCGAACCCACGCGTAGCCCTTGATGTCCTCTACCTAAAAGTACAGCGGATCTGAGCTTTGGTCCAGTAAAATTCGAGGTATGAGCAAGGGAAGTTCACGAAAAATAGGGTTTTCACTATGTTTTTGACCCACACACATATAACCAACGGCCTAGAACTCGAACACACTAGCACCTTACCTCACGATCGACTGATCTGGGTTAAACATCACCATGGGAGAAGCTAGAACGAGGGTTGGAGCTGGTGGTTGAAGGAGGACACACAAGGTTCGCGGCTTTACATCGGCCGAACCCTGTTGGGACTCACGAAACCATGAGTAGCCACCTTCACCGAACCCTACTACAACCTTCTGGCCACGAACCCTCTACAGGTCCCGAACCCTAGATGCCATCATCACCGAGCCTTGACTCATTCCTCACGAACCAGTTCATGCGGACGAACCCTTGAGGCTGCCGAACCCCATGGTTAACCTACGAACCTTCAGTCAACTCGTTAACAGAACCTTCGTTTGTTGATACTGCCGAACCCTAAATAACCACGAACCCTTGGAACCTGTTGACCGAACCTCATGCACAGGATGGTAGGTTCGCTGCCAGGAGGACCTCATCCTTCGAATTACTGAAGCAGTCGATCATCCCTGTGTAAACAAACTCACGTTTTGTTGCCACATACATTCTGGCCCAATAACATATCTATCGGCCCAACACCCATTAATTCAGTCCAATTGCAGGCCCAATAATATGCCCACTTGAAATGCTGTTCGGCCAGCTCTTTGTTGGCAGCCCAAAAACAATGCAAATTCGGCCCAATCCAGATGTACATTAAGCCCACGTATACACAAGGCCCAGATATGATTCTTGGTTCTCGATGGGTCATGGTGTAACTTAACATATAAATAAAACAATAATCAAGTGTAGCATGGGGTCAAATTATTCACTAAAGATAATTTCTTCAAAGGTGGCACAGTTGCAGTAGTGATACGTTTTGAGAAATTATAACACTTGATTAAACACAATACATTAAAGATTTATGAGCTTTCATAAGAAATCTAAATATTTTATTTAGGATTTCTAATAATAATACATCAAATTTAGGTGAATATAAAATCAATAACAAGTACACCGGGCCGAAGGAGAATCGAGACCAATAGGTGACAACCGAGTTAAGGATAACACATACACGCGCACAAAACCTTACAACTTATACATATAAGTTAAATACTATGTGAAATCGATACAGGAATGTGAAAACTTCTACAAGAATAACAAAGAGCGCGTGTTTTCTTCCTTTTAAGTTAAGTCAACCCTGCAACAACAAGGTGTGTTCATATGCCCCTTTTACTTTAATCTTTACTGATTTTAACTCTCGGGGCTGAGAAACATGTTTACTTTTATTTATTTAAAAGTTTTGCTTAACATGTTATTTATACTTTGATTTAGATAATATTAAATTGTTTATTATCGTTTATCATTGTATGCATGCTTGTATGATTATGAGATAACAGGGAAACTCAGATGATTATGATAATGTAATTTCTTAATCATCAACACATTAGAATAACTTAGTTATAAGATAATAGCTTATAACACTTAGTTATTTTCACATGAGCAAATACCTAGACAGTTTACCCATAAGCATAACGAGAGCAATCCCTCATTGAGACTTTGGGATCACACGGATTACAGTAAATGATGATCATGATAACGTAACTTCATGGGATTCTTATCATTTACAGTAAATGATGATCATGATAACGTAACTTCATGGGATTCTTATCATTTACACATAATTAACATAATGTAATAAGACAAGTTCTTATTCGACTTTGTTAAACACACGAGAACATTCCCACACGGATACTTTGGGAACACATGGATTCAGTAAATGACGATTCTTATCATTTACAGTGAATGACGATCATGATAACGTAACTTCATGGGATTCTTGTCATTTACACCCGATTATCATAACGTAATAAGACAAGTTCTTATTCGACTTTGTTAATCACATGATACAATCCCACACGGAAACTTTGGGATCACACGGCGGGATAGGAGAGAATGGAATGCATTTTAATCTGATTACGTGAGGATTTAAAATGGATTCCATTCGGATTCTATACGCTACATTTGGAGACACATGATGAACAGTTAACTAACACTTTTAATATTTAGAAGTGAAACAACAGTTAACCCCTCAACTATAGAATAATTTAAGGAATGGATTTAATAAATCTAACATCCTTAACACATATATTGTTTATCAAAACTTAGGTTTGATAATTACCACGTTATCATATTATTATTCTATACATGAGAACACAGGTGATCAAGGAAGAGATAACATGTGAATTGAGAATGGAAATCAATAGTTGTATTACAAGTAGTGTGGAGTTCTAGTGGTGTTGTGGTGGGATGTTGGCTAGGGCTTAGTTCCCTTACATATGCCCTATATATAAGCAACACTACTAGGATGATATAGTACTTGTGACTATAACTATTGAGGAGCCATTGGATGAACAAGTGAATCAGACAATCATACGAGTAACATATTATCATTGTGAATGTGCATGTGAATGAATCAAGGTTTTACATTAACTTACTTATGAACTCACCAACCTAGTGTTGACTTTGTTTTAAATACATGTTTCTCAGGTGACGAACAGGTGTAGACATATACATGCAAAGATTAAGCTAGTGGACTTTTAGAAGACCTAGCTTTATTTTGTGTTGCATGCTTTTGGGGAAACAAGGATATGAATCATCTTTTGTATATCTTGTACATATACAAGATATAGTTACATTGATTCTTTTTGGTAGATTTACTTGATTAAATTATGAACGATACTGTGTAATTTAATCTTGTAATTCTATATCATGGATGTGTTAGAAATTTCTCATTTATTTATCATGTGCTATGTAAACAATCTGATCATTTGATTATCACTCAAAGATATCGCGCCCCGGGAACCTTCCGCCCGACGGGAAAACCCGATCCGTTCCCGCCGGCCCGGGGTGTGACAGATTGGTATCAGAGCCATGGTTATAGAGAAATATAGGTCATATTACTTAAACGGTTTGGCCTAGACTATAACCTAGGGACCCTCATGTAGAGTTCTTATGATATAGGATTCTATTTGCATATGTCTTCTGCTTCTGATCACTGCACTAACCGATTTTCTTTCGGTTATGATCAGAATGCCGCCACGAAGACAACCACCTCTACTACCGCTGACTCAAGGTTCAGCTCCGCACTCTTCGACACCGACACCGCCAGACTCTCCTACACAAGCACCTCCACCTCCTCCTCCGCCACCACCAGCGTATCAGTTGGACCCTGCTACTGTGGCACTGGCTACTCTTCTTACAAGCCAACTGAGGGAAGTGATTCCAGAGATGATGAACCGGATCAACAACAACAACAGTAACAACGTTGCTAACTCATCTGGAGAAGGCAGCGGTAACACCAGACAGAGTCAGGACTATGCCTACAAGAACTTTGTAGGCTGCAAGCCACCCAGTTTCAGTGGTAGCGAGGGTGCAGTCGGACTGATCCAGTGGATTGAGAAGATGGAGGCTACCCTCGACATCAGTGGCTGTCCTGAACATAATAGAGTAAAGTATGCTGCTGGATCATTTAGCAAGCGAGCGTTAACCTGGTGGAACGCTCAGGTTTCAATCAGAGGCCGGGATGAGGCCCAGGCCATGCCGTGGAACGAATTCAAGGCGATGTTGAGGGCAGAGTTTTGCCCAAGAAATGAACTGAAAAAGGTTGAGACTGAACTACTCAATCTGGAGATGATTGGTGCTGGGCATCTGGCCTACACTACACGATTTCATGAGTTAGCCACTCTGGCACCGGATGTGGTGCCAACACTTGAGAAGAGAATTGAGCGGTATGTTGGTGGATTACCGCCCAGTATCCGAGGTCATGTGATTTCTGCTCACCCTACCACCATGGAATTAGCTGTTACACTGTCAGCATCACTGACAGATATGATGGTTGCCTCTGGAGCATTCAAGAAGGAGGTTGAAACAGCCAAAGCTGGAACTTCCAAGAAGTCGGATAAACGTCCGGCTAAGAAACAGAAAGTGGTTAGAAACTTTGCTGCCACTACTCAAACTCCGATGCGCAATCAGCCACCCCCGTTGGAGATCAGGAAGCCATACACTGGCACTGCACCTTTGTGCAACTCATGCCAGTACCATCATCTGCCAAATGTTCCGTGCAGACATTGCACCAACTGTGGAAGATTTGGTCACACTGTAAACTACTGCAGGAACCCGAGAACTCAAAACAGGAACAACAATGCAGCTACTGCTGCTGCTGCAGATCCTAGGTCTTGCTACAACTGTGGCGAACCAGGACATTTCTCTCGGGATTGTCCCAAGAGAAATCAACAAGGGGCTCAAGCACCGCGAGGAAGAGCCTTTCAGATAGGAGCTGCTGCCGCTCGACAGGACCCGAATGTTATTACGGGCACATTTCTCTTATCTGACTTCTATGCATCCATATTATTTGACACTGGTGCGGATCAGAGTTTCATCTCATCCGACTTTGCATGCCATCTTAATTATGATAAGGAATTGTTAGACTCCCCTTATACTATTGAGATAGCAAATGGCAAACAGATTACAGTAGACACTATATTTAGGAATTGCCCATTGACACTTGGCGATCATACATTTTCCATCGACTTGATACCGATGGAGCTGGGCAGTTTCGACATCATCATCGGAATGGATTGGCTATCTCTCAATAGAGTTGAGTTCATCTGTTCCGATAAGCTACTACGCATTCCTGTGGAGAACAATGAGGTCTTGGAGATTCGTGGAGACCAAGCGAAACGCAGTGTCAAGATAATATCGTGCATGAAGGCTCGCAAGTACTTACGAAAACAATGCGTTGCATTCCTAGCTCACGTGATCGAGAAAGACAAGAAGACGATCAAGATTCAAGATGTACCAATTGTGAGGGACTTTGCAGACGTGTTTCCGGATGACTTACCGGGACTGCCACCTGAGCGATCAGTGCAGTTCCGAATCGATTTGATTCCGGGAGCAACTCCTGTAGCTAAGCCTCCTTATAGACTTGCTCCATCAGAGATGCAGGAGCTGTCTAATCAACTACAAGAGCTGCTCGATAAAGGGTTCATCCGACCGAGCTTTTCCCCGTGGGGAGCTCCGGTTCTTTTTGTTAAAAAGAAGGATGGAACTTTCAGGATGTGCATAGATTATCGAGAACTTAACAAACTCACCATCAAGAATCGGTACCCGTTACCGAGGATTGATGATTTGTTTGATCAGTTACAGGGAGCACAGTACTTTTCAAAGATAGACCTGAGATCAGGCTATCATCAGCTCCGGATTCAAGAAGAAGACATACCCAAGACGGCTTTTCGTACCCGATACGGACATTACGAATTCATGGTAATGCCATTCGGATTGACGAACGCACCGGCTGTGTTCATGGACTTAATGAACAGGGTGTGCAAGCCGTATCTTGATCAGTTTGTTATTGTCTTTATTGACGATATACTGATTTATTCAAAGAACGAGAAGGAACACGAGCAACACCTCAAGACAGTTTTGGAGCTTCTGAAAGAAGAACAACTCTATGCCAAATTCTCCAAGTGTGAATTTTGGTTAAGAGAAGTTCAGTTCTTGGGTCACGTGATTAACAGTGATGGTATTCATGTGGATCCTGCCAAGATAGAAGCAATCAAGAACTGGGATGTGCCTACGACACCAACGGAGATCCGATCATTTTTGGGATTGGCAGGTTATTACAGGAGATTCATTTCGAATTTCTCTAAAATAGCTTTGCCTCTCACTAAGCTCACACCGAAGTCTGAACCTTTTGTGTGGACTCAGAAACAAGAAGAGGCATTCCAGACATTGAAACAAAGACTGTGCAATGCTCCAATCTTAACACTCCCAGAAGGCAGTGATGACTTTGTTGTTTATTGTGATGCTTCCCATCAGGGACTCGGATGTGTTTTGATGCAACGAGACAAAGTCATTGCTTATGCCTCACGACAGCTGAAGATACATGAGAAGAATTACACGACACACGATCTTGAACTGGGAGCTGTTGTTTTTGCACTAAAGATTTGGAGACATTACCTTTATGGTACTAAATGCACTATCTTCACAGATCACAAGAGTTTACAACACATATTTGATCAGAAGGAGCTTAACATGAGACAGAGACGTTGGGTTGAGCTCCTGAACGATTACGATTGTGTGATCAAATACCATCCGGGCAAAGCAAATGTTGTTGCAGATGCTTTGAGCCGGAAGGAAAGAGTCAAACCCTTACGCGTTCGCGCAATGGGAATGACTGTGCAAACCAGTTTGAGAGATCACATTCTACAAGCACAACAAGAAGCAGTGGCAAGAGACAATCTGAAACGCGAGCTCGACTGTGGAGCCGAGAAACATTTCAAGACGAAACAAGATGGAGTTATCTATTATCTGGATCGTGTTTGGATTCCAGCAGTAGATGAACTTCGAACACTCATTTTTGATGAGGCACACAAGACACGTTACTCAGTTCATCCTGGTGCCGATAAGATGTACCAAGATCTTAGGTCGTTTTATTGGTGGCCAGGCATGAAGAAAGACATTGCCACTTATGTTGGCAAATGTCTCACATGTGCCAAAGTCAAAGCTGAACACCAGAAACCTTCGGGTTTGCTGGAACAACCGGAGATACCACAATGGAAGTGGGAACAAATAGCTATGGATTTCATTACCAAGCTACCCCGCACTTCCAGCGGATACGATTCGATTTGGGTCATCATTGATCGATTGACCAAGTCCGCACACTTCTTGCCGATCAGAGAGACTTACAAGATGGAGAAATTAGCAAGGCTATACATTGACGAAATAGTAGTAAGGCACGGGGTGCCATTGTCTATTATTTCGGACCGGGACAGTCGATTTACTTCGCGGTTCTGGCAATCATTGCAACAATCCTTAGGGACAAGTGTTAACTTGAGCACTGCTTATCATCCACAAACGGATGGACAAAGCGAGCGCACCATTCAAACCTTAGAGGATATGTTGAGAACATGCATCCTAGACTTCGGTGGAAGTTGGGATACACACTTACCCCTCATTGAGTTCTCCTACAACAATAGCTACCACAGCAGCATCGGATGTGCTCCTTTTGAAGCACTTTATGGTAGAAAGTGTCGGTCTCCAATTTGTTGGACCGAAGTGGGAGACGACAGAATTACTGGGCCTGAACTTATTCAGGAAACCACTGATAAGATTGCCCAGATACAACAACGATTACAAGCAACACGTAGCCGCCAAAAGAGTTACGCAGACAAACGGCGCAAGCCTTTGGAATTCGATGTGGGTGACCGAGTCATGTTGAAAGTGTCCCCATGGAAAGGCGTAGTTCGTTTTGGGGCTAAAGGCAAGCTAGCACCTAGGTATGTCGGACCGTTTGAGATTACTCAACGCATAGGTCCTGTGGCATACAGACTCAGACTCCCTGATGAACTCAGTGGAGTACACGATGTGTTTCATGTATCAAATCTCAAAAGGTGCTTAGCAGACGAGTCATTGATCATACCATTGGAAGAAATACAAGTTGATGAGCAATTACACTTCATTGAAGAACCTGTGGAGATTATGGAACGTGAAGTTAAGAAACTGAAACGTAGCCGTATTCCTATTGTAAAGGTTCGATGGAACTCCAAGCGTGGACCAGAATTTACTTGGGAGCGCGAGGACAACATGAAAGCAAAGTATCCCCACCTGTTCGAGAAATAAAGACCGATCTTTATGCTTAAATTTCGGGACGAAATTTCTTTAACAAGGGGAGACTGTGACAACTAGTACCCGACCGCCCGGCAAGTCCGTACGGTATGTGTACTTGTATACAGTAACTATGTGTACATATGTATTTGTGAACAGTTTTTGTATTAACAAGATTCTAAATACAAGAACAGTTGTACGTATTTTCGTGTAAACTTAAATACATTAAGTACAACGTACATTTGAAACATTAGTTGTGTTTATTTAAGTGAAAACTTAAGTAAAATTAGCACAACAAAACATGAGAAACAATAATGTTCAAACAATTATCAGATGGCCGACAAGTCAATGTGAAAACAAGGTGAAAACGGGATGTTTAGTTGAGTCCGACAGTGAGGAAACACAATTTAAACATAAACTGCAGTGTCGTTTCAGAATAACGAACTGACAGTGTGTTTGCGTGGGTGACGATTCACACAAACATATCTGTGAGTTTAACGTTCTGAAATGATGACTGGAAAGTAGAAAACAAAAGTCGGAAAGCAAAACCATCGTCGTGTTCGTTCGAATGACGATTCGAACGAATACGCGCGATGGTGACGCGATTCGACGAAACGAAAACGAATTTCCACACGAAACGAATATAAATTTAATAAAATAAAATAATAAACATTTTTACAATTTTGAAACTCATTAAATTAATTAAATTAACATTTTTAATTATTTATTTTGAAGTACGCGTAATTTTCCGGATACGCGACGAATTAACGAACCGAGCAACCGAAACGGACCCGAACAACACACGTAATATAAATACTTGAAATGAGGGTTTTCTTCTCATTTTCATCTTCTACATCCTCTCTCTAAACAAATTTCCGGCTACACTCTTCATCACCATCAACCCACCTTCAATCCACCATATCTAGCTCGTTTCTTAACCGATTTGGGTGATTTTCGAACCCACGCGTAGCCCTTGATGTCCTCTACCTAAAAGTACAGCGGATCTGAGCTTTGGTCCAGTAAAATTCGAGGTATGAGCAAGGGAAGTTCACGAAAAATAGGGTTTTCACTATGTTTTTGACCCACACACATATAACCAACGGCCTAGAACTCGAACACACTAGCACCTTACCTCACGATCGACTGATCTGGGTTAAACATCACCATGGGAGAAGCTAGAACGAGGGTTGGAGCTGGTGGTTGAAGGAGGACACACAAGGTTCGCGGCTTTACATCGGCCGAACCCTGTTGGGACTCACGAAACCATGAGTAGCCACCTTCACCGAACCCTACTACAACCTTCTGGCCACGAACCCTCTACAGGTCCCGAACCCTAGATGCCATCATCACCGAGCCTTGACTCATTCCTCACGAACCAGTTCATGCGGACGAACCCTTGAGGCTGCCGAACCCCATGGTTAACCTACGAACCTTCAGTCAACTCGTTAACAGAACCTTCGTTTGTTGATACTGCCGAACCCTAAATAACCACGAACCCTTGGAACCTGTTGACCGAACCTCATGCACAGGATGGTAGGTTCGCTGCCAGGAGGACCTCATCCTTCGAATTACTGAAGCAGTCGATCATCCCTGTGTAAACAAACTCACGTTTTGTTGCCACATACATTCTGGCCCAATAACATATCTATCGGCCCAACACCCATTAATTCAGTCCAATTGCAGGCCCAATAATATGCCCACTTGAAATGCTGTTCGGCCAGCTCTTTGTTGGCAGCCCAAAAACAATGCAAATTCGGCCCAATCCAGATGTACATTAAGCCCACGTATACACAAGGCCCAGATATGATTCTTGGTTCTCGATGGGTCATGGTGTAACTTAACATATAAATAAAACAATAATCAAGTGTAGCATGGGGTCAAATTATTCACTAAAGATAATTTCTTCAAAGGTGGCACAGTTGCAGTAGTGATACGTTTTGAGAAATTATAACACTTGATTAAACACAATACATTAAAGATTTATGAGCTTTCATAAGAAATCTAAATATTTTATTTAGGATTTCTAATAATAATACATCAAATTTAGGTGAATATAAAATCAATAACAAGTACACCGGGCCGAAGGAGAATCGAGACCAATAGGTGACAACCGAGTTAAGGATAACACATACACGCGCACAAAACCTTACAACTTATACATATAAGTTAAATACTATGTGAAATCGATACAGGAATGTGAAAACTTCTACAAGAATAACAAAGAGCGCGTGTTTTCTTCCTTTTAAGTTAAGTCAACCCTGCAACAACAAGGTGTGTTCATATGCCCCTTTTACTTTAATCTTTACTGATTTTAACTCTCGGGGCTGAGAAACATGTTTACTTTTATTTATTTAAAAGTTTTGCTTAACATGTTATTTATACTTTGATTTAGATAATATTAAATTGTTTATTATCGTTTATCATTGTATGCATGCTTGTATGATTATGAGATAACAGGGAAACTCAGATGATTATGATAATGTAATTTCTTAATCATCAACACATTAGAATAACTTAGTTATAAGATAATAGCTTATAACACTTAGTTATTTTCACATGAGCAAATACCTAGACAGTTTACCCATAAGCATAACGAGAGCAATCCCTCATTGAGACTTTGGGATCACACGGATTACAGTAAATGATGATCATGATAACGTAACTTCATGGGATTCTTATCATTTACAGTAAATGATGATCATGATAACGTAACTTCATGGGATTCTTATCATTTACACATAATTAACATAATGTAATAAGACAAGTTCTTATTCGACTTTGTTAAACACACGAGAACATTCCCACACGGATACTTTGGGAACACATGGATTCAGTAAATGACGATTCTTATCATTTACAGTGAATGACGATCATGATAACGTAACTTCATGGGATTCTTGTCATTTACACCCGATTATCATAACGTAATAAGACAAGTTCTTATTCGACTTTGTTAATCACATGATACAATCCCACACGGAAACTTTGGGATCACACGGCGGGATAGGAGAGAATGGAATGCATTTTAATCTGATTACGTGAGGATTTAAAATGGATTCCATTCGGATTCTATACGCTACATTTGGAGACACATGATGAACAGTTAACTAACACTTTTAATATTTAGAAGTGAAACAACAGTTAACCCCTCAACTATAGAATAATTTAAGGAATGGATTTAATAAATCTAACATCCTTAACACATATATTGTTTATCAAAACTTAGGTTTGATAATTACCACGTTATCATATTATTATTCTATACATGAGAACACAGGTGATCAAGGAAGAGATAACATGTGAATTGAGAATGGAAATCAATAGTTGTATTACAAGTAGTGTGGAGTTCTAGTGGTGTTGTGGTGGGATGTTGGCTAGGGCTTAGTTCCCTTACATATGCCCTATATATAAGCAACACTACTAGGATGATATAGTACTTGTGACTATAACTATTGAGGAGCCATTGGATGAACAAGTGAATCAGACAATCATACGAGTAACATATTATCATTGTGAATGTGCATGTGAATGAATCAAGGTTTTACATTAACTTACTTATGAACTCACCAACCTAGTGTTGACTTTGTTTTAAATACATGTTTCTCAGGTGACGAACAGGTGTAGACATATACATGCAAAGATTAAGCTAGTGGACTTTTAGAAGACCTAGCTTTATTTTGTGTTGCATGCTTTTGGGGAAACAAGGATATGAATCATCTTTTGTATATCTTGTACATATACAAGATATAGTTACATTGATTCTTTTTGGTAGATTTACTTGATTAAATTATGAACGATACTGTGTAATTTAATCTTGTAATTCTATATCATGGATGTGTTAGAAATTTCTCATTTATTTATCATGTGCTATGTAAACAATCTGATCATTTGATTATCACTCAAAGATATCGCGCCCCGGGAACCTTCCGCCCGACGGGAAAACCCGATCCGTTCCCGCCGGCCCGGGGTGTGACATTTTTTAACTTTGAAAATTAGTAAACACATATGAGAATATTAAATTTGAGATATTTGCTTGCAGATTTGGGTTTTAATTAAATTTGAGAGATTTGCTTATAGATTTGGGTTTTTGTTGGTTTAGAGTTTATGTTTAGGCTTTAGGGATTAGGGTTTAGTTCGTGATGAGAGATTTATTTTTGCTATGTAACTTATGTTTTTGCAGATGATATATAATACCCGTTCTTGGAAGTGTACTGTGATAACCCGCCGCAACGCGCGAGTGAAATAAATCTAGTTATTTATAAAGACATGTGAAAAAGAGTTGGAGTTCTTTTTCTGGGTCGGCCATCAATATAATTAAATGTAGCAATTTTTACCCATATCAAAGGAAATAGGCAGGTTTGGGTAAATAATTGTTGTATAATAGGTTGAAATGAGTAATATCATAATATTGAATGGGTTGAGATGGGTAGCACTTAAACACAATGCGGGTCAAGATGGGTAACCAAAAAAACTATGTAAATGCAATGGATTCAAACATTTAAGAATGATTAATAACATATTTGATGAGGAAAACACTAAAAATTATCCAAATGAACTATTTGTTTAATTATAACACATCTTAAGTTAAACTAAATTGATGTTTTTTTAGAACAATCCATTTAGACCCGAATTGATTTTGCTTAAAACTCAATCTAACCAGCACCCATCCTGACCTAAACCCGTTCTGACCCGTTACTCAACCCGATCCAACCCGACTATTTTGCTAGGCATAAATATAACTATGGCGCCCAATGGTATGAAGTTTTTCACGTAGTTGCAGGTAGCATGACAATCTGGGATGCTTAAACTGACGATTCTAGATACGGTTGTTTTCTTCTGATGTGTTTACACGGAACTCCCAAGTTACGAGATAACATTTCGTAATATACCAATAGCACCTCCTAATAAAAGATCAACAATGATTTGGGTGTTCAAGCGAATTGGACCCACAATGATATACATTTTATTTTGAATATGAAAATAAAATAACATAAAATAAAATAAAATAGATTTACTTGATTTAAAAAAAAATTTGATGATACGAAAACGACCGATTTTCTTTTTATAAGCCAAACTTTTTGAAAACGAAGCATAAAAATTGATAAAAAAAAACATGAAAGATAGTATTGATTGATTAGATCGATTGCACGCGATAACATGAGTTCGAACTTCGAACCACAATGTTATTATATTGCTTTCAGTCGGCAACAAAAATATCTTCCTTTCTTATTTAGCAATTTCGCATTTAAAGTAATGATTAAATCATTAGTTAAAAAGTAATGATTACATTATATCAGACAAATTAGACTTTATTATCCTAAATTTTAATTTATTGACCAGTAATAAAGCATACTTAGGCTATGTGTTATAGTACGTGACCCAGGCGTGATGTTCCTATGTCACGCCCCGGTCGCGCCCCACCCTCATAACACAGGGGCGTGAGGGTGTCGTGATGGGCAAGTGGGTGGCTCTCCTCACGGGGTGATGACCGTTTGGGGGGAGGGAAATAAAAAAAAATCAAATTAAATGTATTTGACCGTTGAAAAGACAAAAAAAAAAAAAGAAACCTTGTGACTAGTGGTGCACAAAAAAACCGGTTAACCGACTCGGACCGGTTTTTGAACCGGTTTGGCCCAAATGCAAGAACCAGCGCTTTTGAACCGGTTTGTAGTTTTTGATAGGAAACCGGTTACTAACCGGTTAAAGCAAAACCGGTTTTTTTGACCGGTTAA
Source organism: Mikania micrantha (assembly GCA_009363875.1). Taxonomy (NCBI): domain Eukaryota; kingdom Viridiplantae; phylum Streptophyta; class Magnoliopsida; order Asterales; family Asteraceae; genus Mikania; species Mikania micrantha. The sequence continues at coordinate 83,357,206 of CM018695.1, read as the reverse complement.
CCGGTTAGGGGTTAAAAAAAGTAGCCGTTTGTAACAACCGAAAATTTAGCACATGTGATCGCGCATGAAATCTATGTTGGGTTGACAATCGAAATTATTACAGGATGATAGTACGCGAGAAATGGTGAACGTGGGCGAAAACCGTGCGCGAAACGGAGTTACGGATTGTTCGGAATTGCGAAACGAAGATAAAATTGAAAAATTGATGAAAACGGCCTGGGGCGGTACGCCCCGAGCCACACGCCGGCCCTAGGCGGTACGCGCGGAACCCACGAAAAAAAAATCTGGAACCCCTACCCGCGCGGTACGCCCCATACCACTGTCTGGCTTGGGGTGGTACGCCTGACGTCATCTGATCGCAATGATGGCTTAAAAAGTCAGTTTTCTTCTAGAACTCACAAATTTGATCTCATCTTCGACGATTCCTTCATCCAGACGAAAAAAACAACATCCAATCTATCAAATATTCAATTTTGAAGCCTTTTGATCATATGGATCGCACCAAGGATCGTTAATAACAAGGATTGATCATTTCTAAGCCATTAATCTGTCTAGGAATCTGTTTTAGCGTTATAATCAACAACATGAACTATTTCATTAATCTGAGATTATTCCGACTATCAAGGCAATGTCTTTGACATTGGACGTTCAGAAAGATTTAATCAGTAAGTTAAGACATAAATAACTTATTGAACGTAAACCAATGCAAAATTATACCGGTAGTACCAGTTTGCGAGTGATCTTGCTACGTAAGACATCAAGTGAGTTCTTCGTAGCCCTATTTTAAATGTTTTATCATTTTGGGCTGATATGCATGTTATAAAGTTATTTTATGTAAATGATTGATTTACCTGACTACGGTCAGATAAAAGAATATGTAAAGTAAAGAATGTTTCTAAGAAAAGAATGTTTAAAGTAAATAACGGTTTAAGTCTCAACGGTGGTTGAGAAAGAATGTTTTAAGTCTCAACTGCGGTTGAGAAAGAAATGATTTTGTTTTTGTAAGACACTCGGCCGAGGTCGAGGAGGAAATGGAGTTTTGCTGGCTGTGGTTGGGCAAAACTTGAGCACAACGGTGAAAGGAACCGTTTATGATATGTAAAGAAGTCTTGTACCGGTATGAGCCGTCAACTTCTGTTGATGGTTAAAGAGTCCTGTGGAAACGCAGGCCTGTCGACTGTGTGTCGCCAGTTCAGTTAAAGAAATCTTATGCATGCATGAGCTATCAGCTGCGGTTGATAGTTATAGAGCCTTGTGCTGCACAAGCCTGTTTGACTTCAGGTCAGCAGTTGACGGCGAAGTTCCTTCACCGTTTGAATGATGTTATGATGATATGTATGTTATGTAATTATGTTATAAGAATAGGTACGCTATGTATTTGAATTATGTTATGTGATGTTATGAACGATTAAAAGATTTGTTTAAAAATCTAACTTAGAACTCACCAGCATAAAGCTGATTTGTTTTACGTGCATATCAGGTTAAATCGATTGGAAAGAATAACATGAGGGCTCGTGGCATATGTTGAAGACTACCCTGACATAATCTGGCTGTGTTATAAAACTATAGAGACTTGGGTTATATGTAAATGTTTGTTTAAATCTGTGTAATATTTTATGTAGTCACCTTAAATTCCGCTGCAAAAGTAATGAAGTCCTGGTTTACGGACTATAGGCTTGATGTTTGCCAACCAAGGGGACTCCCGGGAAACGGGGCCTCTCACCGTTACTAGCCGTTGGAGACAAAATATAGCCGTTGAAACCAGTTAACCGGGTAATAACCGGTTAACCGATAGACCAAAAAAAAACTAGCCGTTTATAGCCGTTTTTAACATTTTTTTGGACCGTTTTGCCCCTAAACGTTAGTATAAATAGATGGGGATTGTTTTGGTTTGATCACACAACATCTTACAACATCTCTTGTTCTTAAACGCTCGAAAACGATAAAAAACGCTCAAAAAACGATCCTCCAATTCTTCTCGATTCAATCTCTTCTTGGTTTCTTCTATTACGTTCGTAAATCTTTATTCAATCACTATTTCATTCATGGCAAGCTCACGAAGTGCTCATAGTTCCGTTGGTGTTGGTGCATCCACTTCAAACGAACCAACCGTTGTTAGAATAAAAACTACAACGAGGAACAAGGATCTATTTCAACATTTCGACTTATGCGAAATGTCAAACGGTATCGATAAGGCACGGTGCAAAGGTTGCGGTACTTTTCTTAAACCGAAATCTAATTCTACTTTAAGAAGCCATTTGACGAAACATTGTGTTGTGGTCAAAAATAATCTGGCAAACGATCAAGCACAAATGTCTCAAGAGTGCGGGGTTTGGAATTTCGATCCCGACATGGTTCGTGAAATGATGGGGAACTTGGGGATTCAAGAAAGTTTGCCTTTCAATCATTTTGACAACCTACGCTTGACGAAGATGATTCAAAAGGCACTACAACCACGATATCATCAAGTAAGTCGAACTAGTATTAGACGTGATTGTTTGAAACGTTGGCGTCAAGCAAAACAAGAATTAATTTTAGGTTTTCAAAAATTTAAAAACCGGTGTTAACCTAACAACGGATGTTTGGTCGGCACATCACGGTTAGCCCGAATAGTACCTTTGCGTTACCGCGCATTGGATTGATCCCGATTCATGGCAAATTGTAACATTTGTGCCGGAAACGTTACCGGAACAGTGAGCTGAACAATAAACGCACAGTAACTCAGGTACAAACTTGTAAAGCCCAAAATCCGCTCACGCATAACACGTGTTCTAAAACAAAATCAAAGTTTAGGTCCCAGATTTTTCAATTTAAAACGTCCATTTTAAACTACCAAAATATCCCAATGTTTCTCCAAAACATATACCATTAGGTTAATTCTACTTCTAAAAACCCCCATTACAAAATTAACAACAATTTACAAAAGTTGTTGAGTTTAAACCAAAACATGTTCGATCCGATCCTTCATATTATCCCCGATCACGCGCGCCATCACCCTTTACGTTCACCTACAAAACGTCACATTTAAATCACCGTTAGTTCGTTAGAACTAAGTAAGAACACCTATGTAAACTATTTGGTTCATAACGGAAGGTTATTAGATCCTAAAACGCGATTAAACGACCAAAACAAGTGATTTTGGGACACCCCCCCAGCCGTAGCTTATGGGCTGACCGTAGGCTATGGTTATTTTGAACAGAACCTTCCAACTGTAGCTTATGGTCTGACCGTAGGCTATGGTTATTTTGAACAGAACCTTCCAGCCATAGGCTATGCTCAGGGCATAGCTTATGCCCCCTGCACATACCAAATATCATTTTTTTTTGCGTTTTACACTCCCGTAACCACCCCGGATCGTACTAACACTTCCGTTTCTCCCAAATAAATCCCATAACACCTTTGAAACATAACTACCAAGTTCCAAAACATAATTTTGGGTTATAATTAAGTTATTCACCAAACGATTTGTTAAACGGGTCATTACATCTAAACCCATAACAACACCAAGTTTTCACCCAAACAAAATGGAACTTCCTTTCCACCCAAGGATTTCCATTTTTCACAATAAAACAACCATTTCAACACATGAAATTCATATTTAAAAACACTTTAAAACACATCTAAAGTGTTAAACTCTACAACCACCAAAATTTAAGTTTTGATTCACACCACTTCCTTGAGACTTCCTTTTTCACCAAGGATTCTCAAGGTAAGCAATCACACCACTTGTGATTTGCTTAAACACCATATATTCACCATGGGAAGATCACACCACTTGTGATTCAACCCATTTCACATTTACACCTCATGTGAATTGTTTGACTAATTTCAGTCAAAGTTCAAATAAGAAGTTCACACACCTTGTGAATCATTCTTAATTAACCACACCACTTATAAACATATGATTTTACAATAATTAAGCAAATATACACCTATTGCATATTATTGTCAACACCAAGTAACTTAACACCCATTAATTCCACCTACACACCTCTTATGTATCATTTGACCAATTTCAGTCAAATTTTAAATATGAAGTTCACACCTCTTGTGAATCATTCATACTTCTACACACCACTTGTAAACATACATTTTTTTTACAATAACTAAGCAATATGTAACACATATTGCATATTATTGTCAAACAACAAATGTACAAACATCAGTTCACCAAACTAAACATTCCATGTATATTCCACATACATATACATACATATATCCATATATGTACATAACACCATTTAACAACATCAAGTATAATAGGTGGGTGACTTACCTTGCCCTGACAAGTTATCCACCACCACAATCTCCTTTTCCGGGTCGTTTAGTTCCACTATTGTTTCCTATTATCACAACTAATAGTTAAATAACATAGTTGACTACAACTAGTCAAATCACACCCATTTGACCATTATCACCAATTACACCTAGGTTATAGTCAAATGACCCCCTAATCACAAAGTTTTCACCTTTTATGATCATAACAACCAATTAACCTCACCCATCCATTTAAACACCTAATTAGGTAAAAATCAAGTTGTTGACATTTCATCAAACAACTTGTGTGCAAGAATTTTCCTTACACATTTCAACTACATCTGTGACACCTCGAAAATTCTAGGTCAGCATTTATTTTATTTTAATAATAATGTGTATTATTATTTCATACGTGGCACTAGAATAATTGTATTTAGTGTGACACGTGGCACAACGGACCAATCACACCGATAATTCGAGGAATTATCGCACGAAACTCGCACGTGTCTTGAATAACGAACGTTGGTAAACGGATCAAATCATAGTACACTATCACTGCACAATTAGGTTCCGGAGAACCTAAGTTAGTAGAACAATGTTCAATTGGGCCTTCGCGGTACGCGAAGCCTGGGCGGGAAGATTTGAATTCTCCGAAAAGCGTCGCAGTACGCGACGACCGATCACCTTCCACCATCGCGGTACGCGGCGTGTTTCGAGAACAGAATGATTATTTTAATCACCGCAGTACGCGGAGATGCTTTTTGGCCGTGTCGCGGTACGCGACAGGCCTATAATCGCAGAAATCTTTATAAAACCAAGTTTAATCATTTTGTTCATCCCTTCACACAACCTCTCGACTGAAAACTCTTATCTCGACCCCTTGCATTCTGTTACATCCATTTTCATCAGCAAGAAGCCATCTTGAACCATTTGGAGGCCGTTTTTGAAGATCAAGACGTTGTGGAAGCTCCAAGAACATCCTACCTACTTGTTCTTCGCGTTTGAGTCGATTCCAGCCTTCCTAGAGCTGTCTCAGAAGCTGCTCAAGCCTTTCCTTGACGTCCTAAAGCTTTGGAAGGTAGTTCCTATGGTCCATCTTGTCTAAAATCATCACTAGGCACACATGCAAGCCATATTGGCCACATGCATCACCATCACCACTTTGATCTCGAATTTTTGATGTTGTAAATCTGTTTTAGATGTTATTATCACTGATTTGGTGTATTGATGATGATATATGATGATTCTTATTGATTTAAATGGACATATGTTGATTTTATCTTGAAATAAGCACTTTTAACAACATGCATGGATGATCTAAGTATGTTGGCTTGATATTGAATGATGAGATGTTGTTAGAAATGATATTTAGGATGTTCTACATGATTAGAATGGTTGTTTATGGTCAAGAAATGTCAAATATGTGATTGTTACCGTAAATAGTAACTTTAGTGTTACTAAGTATGTGTTCTTGATGAAATGGCTACATTTGCAAGTTTAGATCTATATGTTATGTTTAGGAATGACGTTTAGAAGTTAAATGATGGTTATTTGATAAATAGGAATGATTAGAATCGTCAAAGTATGCTTTTTATAAATGTTACTAAAAATAGTAACTTTTTGTCACAAGTTTGCAAATGGATGGTATGTATGATAATGTCTTGAGTCTAACATGCTTATTTAGTGATTTCATGATGATATTGAAAGGATTATGTCATTGGGAGACTTGATTTTTGGTTATTTTCATAAGTTACTAAATATAGTAACTTTACTATGCTAAATCGATAATCTGTCACATGTTAATCGTAACGATCATGATTAAAGGACTATTTAGGACTAAAATGATGATGTTAGATGATATTGGTTGTCAAACTTGATGATATATGCTTAATTTAGAAACTTTCGAATTTTAGAAACTTTTACGCGCAAACTATGCTAAACCGGCAATGTGTAACTACGTGCTATTTGATAACATGCTCATTTAGAATAAATACGCATGCTAGAATAATCGGAATGTGATTTTACGCATGACTTTCCTAATGAGGAAACTTTCCTAAAATAGGAACTTACTATAAATAGTAAGTTTCCTCATGGGAATGATTTTTGGTATCCGCACACTTCACACGACACTAAACCGCACGTTACACGAGCACTTGATCCAAAACCGTCACCAACGGGTCGTTAGGTCAAACACGGTCAACATGACCCATTTAACAACTCGGTGTTGTTAAACACGAACACGGTCCTGTGAGACCCACATATGTGAAAACGATCTCATAGTACCTATGTGGTATAGGTGACTACTAGCCGGCGAGCTACACGATCTCTTTTGAGCAAACGCATTACACAAACTCAGGTGACTTTACGGCCCCACTTTTACTCTTTAACTGATTTGCTAAACTATTGGGTGAGAATACTATGCAACTGTTTTTAGATGTATGACTGGTATGTTGTGAAAACCATTTTTGAGTGTAACTTTTATCGCTTAAAGTCCTCACTTATCCTTACCGTTAGTTGTGTATCAAACGAGTCGTAATTACGTAGTACTACTGGGTTTGACTAACCCCACTCGGCACCAATGTTGACTGGAGGTCATAACGAGTGTAATTTCGATGTGAATGCGGGTTCAGCGATGACCTGCGGAGGCAAACGGAAACAATCTAGTTTCGGTAAGATGAACTGACACACTCCATGGATCGTAGTATCCAACAACTAAACTTAACATACCCAGTATATGTCTGTTTATTATTTTCTGTCTGTCTAAACCTGTGAACTCACCAACTTTTTAGTTGACACTTTTCGCATGTATTCTCAGGTAACTGATGGAGCACACGCAAGGACACGCACAAGGACACACTAAGGAGTCTGGCTTTCATATAGACTCATGTCTTAGGCGTTGTGTGCATTTAATGTGTTTTTTTAAAAACTATTTGATCAATGTAGTGTCTGTTAAACAATTTATTTTCCGCTGCAACTCTATTTACTTATGATATCAAATCATTTCCGCTGCTTATGTATAAACATTCCGCTGCTGACTTTGAAAACATGTTTTGCAAAACTGTGTGATTGTATACCTCATATAGAGTCATTCTATATGACCATGAGCTGTGATCCTGGCCACATCACACCCACGTGGACTGACACCACGAGTGGGAATTTGGGGGTGTGACAGACTGGTATCAGAGCCTTGGTTATAGGGAACTAGGTTTGCATCTAGTGAACTTAGGTAAAAATCAAGTTGTTGACATTTCATCAAACAACTTGTGTGTAAGAATTTTCCTTACACATTTCAACAACATCTAAACCCATCAATCGCCCATTTAGGTTTCTAATCACCCAAGTTCAATAATCACCAATTTTATATCATTTCAAATGTTAGAAATCATCATATTACTATCTACTACAATCCAACACCCATTTTAACACCCTAATTCATCTTCTACATGAATCTTACAAAAACCCCATTTCAATCAACTTCATCAAACTCCATGAAATGATCAAAATGTTGTTTCTAGATGATATCCATGATGATTAACAACATATGAAACCATGTAAACTCCTAATTTCGGATTTCACCCATCAAACCCACACCCCTCAGGCCCTCATGGAGACCCACAAAAATCTCATCAAAACCCACCAAAATTTCTTACCTATGTGTAGTAGAATGCAAGGAGAGCTCAAATCTTCAGTTGCATTCAAGACCAACCCATGAATCATGCGCCAATTTGATAGATTTCATGAATTTTGAGGTTTCTCCTTGTCTCCCTCCCCTCTCTTTCACGTTTCCAGCCACACACACATAAAAGATGTGTAATTTTGACCAAGTCAACATCTTTAACCTTCCATTTTACAACTTTCAGCCATTGGCAAGTTTGGTCCCTCTTTTACTAGTTAAATCTAACTAGTTATAACTAACTAAATTAAGTTAGTAAACACCCACCATAATTTCAAGAAATCAAATATTAATTTGAAACACCCGCCAAATAATATTTAAGACAATTAAATCATACAAGACACCCCTTTTTAATTAATTAAACACAATCATACACTAATTATGTTTATTTCTAGTATTTCACCAAAAATGGGTCGTTACAAATTCTCCCCTCCTTAGAAAGGTTTCGTCCCCGAAACCTCGTTACGCCTCAAAAAGAAAAGGATAAAATTTCCGTATTTCTTTCTCGGACTCCCACGTAGCATACGAACCCCGTCTGTTTAGCCATTGCACCATCACTTGGTTAATCATCTTATTTCGAAGTTGCTTGACTTTTCTATCTAAGATAGCCACCGGTTTCTCAATATATTTGAGTTTATCATCTATCACCAAATCCTCCATTGGTACGTAAGACGATTCATTCGCCAAGCACTTTCGTAGATAAGACACGTGGAATGTATTATGAATCCCACTTAACTCCTCCGGTAGCTCTAAGCGATAGACAACCTCGCCAATCCGAGCTATAATCTTGAACAGTCCAATAAACCGTGGACTAAGTTTCCCCCTCTTTCGAAAACGAATCACACCCTTCCAAGGAGAAACCTTTAGTAGCACAAAGTCTCTCTCTTGGAATTCGATCGGTCTCCTTCGCACGTACACATCCCATTTCTAAGGTATTGCACCGCCTTCAAATGAATTTGGATTACATCAATCCATTCATTTATCATTTTAACCACTTACTTAACTACGTGTTCTTGTTATTCACTCTCTTCCCAACTCCTGGAATATACTATATACTCCATATAGTATTTCTTACAGAATCATTACACATCTGGAATGATAATCGTTCTTAAACAAGAACTCTTTCAAGGGTAGATAGTCATCGCAACTACCCCAATCACCAACTATGCACACCCATAACATATCCTCACAGGCCTGAATGGTTCTTTATCTTTGACCATCAGTGTGAAGATGATACGTCATGCACAACACCAGTTTCGTGTACATTCTTAATATAATAGAATTCCTGGGTAAACACGACACGAACGCTTTTAGTCAACTTGCCCACGATGAACAAATAATACCAAATAGCACCATTAAGCATTGATAAGGTTCACACCACATGTGAATTCTCATCAAGTCACCATTCCTATTTAATCATCTAAACATGCTAATAACACCTTTCTTTCACCAAAGTCCTCACCTTAAGAAATCACACTACTTGTGCTTACCCACATAAATCCACCACCAAAAGTTAACATCTTAACCATCAAGTCTAGATATGGTTATTGGTTCTTTTGCACCCAAACTCCTCTTACTTATAATTACCACAACACATCTGCTACTTGGATATTACACGCCCTTGTACTTTATCTAATAGCACACAATTGTTATAGAGGTTCACACCGCTTGTGAATTATCTACATCAATTTACACCCGACAATAATCATAATTTATGTTTGAATCTAGTTTACAAACTAACAGATTCATTTCTCCCAACATGAACTCCTAAATAATGTCCATAATCTTATGGATCATCCCCAAGCATCTTCCTATCTTTTAAAAGATAAATCAACCACTTATAACGTCAATACACGTATACATGTCATTTCCACCTCTTTCCATTCAAATATTCGAACACATACACCTCTATATATAATAATAGATGTTAACACCAATATATATATAAACATATATCATTTACCACATATTTCAAACAAGCACACCAGTTAACATAATCAAATGTTTATAGTCACCACTCTCTAGTTAAGACACTCTTGTCAAAACCTTTAACATTTCATAACGACACTATGTGTCAAAACCCTATACATTATGTCTAAAACATATAACTTTAATAAATGACAACTTGTCATTACCAAGTTTTATTCTCCCCAAGGCATTATTGCCAAATTGTTTAAAATTCTTTCCTCACCATCCCCCGTCCTTTGCCCAGGTCTATACGCCGTCACTTTCTTGTTGCATCGAAGAAGCTTATATATAGGGTATACGTAAAGGCATACACCCAGCCGCCAATCCACCACCCCTTCAATACAACATGGTCGTGGCGTTGTTTGTTTCTTGGTTTTAGACAAATATATTCCTCCTAACCATACAATTTGTCCAAAGTTTTCACTTACATTAAACGTATTCATCAACTTAGGACTAAACTCCACCTCATGTACTTCACACCCAAAGTACACTCATATAAGAAATTCTGACACATCATACAATACATACTTGTATAGTGTACACTTCCTTAACAGTTCAATTAAGGATAATCAACATATCCTATTACGCCTATCTTTCATTATTTACACCAAACAACATATGACTCGTATTTTCAACAAGTCATCACACATATGTGAAAGTACAACAGATCTAGAGAGAAACCCACTGAAATCAAAGGTATGAGGCTGTGAAAGTTCCGAAAAATTAGGGTTTTCTATACCCTTGGTCGATCTAGAACCCTAATCGGTTGGCCATCCCTCAACCATGAAACCCACGACCACGAGAACCCTCACTATTCTGCACCACCTTCAAAACTACCTTGAACTTAGAAATGAGGATGACCTTGGGTTCAGCCCTTGCTGCGGTCGAAGGAGACACACTGATGGTCGAATGGCTAGGGCCGAATGGCTCTAGTCTCTCGGCTGGGAGTCATTCGCCTGGGCAGGCATGGTCCCATTCGACAGGGGTTCATTTGGCCTAGATAGCAGCCTCCTTCGTTCGAGCTTCATTCGCTGGGACCTTCCCCATTCGCCTGAACCACCTTGCTTCGGCCAAAGGAGCCAGTCGACTAGGCTATTCGTGGCATACCCTCAAACGGCCTTACTTCCTTTGGCCATTTTGGATTCGGCTGAATCAGAAACTCACCTTCATTCGCATGGGCCTTAACCTTCTTCGGCCCAACAATAGTCAGTCGACCCATGTGGTCCAGCCATGACCTTGTTCGGCCCATATTTACATATTCAACCGAAGGCCCAAGTTCATTATTTGGAATATCTAATCGGCCCACTGTGATTTATTCGGCCAATACTAGAACCATGGCCCAACAGTATTTCAATCGGTTTAGCCCAACAGTTTGGCCCATATGGCCTGTTTCGGCCCACATTTTTCTGTTCAGCCTCTCTTTTAGGCCCAACAATCAGTTCGGCCCAAAGCCCATTGTTTCGACCCATGCTAACCTTTTCGGCCCAATAACAAGTGTTTTGGCCTTATGAAGAATTCGGCCCTATATTATTTGGTGCGGCCCATGATCATTAATTCGGCCCACACTTCAATTGGATTGGTCATCATTCGGCCACATGGTTAAAGTTCAACGAATACTTGAACCGACTTATTTAAATAACAAATATGATTATGGAAAATAATGCCATGGGTTAACATAATGAGTTTAATAAACTTGAAACATCAAGAGTACAAGGAGCTTTGCATAGTATCTAAATACTATATAGCAATTGTAGTGAACATAATAAGACTAACATGTGAGGTTTTAAAAATAAACTTAAGCTCATTATTGGGTTATTTATTTGACCTCATATGAAAACAATTAGAACGTGATAACCAAGCGATGTGATTTCAAGAAGGATTTAAAGCTAAAGACGCAACCTAAAACCTTATGGTTATAATAATCAACAACAATAGTATTGGGGCCGAATGATGATCAAGGCCAGTTAATTTTAACCAACTTTATGGCTAACACACACACACACACGAAACTTTACAACACATACTTACAAGTTTAAAACAACGTGAAATCAATACAGGATCGTGAATACAACAAGTACAACAAAGAGCGCGTGTGCATTCTTGTTTTAGGCCAAGTCAACTACAACAACTACAAGGTGAGTTCATTGTCCCTTTTCAAACTATTTTGATTTTAAACCGGGACTAAGAAGCATGTTATACATTTTAAAACAAATGTTTTAAATTTAACAAAATGCTTTTATACGATTCTTATATACAGATGTTAATGCTACATGATTATGCCAAGTGCTAAAGGCATAAGTTCACTATTAATACTAATGCTACATGATTATGCCAAGTACTAAAGGCATAAGCTAAATCGCTAATACTAAAGCTATGTGTTAATACCAAGTGCTAAGGGTATTTACTATCTGATGATGCTATTGTGAATGCTAATGCTACGGGGTTATGCTACAAACTAATGCTATGAGTTATGCTAAATGCTAATGCTACGAGTTATGATAAATGCTAATGCTACGGGTTATGCTAAATGCTAATGCTACGGGGTTATGCTACATGCTAAGGCTATGGGTTTATGCTAGAGACTAATGTTAACACTAAATACTAATGATGCCATGATGCTATGAGGATGCTAAATACATACATACATACATGCATATTGAATACTTGGAGCTATGGATACTATAAACTCTTGAATGCTATATGATTGCCATGCTAAAACAACAGTCTGGCTTCTCAGTGCTTGCCTTACCGGTTGTGAAGCTAGTACTTGTGCACAAGTTACGTAAATGCTGAACTATTTGAATGCTATAAACTTGTATGCTAAAACTATTGGCTATGGAAGAACAATAGTTGGTCTCTCAGTGCTTGCCTTCATGTGTTCTTCCTAGTCGGGACTTGAAGAACAATAGTTGGTCTCTCAGTGCTTGCCTTCATGTGTTCTTCACAGTCGGGACTAGAAGGCACCTACTATGGTCTCTCAGTGCTTGCCATAGGGTGTCCTTCATGGTCTGATACGAGGAAACTGACTGATGGCCTCTCAGTGCTTGCCATGCAGTGTTTCCCACAACTACGTACTCAGGTGATCATTAACTAGGACGATATTGGTGATCCTTAGTTGACTTTGTGTCATCATGGGAATCCTCTATCTCCCCCCTAAGTTGTTAATGACACCTAGTGCTGGTATGGATTGATACTGGATTCCTTCGGGCATTCAGTTGTCTATTCTGGTGACTCACAAGCTAAACTCACGGATGCTATGGGTAAAACTTAAATACAAAATGCTTAAACGATAATGGGGAAAAGAGATTGGATGGTAGGTAAAATGCTTAATTATCATTAACACCAATGTCCTATGTGGCTTAGTATGTGGTGGGACGGCGTCTGGGCGGGTCGTAGGCTCGACTCAGGGGTATGCCCTATATATAAGCATACCGAGTTACATGATACAGGTGATGTTAATGAGGATAAGGTTTTACTGGAAAGGTTTGCAAAAGCTATTTTAAACTTATAAACTATATGAACTCACCAACCATTGTGTTGACTTGTTTTCTTTACATGCTTTCTCAGGTGACGTACATGAATAGACTAAGGCTTCAGAATTGCATGCTAGGCAGCCCAACTAGAGGACCTAGCAGACTTTTGAAAGCACATCTTTTGTAGTCGATACGAATCCCTTTTGATATCTTGTACAGACACAAGATAGAAACATTTGATTCTTTTGTTGGGTTTACTTAGTTAAATTATCAAACATGGATATTGTAATTTAACTTTGTAATCCTAATTTAAATGCTACTTGTGCTTTAGATATTCATAACATTGATGCTATGTAAACAATCTGATCAACACGATTATCACTCACGATATCGCGCCCCGGGAACCTTCCGCCCGGCGGGGACGTCAATCCAACCCCGCCGGCTCGGGGTGTGACACGAATGATGAAACGTACGATTGCGTTCGAAATGTTTCCATATCCTCACACGGGGGATAATTTGTTTTACATGTTAGATGGAATAATACAAGCATTCCATTTACAAGATAAAATACTTTTAATAAGTTTTGATAACGCTTCAAATAATACGAATGCGGTTCAAAAATTAAAACTTAAATGTAAACCGATATGTAACGGTGCTTTTTTTCATACAAGATGTGTTGCTCACATTATTAACTTGGTTGTGAGTGATGCTCTTGCGGTTTCTGAAATGAATATGTTAAAAGAAAATTTTAAACAAATGATAAAGGATGTTTTTATGAAAAGCCGTAGAAGATATATGGAATATCAAAAATTATGTGAGGATACGAACTCCCTCTTTTTAGGTCCGTCTTGGAACGTACGAACAAGATGGAATTCGACTTGGTGTATGTTTAACAACGCCTTACGACAAAGGGAAACCTTGGAAGTATTTCATAACAATTTAGTGCAAGATCGTAAGGCTAAAAAATTTAATAGCCTATGTTGGGACGCCATAGGAGAATTCACTAGTTTATTTGGAGCTTTTAAAAATGCAACAACAATTTTATCGGGAGTTTATTATCCCACGTTTTGTTTGGTTCTTTAACAATTATTTATAATGACAAGAAAAATTAACGATTTTCCATCGACGGGTGAAAATAATGAGATATATATGGGAATGTTACTTCCAATGAAAATAAAACTATTGAAATACTTTCAAGAAATGCCGGCCGTATTTACTTGTGCAACGGCATTAAACCCATGTTTCAATGGTGCCGGCGTTGAAACATTAATTGATGAAATTGTTGGTTGTGACACCCCGTAATTTCCAGGTCAGCTTTTCATTTACTTAAATGTTTATTTAAATGCTTTATGTACACGTGGCACTAGACTTAGATTAATTTAGTGTGACATGTGGCACGACAGTACGAACACTGACACATGACTAGATAATTCGTGGGATTATCGACAAACAACACATACGTGTCAAAACACATGAACGTTGGTGAACGTCAAGCACATTGTGTAGCACAACACTCAAAACTTCACGAAACACTCACACTTTGAACTTAAAAGTTCAAACAAGGCCAAACGATGGTTCGGAAGCGTGAAAACGACGACGAACGGATCAAAACCATTAAAAGGGGCTTATTGGGCTCTTCAGGGGCCATCGCGGTACACGGTGGCCCAACAGGAGACTTATCGCGGTACGCGATAGGCGTTGCGGAAAGTTGACTCCTGAATTCCTTCGCGTAGCGCGAAGAATCTTTTGGCCTAGCGTCGCGGTACGCGACAGGTGTCAGACGGCAAAATCTTATAAAACAAAGATGCCATCATGTCTATAGCCACTCTATTCTCACTTCTCGAGTTCCAGACACTCAAGTGCGTCTTCAACCTCTGGAAAACCTCCATTGAAGCCAGGAGAAGCCATAGAAGGACCATTGGAAGCTTGGAACTTGGAGTTGGAAGCTTGGAGTTCACATACAAGCTCAAGCATCATCACCTCCCTTCTGTTTCTGTCGAATCCAGCAGCTCCAGGGGGCTTAGGAGCTGTTCATTCATCATTCCAGTGTTCTTGGAGCCTTAGAAGGTAGTCTCTACACCTCTTGTGGCTTAAAACCACCATTACACCCACATGCAAGACCTTATACCCACATGCATGCATATATAAAGCACATGCACGAATTTCTCTTCTGGGTTTGTTAGTTTAGATGTGTTTCTTGATGATCCATGATGTTTAGATGGTGATTTATGATGATCCATGTCGTTGTGTAAATGTGGAAAGCATGATTTAGTCTTATAATGGTGAAAAACCCACATGCATGTATGATCCATGGCATGTGGAATGATTTTCAGTATATAGATATGTTTCTTGATGATATTGGAGGATGATTTCATGTTTAGATGATGTTAGAATGGTTAAAACTATGAGTTTTATGAATCTTTCTATTATTAGAAACTTTTTATTGTCAAAACATAGTTATGGATGAAATGGTGAACATGCATGTATTTGGAATTGCTCTTAGGATGATAATATGATGATTGAAATACTTGGAATGTGATTTTGTTGATGTTTATGGTCATATTTAGCGTTATTACTATTTTTAGTAACTTTTTGGGTCAAGATGTTGATAGATGGAAATTTGAGTTATGTTGACGTGTTTAAACGATGTTAAATTGATCATTAGGGTGATTTGTGGCATAAGGATGGGTTAGAAATGTTAAAATGGTCATTTCGATGCAAAACTAGAAAGTTACTATATTTAGTAACTTTATTGATACAAAAACCGATTTGTCAACATGTTGAATAATTTGAGCATGCTAAATGATTTATTATGCAATAACATGATGATTCGATTCTAAGTTAGATGGTTTCCGATGTCACGTATGCTATAAATGGAAACTTTCCATTTTAGGAAACTTTTATGTTCAAACATGATGAAAACGGCTTATGTGAACCCGTATGATGATGTGCTATGTGTTAACATAATCACGTAGGACAAATGAGCATGCTAGGACTTTAAAACTGTTATGCTTTGTGAACTTTCCAAAAATGGAAACTTACTATAAATAGTAAGTCGTCCACAGACGCGACTTGCGTGTTTTGCACACGACGGGCACTTACACGATTGCTACACGATTTACAAACCGTCACACGGTTCACCAATGGGTCGTTGACTTGACACGGTCAACTTTCGTCAACACTAGTCAAACACGGTCAAACACGGTCAATGTGGACCAACACAGTCAAACACGGTCAAACACGGTCAATGTGGACCAACACGGTCAAACACGGTCAATGTGGACCAACACGAGCAAACACGGTCATTGTGGGCCGACACGGACAAACATGAACAACCAAGGGTTGTCGGACACAAACACGAGCACTAACACAAACACTAGCACGGTCACTTACACCAACTAACGTACGGTATACGATATAGGTTGCCGGTGACCGACGTGCCATCTACGTAGGAGCTTACGCTTGATTTACTACTTGCATCACTAAGGTGAGTTTACGGCCCCTCTTTACTCTTTTTCAAACGCTTTTAAATAGGGGGAGAATACTAGTTGCATCGAGTCAAACATTATTGCTATTACAAACATTTTTGTGTATGCTGGTTTATTGGACAAACATTAAGTGTTGAACTCGTATTAAGCCCTCACAAAGTCTTACCGTTAATGTACGAACAACGTGGTAGATTTGGATGGATCCATTAGGGAATGACTAACCCCACGGGGCACTATGTTGACTGGATGTCATAACCCGTGCAAACTCTGACCTAACTTGCTATGCATACGAGGCATAGCGGAGGCAGGGACAAACAAGTCTAGTTCGGTAGTGACGCACTGACACTTTGGGCCTAGGGCTCGGTACTAACATTTGATAAACAGCATGACACACTTTCTTACTATATGTATATCAAAACCTGTGAATTCACTAACCATTGTGTTGACATTTTTTCTAACTTGTATTCTCAGGTAACTAGCGCGGCTAGCAGGAGGACAGGAATGCACAATTTAAGGAACGAGCATTAGGAACTTACATGCATTCTGTCTTGTTATTTTGAAAACAATTTACTTTTATTCTGTTAAACAATGTTGTGTTAAACTATTTACATTTCCGCTGCATTTTGTCAAACATCTGATTTTCTGCTGCAATATGATATGATAACTTTTATTCCGCTGCAAACTATTTTATGAGTGTATGTGTCGAACTTTGGATTTGTAAACGCATATAGAGGTGTTCTATATGACCTTGAGCTGTGATTCTGGACACGTCACATCCACGTGGACATACGCCACGAGTGGGAATTTGAGGGTGTGACATTGGTGCTTTGGGTTTGGATGACCCAAACTTTGCAACAAACACTAAAAATAACTTTAACATATTTTTTCAAATATGTTTGATCATTATTTACAAAAATATGGTGAAACATCTAACATACAACAAACAATGTATGCGGCTTCTAGTTCGAGTAGAAGCCAAGATGTTAACTTTGATTTATTTAACACCTTAAGACAAAGTGTAACTAAACGAGCCCGAGGTACTAGCGCAAGTAGCGAACTAGGAAGGTACCTAGGGACATATTGGATTTCCGGTCTTACGTCGGAAGAATTTGAAAACTTTGATATTTTGGCCTGGTGGAAACAAAAGGAAACCCAATTTCCGATTCTATCTGTCATGGCCCGTGATTTACTAAGCGTCCAAGCTTCTACGATAGCTTCGGAGTCTGCCTTTTCTCTTAGTGGCAGGGTTTTATCGATACGAAGGACGAGGCTTACTCCTGCATCATTGGAGATGTGCATTTGCTTGAAAGACCATTTGGACGCAATGGAACGTGTACAACACCACACACTACTTGAAGGCGAGCTTGAGATAGAAGCGACAATACACGATGTTGAAGTTGAGGAAGGAATGACTTTCCCACTTTCTGACGAATAACAAACAATGGATGAATGGATGCGGACCAATAGCCCGGAACTACAATCCAAAGCACAAACCGAAGACTAATTTCTATTTTCGATTTTGTATTTATTTTTTTACTTAAAAGCTTGTGTAATTAATTTATTTGAATGAAATATGCTATTTGAAATCCTTACTTAATAAAGTTCATTTAATTTTATTTAATCGAAACCTTAAACTCATAATTACTAAACCCTAAAAACCTTAAACTAATCAAACTAATATTAATCTAATAACTAATAAACCTTAAAATAATCAAAACCTTAAACTCATAATTACCAAACCCTAATAAACCTTAAACTAATCAAACTAATATTAATCTAATAACTAATAAACCTTAAACTCATAATTACTAAACCCTAATAAACCTTAAACTAATCAAATTAATATTAAACTAATTATTAATAAACCTTAAAACCTTAAACTCATAATTACTAGACCCTAATAAACCTTAAACTAATCAAAATAATATCAAACTAATTACTAATAAACCTTAAAATAATCAAAACCTAATAAAATCTTAATAATTTATGGTTTTATTAAATAATAGTATGTTTAAGGTTTATTAGGGTTTAGTAATTATTAGTTTAAGGTTTTAAGGTTTATTAGTAATTAGTTTAATATTAATTTGATTAGTTTAAGGTTTATTAGGGTTTAGTAATTATGAGTTTAAGGTTTTAAGGTTTATTAGTAATTAGTTTAATATTAATTTGATTAGTTTAAGGTTTTAAGGTTTATTAGTTATTAGATTAATATTAGTTTGATTAGTTTAAGGTTTATTAGGGTTTGGTAAATTATGAGTTTAAGGTTTTGATTATTTTAAGGTTTATTAGTTATTAGATTAAAATTAGTTTGATTAGTTTAAGGTTTATTAGGGTTTAGTAATTATTATTTATTAGTTTTAGGTTTGATTTGTTAAGTTTTTTATTATGGTTTTATTAATTTAACTTTAAGGTTGAAAACGTATAATAGAAAAAACGGTTCAATACGGTTACAGACTTACGGTCTAACGGATCAAACGGATCAATCGGATTAACGGATCAATCGGATTAACGGATAACCAAAAAAAGGGTTTAAAAACCGGTTTGGCCGGTTAACCGGTCCGGTTTATACCCGGTTCGGTTCCATAGGTTAGAGATTTTAGGTTAAAAAAACCGGTTAATAACCGAACCGGTTTTTAGGAAAAACCGGTAAACCTTGTACACCGGTTAACCGGTTCGGTTAATATAAAAACCGGTTAACCGGTTCGGTTAATATAAAAACCGGTTTGGACCGGTTAACCGATTTGTGCACTACTACTTGTGACCGTTGGTCTTTAAAAAATAAATAAATAAATAAACCACTCCTCTTAAACCAGTATTCAAATCCACACAATTCTCTCTAAAATAAATATTATTTTTCTATAAAATAACCCAATGTACAATAAAAAAAAAAGAGTTGGGAGGAGGAAATTACGAAATCGTCATCATCCGATTCAGACGAATGAGCGTTCATGTTTTTACGCAGCGTTTAAGCAACAGTAACATCCGTCGTAGCTGATATTGAAGAAAACTATGCACAAGTGTTACGAAGAAAAAAAATAAACCGTGATCGTAAAGGTGGTAACAAACGTCTCGTTCAAGATTATTTTAGTCAAAATCCAACTTACGACGAAAAGCATTTCAAACGTCGTTTTCGAATGAGCTGCAATTTATTTCTTCAAATCGTTAGCGATATAGAAGAAAATTTTCCGTTTTTTCAACAACTGTCAGATGCATTGGGTGTAAGAGGTTTCACACCATTGGAAAAGTGTACAAGTGATATTCGACAGTTGGCCTACGGCACATGCAGCGATTCTTGGGACGAATATTTTACAAATGTCGGAAAAAATTTCACGAGATAGTCTTTACAACTTTTGTAAAGGTGTTATCGCACTATACGGCTCGCGATATTTGAGAAAACCAACATGGAGCGACATTCAACAAATCTATGCAGTGCATGATGATGTCCACGGGTTTCTCGGCCTGCTTGGAAGCATCGATTGCACATACTGGGAATGACAAAATTGCCCAACCGCTTGGCGAGGATCTCATCAACGAGGCGATCACCCCCATCCTACAATAATGCTTGAAGCTAATGATCTCTGGATATGGCATGCGTATTTTGGTGTTTCTGGTTCGAATAATGATATAAATGTTTTAGATCTATCCCCGATATTTGACGACATATTAGACGGAGTCACGCCGGGGTCTTCATTTTATGCTAACGATACCTACTACAAGTATGGGTATTATCTTTCCGATGGTATCTACCCTGAATATGCTACGTTTGTTAAATCGTTTACATGTCCTCGTGAAGACGATGACAAACGAAAATATTTTAAAAATGCTCAAGAGACGGCGAGAAAGGATGTTGAACGAGCTTTCGGTGTACTTAAAAAGAAATGACATATGATAAATAATCTATGTAGGATTTGGCACAAAGGTAAAATTCGAGACGCTATGTATGCTTGCATTATTTTGCATAACATGATTTTGGAGGACAAAGGAAAAACTATTTGCCAAAATTATGAGGAGATCGACCCTCCGGTTGAAGAGGTTACACCGGAAGAAAGAGTTGAAATACGAGCCGAGATCCGAAGCAGGGAGATACATAACATGCTTAAAGGCGATTTAGTTGAACATGTCTGGAAAAATCGAAGAGAAAATTTGTTGTTTTGTTTAAAAGTTTTTAAAATTTGTTTAAATGTTTTTTTATTTAATTATGTACTTTAAATTTTTTATCATGTATTTTTTTACTTTAGTTTGTAATATTAATATTTTTAATTATATTATGTCTTTTTTAAATTTAATTTACAATTGAAAAATAAAATTCAAATAATAAAATATTGAAAAAGGTGGTGATGACGTGAAGTGATGGGGAAGTGATGGATAACATATGAAAAGATGATGTGGAGTGATAAGGGGGTGATAATGTTGGTTGATTATGTGGCGCCTACATAGCGTCAACGTGGAGCCAACGTGAAGTGATGGGGGCTTTTGGATAACACATAGCCTTAAGAATGCAAATATGCAATCATAAGTGTCATAGGCACTAGCGGACAAAGAAATTTTTTTATATTGTTTGAAAATTTTGTAGATTGTTTGAAAATTGGTATGTAATATTTTTTTTCTCTTCTGTTTATGTTGGATTGGGCCGAATTTGATTGAGTCATGTTAAAAAATGACAATCAAACTAAATTTCATATATAAAAACATAATGAAAATAAAATATATTTAAAATTGTTTTATACGACGTTTCATTTTTTAAAATAAATCCAAACAACATATATTTAAGCAATTGTTCTAAAAAAATAAATATAATTATCACTTAAACTTTAATCGTAAATCCGATTATACAAATTTAGGGGGAGACATTGCAAAATATTAAGGGGATCGGTTGAGATTTTAACATATATATACTACTGCAAAAATTCAAAGAGGATGGATGTCCCTTAAAGATGTAAATAGATACGCCGGTACAGGTACGCCGGTACTGGTCATAGGTTAAATATTAATGTTTAGAAGTAAAAGATTGTTGACAAAAAATATCGAAATATAATCTTTTTATTATGATATCCTTTTTAAAAATTCAAGCATTTACACAATTAAGTTTAGAATTATGAAATGTTTATGCATTTTTTAATACAATGTAGATTTTTTTTAGAAGTGAATCTAAAATAACTTTGTACATCAAATTTCTTTTCAAATTTCAAGAACTAAGTATAAGAATCCCATTGATATGATCTTTTCTCCTAAACAATAATATTATTGAATATACTCATTTATGTAGACATATTTTCACTCACGTCTTGTTTGGTTAGCCATCATCATGGTTGTATAAGCCGCTAGCCGCTAGTCGGGCGGTGAGGTACCGCCTAGGAATTAATATCAGGATTAATCGGCGCTTGACGGATTGGAATTTTTATATGTAATTTTACAAATATATATTATATACATATCAATATCAATAATTTAATATAATACTTCAAATAATTTGAAAAATAAACTTAAACATAATAAGCAAAGTACTTCAAAGTTCAAACTTAAACGCTGAGTTCAAAGTTTAGAGAAGAATTTCGATGTTAAGTGGCTGGATTCGATATTTCAGAGACATATTAAGGATTTTGGGTTGAGAAATGTATAAATAATCATGAAGTTGGTCCTTTTTTACCATAAAAAAGTCAAAAAAATCAAAAAAATAAAAAATCTGACTAGGCCGCCTATGCACCGCGCCACCGCCTACGCCAAAATCGACACAGTAGAGGGCCGCCTAGGCGGCCACCTAGGCCGATTTTTACAACAGTAGTCATGATACACCTGTTATGGTCTCTAAAGAGCTAATATTGAGACCCCAACTAGAGAAGAGCTTGTAAAAAGATAACTCTAAGGTTGATGCTTCCAGTAACGAGATAGACCTGTTCATGTGCAAAATAATATGTATCAATACAATTGCTGTTGTAACCTTCCCTTCCCTGTGATATTGCGTGAGTTGAAGGCATCTCGAAGGTGTATTTAGAGGTAATTTGAATTCAAAAATAATCTCGTATTTTGTCCCATATCTGATTGTCTGGCTGACTCAATCCTTGTTCCAAATGTGTCAGGTTTCGGGTATGCTCACTAGGTTCAAGGTTAATTACCATTTCTTATTATAAAGTAAGTTATTCGTTGACATTTTCTAACATCGCCCCCAACCGGTTGGTCATAAGGACTTTAGTCAAAAATGACAAGAGTTTTAATAAGAGTCGTGTGTAGTCAAGATGGGATATACTACTACGTAAAGCAGAAGATGTTTATGGCCCTCGTATAGTTAAACTGATGTAAATATGTGGTCATGCTCAACACGAGGTTTGATCAAACCACTTTTATTTAGGATCAAACAAGATATGAGAATGAATATTATCCATGTCTCACATTTGACTATTTGTCGATAAATGGAAGGATGCTTTTAATTAGATAACCATGGATTCATACAATATGTAAGGCAAAGTAACTAAGTAAGAGTACTTTAGTTGATTAGTGAGTCAAAATTATGTAATAATATTTGGTTTCATGGGGATTACAGTGGCGAAGCTTGACCATAATCCCGGGGGGCGAAATAAAATTTTTTTTTTCAGGGAGCGAAATAAATGTTTTTAAAAAATTTTACACTACGTATCTGGAAATTTACACTACTACACGAAAAAACAGGGGGGCGGTCGCCCCCCTTTCCTAAACTAAGCTACGTCAATGATGGGGAACTATGTGGTGTTGCGAGACGCCCAACACTGTTTATCTTAACAAGTACGATCGAAATTTACTAAGTGGAAAATTGTTGGATTTTTGTGCTCAAGTGAACATATATAAATTCATACTGCTATGAATTAATCCTTCAGGATCATACAACAAATAACATGCCAAGATAACACGTTGTATGTGTATTGGATCCACATACATCTATTATAGTTATGGATATTAACTGATTATTATTGGGAATAATAATACTTATTTATATAAAAATAACTTTCTTATTTTTAATGTGATTGGTTCATTGATTCCTTTATGTAAATACATATTTATATAATATAATATTCATTATTATTTGATAATAATATGTGCAAAACGGGTTATGGTTGTATATAAATTTATTTTGGTGTGTTATTATTTTTTTACGTACCTAATATTTATTTTTATTGTTTATTAATAATTGATTATAATGACCCTATGGTAAGTACCTATGAAACATAAAAATTTATACAGCTCTCACACACAAACACATATACACACACACACACATATATATATATATATATATATATATTATAAATGTATGGTCAACCGATATTTTCCAAGAACAACATATGAGTTGTATAGTTTTATGCTAACAATATAATTAGAGGTCAACTGATAGCTTTCTAACACAACATACATATACGACCTAGTATAGCCCTATACATATCACCTGAAATGGTTGTTGGTGTAGTGATAGCAAGAGGTGGTATGCTATTTAGCAGTGTTCATGGTTCGGTTTCAAAACGCAAAACCGTCCAAACCGGTCATCGATTTGGCTTCACGGTTGTTTTTTTCAAACATTTGATCGGCCGCTTTCAAAAGTTTAAAACCGTAATAAAAGATTTGGTTTACGGTTTTCATAAAAACCAGACCGTATGTGTGTGTATAAATTAAGCTCATGATTTATTT
This sequence comes from Mikania micrantha, assembly GCA_009363875.1. Classification (NCBI taxonomy): domain Eukaryota; kingdom Viridiplantae; phylum Streptophyta; class Magnoliopsida; order Asterales; family Asteraceae; genus Mikania; species Mikania micrantha. The sequence continues at coordinate 83,332,694 of CM018695.1, read as the reverse complement.
ACTATTTAAAAAAAATACATGGACTTGGTGTAATTAGTTCGTCTTAAACTATGAAGGTTTAATTTGATTCGATTTTATTTCTAACGGGATCAAGCCCAAACCGTAAACCAAACCGGAACCAAACTGTTGATAATTGTTCAGTTTGGTTTGCTTTTATTTTGTACAGTTCGATTTGTTTGTTTTTATTTTGAACGATTTGGTTTTGCTTTTCATTATTCAAAACCGTTATTAACGGTTTGGTTGGTTACACTTAAAAACTGTAAAAACCAGACCGCGAGCACCCCTAATGCCATTTGCTTGGCATATTTTATTTTAATTTTGAATATGAAAAAAACACTAATAGAAGACTAAGACTAGGTCATATGATAAACACATTGTCTTTTAAATAAAAAATTCATGGAAGCGGATTAATTTAAAGTATTTAAGAATATGAGTAAGATATCTTTTAACAATATAAAACATCATTTACAAGTACAAGATACGTTTACTGTTAAAATAAGTATGAAAATAAAATATTATGGATATACTTGGTTTCAAAAAATGAATGATACGAAAACGACCGGATTTAGTTTTATAAGGCAGCTTGCTGAAAACGAAACATACAAAAAATTGACAAATAAAGTGAAAGTTTAATATTGATTGATTGGATATATTGAACACGAGTAAGGAGTTGGAACCACAATATTATATTGCGTCAGTCAACAACAAAAATCTTTTTCCTTCCTCATTTAGCAATGTTGTATTTAATCCTAAGTGTAACATTATTATTTACAATGTAATAAAAAGTGTTTTTATGTCTAAGATTTAGGTGCCTTCTTATGTTTCGAATATAATATGTCGCTGATTTGATATATTGATAAAGTAAATGTTCAGTCTTTTCAATAATATTTCTTATGGAATAATATTTACCATTAATATTTTGAAAAAGTACATTTGTTATTGTTAATGGTAAATATTATTCCATAAGAAAGAAATAGTTAGAATAAAAAAACGAAATAAAAGAAGCTAGGAAAAATATTATGTTAGACTAATTATAAGTTGTGATAAAATCCTTACCTAGATTTAAATGAGTTTTTAAATGGTTTTGTTATAGTTGTGCTAAAGAAAATGATTTCATACTTCTTATACATTTTGTATATATTTATTGTATGAGTCTATGAGATATATGCAATTTATATATATACATGTACAAGATATATACATCAATCAGGGCCGGCCTTGGGGTGGGCGACCGTCCCGGGCCCGGCGTTTTTGGAGGCCCGAAATTTTTAAAAAATATATATATTATAAAAAAAATTATAAAACTTAGTGCCCAACAAAATTTGATAGAATGAAAATAATTCAATTGGTTATGCATTACCTCTTAAAAAGCCTCACATATTTAAAAATATAATAGGTTTGTATTGACTTCCCTCAAATTAGTTTTACTTTCCACTCTTCCAATTCCCAGACGTGCTCCAACTCCACCACTCCAGTCCCACCTTTCAAATTCAACAAAGCGGATCCCCTGCAGCCTCCTCTGCTTCAATTGCACAGCCACGAGCCATCGAGCTTAACCTTGGTTGCAGTCTTCAACGAGCCAAAGGTATTGAAGTATGAACAACAATCAGATATTGATGCGGATAAACTTTATTTAGAGTGGAAGTTGTTTGAGACATTTTTATGTTATAAAATTATCACACTTTTGATGCTATAAAGTATAAACAAGTTGGACCTGCTTGGGTTTTTCCGAATGCATTAATTACATATAGAGTTTTGTTGACTATCCGATAACTGTGGCATTGGAAGAAAAAAACTTTTTCTAAGTTTAAGTTGTTGAAGTCTTATTTACGATCGTAAAGGTCATAAGACGGCCTTAACGGATTGACAATGATTGCTATTGAGAATATCATCTTAGAAAATATGGACACCGAATAGATGATCGAGACTTTTGCTTCAAAAAATGCTCAGATAGTCTCACGGTTTGCTTATGTAACACCCGAAAATTTAGCAATCTAAAAATAAACGTGCGAGATTTCGGTAACTGATGATGTTCGAGGAATCACGTTATCAAAGAAAATGTAGCACGTTCGATCGTGCTTGAAATCCACGATGATATGTGTGACAACTCAAAATTCTCAGGTTAGAATCATAACTCGAAAATGAAAAGAATGAGTGTAAGCGAAATCGTGAAACGAGGCTCCGATTTCAAGATACACTGAATCGAATATAGCAATAGATTAGAGGTCAAATATTTTGAACTCTTTAGGTCTTGAGATTATAACCATTGGAAAGAGCTCGAAAAATCGTGAACGTAGGCGAAAACCGTGCGCAAAACGGAGTTCGTATGCTCCCGGAATCGCGAAACGAAGATAAGATCAAAATCTGGCCGCCTTAGCCCTCGCGGTACGCCCCAGACCACCGTCTGGGGTGGGGCGATGCGCCTGACGTCATCCGGACGCAAATTGGGCTTAAAAAGTCAGTTTTTCATCCATAAGCCATAATTTTTGCTTCTATTCGACGATTCAGCCTCCACACCCACGAAAAATCACATCCAATCCATCTTAACTTCAATTTTGAAGGCTTCTCAAGGTTTAGATCGAACCAGGGAACGTTTCTGCAAGCCCGGATCGTCTTTTTACCCGCAGAACTTCGTTGGATTAGGTAATGGTTTATTCTAACCTTCTAGATTGATTATGATTGATTAGATCTTGTTTTTGAACGTAATGATATAGTTAGGGTTGTTGATTATTGCCTAGATGATGGCTAGGATTGATTATAAATGAGAAACTCGAACTGTTAATGGGAAAATCCTTGTTTTGAGCCGTTGTAATGCCCGGTTTGCATGAAATCATAACAATGGTTATAGCGGTTTAAACCATTTGATTATGACAAAGTAGGTGATTAGTTTGATTAATTTTGATATGCAAGGTTAAATCCAAGTGTTTCAAACTAATCACAATCAATAACAAAGATTGATCATTCCTAAGCCATTAAACTGTATAGAGACTGTTTTAGCTTGATAATCAACAACATTAACGATTTGATGGCTATTAAGGCAATGTCTTTGACATTGGACGTTCAGAAAAGATTTAATCAGTATGTTAAAACGTATATAACATATTATACGTAAACTAATGCAGGACTATACCATTAGCGCCAGTTGTGAGTGATTTTGCTACCGTGAGACATCAGGTGAGTTCTAGACGCCCTATTTTTATGATTAATGTTTTGGGCTGGCATACATGCTTAATGTATTGTTCATGATGATATGTGCTTAAGATGAGGATGAATGAATAACGCTATGTCATGACTAAGTATGCGTGTTTGTGTGTTAACATGATTTGTGCAATAATATATGCTAAGTATGATGAGTGCATATTAGTAAGACATGATGATAAGATGTATGATAACACGCTATGATGATAATTACAGATGTTAAGCTAGGACGAAATCCTAGGCTGCTAGGATGAATGTATGATGCAGAATACGAGGAATAGATTCTATTGTAACATGTAAGTGATGATATGGTGATAAAGATGCTAGCATGAGATGTTATGATATGATATGTGCCTTTGCTACTAGGGCAAAAGGCTACGATAATAAGATGCTAGTATGAAAAGTTCATGAATGCCAGACTGTATGATCTGATGATAGGATAATAGCATGATATATATTCATTGCTAGAATGTTATGATGGTATGATGAAAGGATACTGGCATGACATAATATGATGATTCCTATGATATTAGGACAACGTGATGATGTCATGATATAAGAGCCTAGCATGAAATGTTATGATGTTATGATGAATGCGATGAAAGATGATATAATGCTAGCATATCAGCTAAGATGAATGAACGATGTTCCTATACGTGTTATAGGACCTGTATGAGAAATGTACCAGTACTTGTGCTGGGTAAGTATGAGAGTCAACCACGACTATAACTGGGTATGAGAGTCAACCAGGACTATAACTGGGTATGAGAGTCAACCATGACTATAACTGGGTATGAGAGTCAACCAGGACTATAACTGGGCATGAGAGTCAACCAGGACTATAACTGGGCATGAGAGTCAACCAGGACTATAACTGAGTATGAGAGTCAACCATGACTATAACTGATTATGATAGTCAACCACGACTATAACTGGGTATGGAGTCTTATGCCGGTATAAGCCCACTGTTAAAGACAGTGGATATGATGAGGATAACGGTTTTAATGATCTAAATGAATGTGTGTTGTGATTACGTATATGTGATGTATGAATGATTTATGTAAAGAAGTCTTGTACCGGTATGAGCTGTCAACTTCGGTTGATATTGTTAAAGAAATCTTATACATGTATGAGTTATCAGCTGCGGGTTGATAGTTATAGAGTTTTGTGTCGCACAAGCCTGTCTGACTTCAGGTCAGTAGTTGACGGCGAAGTTCCTTCACCATATGATTGATGTATGATGTCATGTATGTTATGTATATGAAATGTGTTATGTTCAGGGTGATTTAGACTATTGGCTTCGATCAACAGTGAATGCTAATATTTTATATACAGTAAAGATTTTATGTTTATGAAAACTAGAACTCACCAGTGTAAGCTGACTTGATTTAGCATGTATGTCAGGTTAAGCTTTGGTCAGAGAAGGTATGGAGCTCAGGCATTCAGATAAAGAGAGTCCGGTGGCATTGGCAATCAATTATGTTTTAAATTAAGACATTATTTCATGTTTGACAAACTATGTTTTAAATTCCGCTGCTATCTATGAAAGTTTTTAGTTTAAGAGCTATGTGTTATGACGAGACCAACGTACGTGAGGTCGCTGGGAATCGGGGCCTCACAGCTTAGGTATATTTAAATATATTATTATGTTACAATACTTTGGTTTTGTTAATTTTTTAAAAAATATATTCATATTACTAACTTTTTATATATAAATTAATAAGTTTATTTTTTGAATAGAGGCCCATTTTTTTTCTTCTCGTCCCGGGCCCCGGAATTTCTTTTTAGTTCTCGGGGCGGCCTATGACATCAATCACATCACTTATATCTCACCAATATATAAAGAAATTCACCGCTGCCACTTATATCTCCTCAAGCTAAAAATAAACTCACTGATGTGGTAAAATCCTTATGATCAAAAATTCAGATCTCAAGATGTTCAAACTATATGACACATTTAGGGATGTTCATCGGTTCGGCTTATTCGGTTTTCAAAATTTCCCCCCCTAACCATAAACCGAACCGAACCAAATTCGGGATATGGTTATCCAAATCGAATTCAATTCGGTTCGGTTTCAGTTATAACCGAACAAACCGATTAAAACCAAATAAACCAGTTAAAAACCGAATAAACCGAACCGAATTCAACCGAATAAACCGAATTTAACCAAATAAACCGAATTTAACCAAATAAATCGAATTCAACCTTATATTATTAATAAAAATAATTAATTTAATTATGAATTTGGTTTAATCGGTTAACCGAATAAACTGAATTCAAAAAATATCTAAAACCGTTAACTGAACCGAAAACCGAATTTGGAATTCGGATACGGTTTAAAACCGAATTCAAAAAATATCTAAAACCGTTAACTGAACCGAAAACCGAATTTGGAATTCGGATACGGTTAGGAACCGAAGCGAAAACCGAATTCAAAATTCGGTTCAGTTTTTTTAAGCTACGGATACGGTTCAGTTTTCGGTTTTTCTATCGAATACAAATTCTTATTTAAAATTTCTAACTTTTTTTGGTTTACTGTTAAGATTTGGCTGACGTTTAAAATAATAAAAGACGAACAATTCCGGCCAAAGTGGAAGCAGTGCATGAGAGCGTTCAGACCTTCAAGGAATCAGGCTACAATTATCAAGTGTTCAATTGACAAACTCAATAAAAAAATCAAGACGATGGCCCAAGGATCATGAATGCGTGGACGTCTGTACATCGCACGATCCCTGCAGATCACATGTCACCGGCGGCGATTTTCTCCGGCGTTATCTGAACAACTTTGTCGCTTCTGGTAACCTAGTATTAGATACACGAATTCATATAGATAATTGATGATTCCGTGGTGAAATCTAACGATTGTTCATCTTCAATTCTTCATGTAGGGTTTAAGATCTTCGATCGTAACCGGAAACACATTCAACCACATCATGTCGGAGAACGCATGTGAAAGCTATTTTATTATCCACGGTGAAATTTCGCTTGGAGGTGGAGTTCGTACATTTTTGTATCTTTTAGGACTTGCATATTGTTTCATTGGATTATCGGCCATAACTGCAAGGTTTTTCCGGTCGATGGAACACGTTGTTCGGCAAACTCGGACGGTGATTGAGATAGATCCTGTTAATAATACAAAAACTGTTAAACATGAGAAGGTGTGGAATTTTGCAATTGCAGACATTTCTCTGCTGGCTTTTGGAACTAGCTTCCCACAGATCTCGTTGGCTACAATCGACGCGATACGGAATGTTGGTGAACTCTATGCTGGAGGTTAGTGTTTACACTCTATAGTGCAAAACTCTATTTGATTTCATTTTATGCCACGGAATCATTTGTACACTGACAGTGTTTGATGCTTTGTTGGATGAAATTGATATCAGTTTGTGAAATCTTTTAATTTAATAGATTATGTTCATGGAACACTTGTTTGGTTCCGCTGCACATTGAAATTATATAATACTTCATTAAATGACTTCGATTTTTATCGTGAAATCTCAATAAATTAATAGGTTTAGGCCGTGGAACTCTTGTTGTTATGTTGCACAATAAAGTTGTATGATACTTCATTGAATAAATTTGATTTTGATTTGTAAATATCTAATTATTATGTTTAGACACTGGAACATGTTTTGGTTCTGCTGCTGCTTGAAATTGTATGATACTTTATTGAATGAACTTGATATCAATTTATGACATCTCCTAAATTAATAGGTTTTGGCCCTGGAACACTTGTTGGTTATGTTGCACTTTAAAGTTGTATGATACTTCATTGAATAAATTGGATTTTAATTTTTATATTCTTCCCAAGACAAGTGAGCGCAAGTTATAGCAATCGAAACCCTCACTACGAAAGGAAGGAGTAGAGGCAAACCCAACGTGATTTGTGGTGAGCAGTTTAGACTAGATTTACTAGAGTTTGAACCTCTCTAAGGACAAGGTCTAAGATAAAAGTTTGTTGAGACATAAGATTAAGGTGTAGAACTTTTGAGAGGAGCGGATATAGCTTAGATTTGTATCAGGGACTTAAATTTCACCACACCTCTGTGGACTTTGTATGCCATGGTCTTAGTGTATTATGTGCATATGTGTGGTTGTATTATAGTATGTTTGATGCTACTTACCCGTTCACCGTTGTGTTTTTATAGGTAGCTTTCTATGCCTGTATATTTAGCTTTTGTAGGTTCAATATTGTTTGTTTGTTTGTCTACCTTGTATGTCATAGTCTTATTGTATTATATGTATTTGTCCAGTTGTATGATACTATATTTGGTACTGTTTATTTGTCTACACCCCATTTGCGATGCACGCATATATTGTATATATGTGTGGGCCTTTAAGGGGCAAAAGTAAAATTGCACTAATTTTAACGTAATTTTACTTATTTTGTGAAAACAACGTTAAAAGAGTTGGAATGATCAACTTTAAACGACAAATTTGAGCTGGGGACTCCTTCGGAGCAGCCTCTCTATCCCAACTGGTATAGGGGTAAGCTTTGTCTCCATCCTTCCCCCCTAGACCCTACTAAAAAGTAGGAATATACTGAGTAAGTTTGTTTGTTTTTTCGTACTATTTGTTTGTCTACTGTTTATTTTTCGAGCCTAGGGTTTTTTTAGAAGCAGCTTCTCGTTCCCTCGAGACAAGATCTCACCCTTCCTAGGCCCTATTAATATCTTTGTTATAAGTGGGAATGTGTGATTTACTGGGTACATTTGTTGTTGCAAAATCTCCCTAATTAATATGTTTAGTTACTGGAACATTTTTTGGTTATGTTGCTCATGAAATTGTATGACACTTTTGAATGAAATTGATATCAATTTGTGGCATGTCCTAAATTAATAGGTTTAGGCCCTGGAACACTTGTTGGTTCTGCTGCATTCGACCTATTTCCTATCCATGCCGTTTGTGTTGTGGTTCCAAAAGCCGGAGAACTGAAAAAGATTACAGATTTGGGAGTTTGGATAGTGGAACTGTTTTGGTCATTTTGGGCATATATTTGGCTGTACATAATTTTGGAGGTGCATTAAGATTATATTTGTCACATATGTATCTCTTTTCGGGTTCAATTTGGCCTAAAGTTTGCTAAAATATCTGAATTTGCAGGTATGGAGTCCAAAGGTAATCACTTTCTGGGAGGCCTTGTTGACAGTACTTCAATATGGGTTGTTGCTTCTACATGCTTATGCACAAGACAAGCGTTGGCCCTTTATATCTATTCCTCTGTATGATACTGTTTTCCATCTTTCTGGGAAGTTTGTTATTAAAAATTTAAGGCGCAAAAATGAAGAAACCACTAGCATTTGTATTGTAACCCTAGTCTTTTTAATTTTTAGGGAGCGAACAGAAAGACCAGAAGATTGGGTACCAGCAGAGGCCTCTCCACATAAAACTGGAAAAGATGATCTATCTTTTCAATATGAGAGCGCCAGAGATAAAGATATTGCTGATATATTTTCCATTCATGAAGAACACGACTCAGGTACCTTTTGGTATTTCTTGATCTTTTAAGCTAATTTTTTTCACTTAACTAGAATTTTATTTACGGTTTTTTTTTGTAACTTTTTCCAATCATCACAAAATAAATATAATTCTTAATGATTTGCTGATCCAGCATATCATCATCTACCTTAACTAACATCTTATTTATGATTTTTTTTTTCTTTTTCTAACCTTCTTTACTTTAAGTAACATCTTATTTATGATTTGCAGATCCAGCATATCATCATCTACCTTTAAAGGATCCAGAGTCATCTGATAAGCTTGTTGATGAACCAGACATTTATGCAGAATTTGGTGTTGTCTCTGTTTGGAAGCAGCAGTTTGTTGATGCTGTCAAGGTAGCACATATATGAAGTATTTAAGTGCATTTAACCTGTATATATAAAATAATAATAAAATGGGGCAATTTCATATATTCCTCTCTCAACTTTCTTGAATACATATTTCCTCAAATCATGTTGTATTGTACATTATGCATTAAAAACTTGTACTTTGGGGAAATATGTGAGTTTTCAAGTTTCAGAAGGGATACATGTAAATCTCCTTGATAAATAATGCTTTGTTTTTGAGCAGATGGAAAACACGAAATTAAGAGAATCAAATAGCAGTGGGCTGCAGGTGGGAAGGGTTATATGGCACATTCTTGTTGCTCCATGGAGATTGTTATTTGCATTTGTGCCACCGTGTGAGATTGCTCATGGGTGGATTGCTTTTATATGTTCTTTAATGTTCATAAGTGGAATAGCTTACATTGTTACAAAGCTCTCTGACCTAATCAGCTGTGTTACAGGTTGTAACACTAAGTGGTCAGATTTGAATCATCCATTTTTATTTGGCTTTTGGTGAAGTCAAATTTCTTGTTCATTGCATTTTGTAGGAATCAATGCTTATGTCATAGCATTTACTGCATTGGCAAGTGGAACCTCATGGCCAGATCTAGTGGCAAGTAAGATTGCTGCTGAAAGACAAACAACTGCAGATTCTGCCATTGCAAACATCACTTGCAGGTTGATAATCATTTTGATTCATATCCTATTATGTTCAACTTCTATTTTACCTAAAACATGAAACATTGTTAAACACCAAACGAAACTAAAACATTCTAAATTGTTCTTAATAATCTGAGTTTCTTTTGTGTTTTCCATTGCGTTTTGAAGCAATATTCTAGTGTTTGCATATAGTGAAATTGTTCTCCTTATCAGATTATTTACAGGCCAAGATAAATTGGTTTTTGATAATCAATTTAGGAGTGACTACAACTTTAGTGACCATGATTATCTGATTTTGTAGGGGTCATTTAACATATTAATTCATAGATAATCAGAATTTTGTCACACACTTGAACAATGCAGTTCCAAATACCCCCCTCAATTATTGATTACATTTTGTTGTAACTTCATGTAGTAATTCAGTGAACATTTATGTGGGAATTGGAGTTCCATGGCTGATTGACACTGCTTATAACTTGATAGCATACGGTGAACCATTACGGATTAAGAATGCAGAGGGATTAAGTTTCTCATTGCTGATTTTCTTTTCAACTTCTGTTGGATGCATTTCAGTTTTAGTACTTAGAAGGCTTGTGTTTGGTGGTGAGCTTGGTGGTCCTAGGGTCTGGGCTTGGATCACCTGTGTTTATTTCATGCTGCTTTGGTTTGTGTTTGTTGCTTTATCCTCCCTAAAAGTTTCTGGTATCATCTGAACAAATATTTTGGTAAAGTTCCATTATCATTCTTCCTGGTATGTTTTCTTTCCCCAGTTATATGTTGTCAATAGCTATTATTTTTGTACCTTAAGAGGATGCTAGAAACTAAACTGTAATATCTTCTCCAACATCGTTTACAATGTATACTTCCCAGCGTTTAAAATGTTATTTTTTGTCAAACAAGATGTTTGATTGAACATGCTTGAATCAAACCTAAAAGGGCATTTGGTTCATTCGGATTCAATGTAATTGGAATATGAATTTCAATCCTAACCTATTTGTTACATAAATTTTTTGAAACTAAAATTTGAATTCAAATGATATTATGCTTAATTAAATGGAATTTAAACTGGGATCAAAATGAAACCCTTCAAATTCATCAAATTTAAATATATGAAGTGATTCAATCAAATACATTGAAATCTCCCAATCCCTCTCTACCCATCACATTTTAACTTCAACAAATTAACAAACCAAGCATATTGATTATTTTGTCAACCAAATCCATAACAAATTTCAATTCCTTCCGATAAATTCCAATTCCTAAAACAAATTTACCACATCTAAGGATTAGATCGTATTTAACAAGCGAGGGAATTAAAATTGATCATGAACACACATCAGATAACAATAGATTCAGATTTCAGACATCCAGACATAATGAATAAAAGACATAATTGAATTTGCTCATTTTAACAGTTTGGAGTTTAGATTTGATCCAAATGAGCGTTTAAATGAAGGAGCTACATAAATATTATTTCTTTTCAAAAAAATAAAGATCATAAAACATCTCAAATGGAAAGAGGGATGAGACTACATTTCCAAAAAAAGAAAAAAAACTTTATTTGCCATTAAATATGTTTGTGATCTTTCAGCATCAAATCCTCAATTAGACTGCAGTTGTACAAGCTGTGACTGGAGCATGGTTATTTTGTTTTGCAGAACTGTATTTCTTGGTGATGAATCTGTAAATTTTAAGAAAAAATTAAACAGCATAAAACACCAAACTTGTGTTTAATTACTAATTACTAATACTCATAATCAGAAACAAAATTTGTGTGAAATTACCTGAAGAAATCCCTCCATAGGAGCTCATACATCAACCAGTTCAACCCGCTATCACCACCATCTTTTTGGTTCGAGGCAGCAGAAATTGTTCTACATTTTACCAAACTTGTGTTTAATTACATCTTGTTTAATTACAAATACAGCATTTTCTTAAGCCTTTGTGTGTTTATAAACCGATTATAGCATATTAATTAAGTACATAATCACTTTCATGATGAAATTTGATCCTGATTAAACATATCATTTCCCAAGCACCCCTTAAACAAAAGTTATACCTAGAAGCGGATTTCTTCAGCTCGTCAAACATGGACCGAGGAGAAAGGCATCCCATTGCAAGCCATGGTGAGATTTTGCATGAAAAATTCGCACCGTATATGCTGCTATCATTACTTCCATTTTTTGCAGCTTGGGATTTGCATTCAGAAGCAAACTTTCGAAGCCTTTCCAATGCTTCAGTCTCACCTCCAACAAGCGAAGCACTACCACTTGCTTTTGCCTAAAAACACAAAATATCATTTTTATAATCAAATTTCAGCAAGTTACAGAGTCATGAGAATTTCTTCAAAACAATCATTATCTAGGAATGTTATACATGTATAACCATGTCATAAACAAATTACTCATATAGCCACTTAGTCGCATATATACACTTACTCGCCTAGTCCTATGACATGCTTTTCCCATCAATGACTTATACATGACATATGACCGTAGTTGTTGAAAGCACAAGACACACTTAAAACACAACAGCCTTGCCTGAATCCTAGGTGCAAGAGCGCTAGCCCAAGACAAAAAAAGCGGAATAATAAGAGGAACAGTACATGACATGTAACGGCTTCTTTAGGCTGTAAGTAGAGGTTATCGATATATTAAACTGTATATTAAAGTTTTCCCATCTGAAATTCGACTCTGGGTGTCTCAACAAAAGTAACCTCTCTATCTTCTAGGACAGATGACAGGTTTACCTCCGTGCTACCAAAGACCCAACCCATAGCTTTTCGTTACGAGTGGGATTTTACTATCGTGTGTCAATAACTCAATATCCAATTTTGGGTATTTGAGGATTAACATTACTACATTATATTAAGTGGGATTTACTAGGTATCATATGGTTATTGTATGAAACATTATCTAGAATATAATTAAATTATAAATCCTATATAAATATATAACTTCTTAAAAGCTTTGAAGAATAAAAATGAATGCTTTCTCTAAAATCATACCTGATTCATTGTAGCAGTCGGATTAAGACCCAAATCAGCCAACGACGGAATCTCACCGGGCTCCACATCACCAGCCGCGGGCAACCCTCTCAACTGATCAACCGCCTCGATCGTCTTCCTAACCGTCAACCCCTTCACTTTCTCCCTAAAACCACCATAATTGGTGGGCATATCCTTCAAATCAAACGGCAAATCATCAATGTGGTACAATGTGCTTCCCCAGTAGTACTTCACCTCAACTCCTTCATCTTTCAAAACCTTTTCAATCTGTTCTTCACCCCTGACCTCATCATGAGCCACCTCCCTATGCGCATACACCGCTTCCGCACCAACTTCTTTCACCAATTCAGCCAAAACACTCTCGGGTCTTCCAATTCGGACTATAAGATCCGACCCTCTTGCCTGTAGATTCTTTCTCAAATTCGAAACCGATTCGATCAAGAACGAGGCCCGGTACGGCCCGGTTTTATCAAACCCGGATGAGGATTTCCCGTAGTCTCTCGGGTCGAAACAGTAAACGGGTAACACCGACATCGACTCGTTGTTGGCGGAGGATAATGATTCATTGTCGTGAACACGGAGGTCGTTACGGAACCAGACAACGGAGGCGCGGCGGGCGCCTGCGGCGTTGGAGGGGTCGGAAGGGCGGCGAGGGGTGAGAGATAACGGGTTTTGAAGGGGGTTTGCTATGACGGTGGATTTGAAGGAGGGTTTAAGGGTGGTGGAGGATAGATTGAGGTTGCAGAGGGTGGTGATTTGATTGGGGATTTTGACGATTTTAGGGTTTAGGTTAAGGTTTTTTGGCGGGAAGATGAAATGGGTGGGGATGAGAGTTGGGAGAGATAGTGTGATGGAGGTGAAGGTGAGGTGAGACTGGGGGTCTGTTGGGGTTTCAGAATTAGGGTTTTCAGCCGTGTCTTGTTGGTTTGCTTCCATTTTCGTGTGGGGTTGAAGATGAAAGAAGATAAGCTGGGTGTTGTGTTGAGTTCTGGTGCGAGGGAGAGGACGTTCAGTGGCGAGGATAACGATGATATTGTTTTTTTTGAAAAAATATATACACTAATTTTCAATAAAAGCGTTATGAGTCTAGCAAAATTTTGATACTTCGTTAACATTCATGAACCAAATGATTCAGGTTTGAATTCACAAGTGAGTTTTTCTCAAAGTAATAAATTTTCTTCAGATTTGATAATTTGGTGATGAATATGATCATTGTTGTATAAATTGTTAGGCGATAGTCGGGCGGCGAGGTACCACCTACGGATTAATCGGCGCTAGACGGATTGTAATTTTTATATGTAATTTTATAAATATATATTATATACACATATCAATATGAATAATTTAATATAATACTTTAAATAATTTTAAAAATAAACTTAAACATACTAAGTCAAATACTTCAAAGTTCAAACTTAAACACCGAGTTCAAAGTTTATAAATGTATTTCGATGTTAAGTAGCTAGATTCAATGTTTCAGATATATATTAGTGATTTTGGGTTGAGAAACGTCTAAATAATCATGAAATTTGTATCTTTTTACTAGAAAAAAGTCAAAAAATATAAAAATATGACTGTAACGACTCGATTTAACTAATTATTAAAATAATCGATATGTGATTAAACATTAAGTTAAATTGTGTTGTTATGTGTTGACTAGTAGGTTAAATGACTAACTACTAGAAAATAACTAGTTAATTGAGTAAATAGAAAGTGGAGGGACTAAATTTGCTATAATGTGAAACTATAATTAAAAAGGGGGTTCATATGGGGGAACTTGGTCAATTAAGTCAAAAATTGGAATTTTTGGTGTGGGAAGTGTGGAGATCGACGACCAAAGAAGAGGAGAAGATAAGGGTTTGTAATTTTGACCAAATCAGTTATCAAATCTTGTTCTAATCGTTCCTACAAGCATAGATTTGAGTTCCTCTTGAGATTTCACAACTAAAGGTATGTGATTTCATTTGTGTGGGTGAATTTTCGTGGGTTTTCTTAGGGGTGTGGTTAGATGGTGATAAAACTTGAATCTTGGATGTTTGATGGTAGTTTAGCACATGTATTGTGCTTAATGAAGTGATAATCAACTAATCTAACCATTATATATGTAATCTCTTGTAAAAACCTAGATGTGGGTTTTGGGGATTTCATGGGTTTATGAGTTATTTGACTTTATTAAGTCAATATTGGGTGTATATGAATGGAAGTTGTTTGGTTTTAAATGTGCAATGATTTTGGATGAGAAACCATAAATAAGGGTTTCATGATTTGTATGGTATAAATGGGATATTGGCATTTTAGAATGTTGATGATTGGGGTGATATATGATCATGCACATAAGGTGTTTGAAGAAATGCTTTTAACAACTTTATTACTCAAATGATTGGAGGTTTGGTTGAAATTGGGGGAAATGCTTCATAAACTCAACTAAAGGGTTGAATAGTGAAGTATAACTTAACTTTAATTGTTGAATGCAATTAGAATGTGAATTGGTGAAATGGGAGGGTTTGACTATCATAAAGTCAAATATGTTGATAATGGGTCAAGGGGTTGTATGCTTGTTTCTTGTGTGTTATTCCTAGATTGAATGTGATAATATGATTTAGGAGGTGGAAGTACCAACCAAAGACCCGGTAAAGAGAAAGTTGAACCAAGTGGAACTAAGGACCAAGGTGAGTAACCTATCCATGAATAAGCAACCATAAGACTTATTCATGTTTGAAATGTTTGAATTGGTTGCATTACAAAATGTGTTGTTTTGTAGAAGTTGAATGTTATGTGGTGTGTATACATGAATGTAATTGATGTCAATTTATGATAGGAGTTAATTGACATGTTTCATGTTGGTGATCCACATTCGTGTGGAATATAAGGTAAAACCATTTGGTGATGGTATTTGGGTGATGATCCACATTCGTGTGGAAGAAATTATAAGTCCATGTTGAATGGCAAGGAAGATGATTCACATTCGTGTGAAAGTTGATGTAATATGACTATTGAATGTCATGGGGAATGATTCGCATTCGTGCGAAGGGAATTGATTAAAGATGGTAATGGTTTGGGAAAAACAAACCATTAGGTGATTATGTGAAATTATATGTTGAGGGTCACCAAGATAGGTTTGGGGACTTAAAAACATGTTTAAATGGTGTCATGGAGTTGATTTTTGTGTGAAAGAATGTCCGGAAATGATCCGGATCGAATCTGGAAGTGAAAACGCGAAAATTGGAGCTGCAGACCTGCAGTGGGCGTACCATACGCCCAGATTGGGCGTATCATACGCCCAGAATCTTACACTACGCCCAGAAGTTGCTGTCAACGCTGGAATTTGGGCGTTTGGTACGGTGGGCGTACCATACGCCGGGTTGGGCGTACCATACGCCCAGAATGGAATTTTTTTGATTTTGCTTCCGTTTAATTCGGTTAAGCACGGGGAGGTTAAGGGTTAACTCACTTAGTCCTTTTGGACTAACACTTGATTGTTTGTGGTTGTTTCAGGTCAAAGGTAGGCTCGGCTACGACTCAGAACGATCAGACGGTTAAAAGGATCGAACCATGCTTTTGTAAAGATTAAGTAAATGGATTGTAAAGTTTAAAACTACACTTTTAACGTATTTGACATGTTTTGTAAATGATGAACAAGTCTAGTTAGTCATGTTAAAGTGTTAAATGATTTTAGTTGAATTGTAAGGGTTTTAAAACCCGTGAATCTGGGACCTAAATTTTGTAAATTCCGCAATTATGTTAAACGTTTTGTTATGAGAATTAGGGTGTCTCAATGACCAGGCTTCGTCTAGGCCAAAATCATCACAATAGATGAGCGCCTAGGCGGCCACCTAGGCCGATTTTTACAACAGTTGATATGATTAGGTGATACTGCTGGTGAAACGATAATACTCCAGTAATTCGTTAGTGATCCAAAATCGTTCAAAAATATATGTATGTATATACACACACCCTAATTTCCTTTAAATTATTACCAGATAAATATACTTTATGAATTTCTTTTGTCTGTTTTTCCTGTTAGAACCATAGCAAGGTATATTTTGTTTTTATTAATATTTTAAAATAAACCAGACATCCAACAGGTCTTTTACTTGTTAGTGGTCGGACTAGTCAAATCGGATGACATCATTAATATTATATGTGTGTGTATATGTAGAAAAATTGAAAAAAAGCTAAATTTTATATAGCAAAAAAACCCGATTCAACCGAGCAGTTATCCAGTTAGACCAGTAGAGTGGCCGAAATCTGGTTCGACTAGCCGGTCTGATCCGGGTTTGAAAACAATTGTTTTTATAGCCCATCTATACGTTTATTTATGTAGGAGGTATTTTTATGATAGAAGACGATATTTTAACTACCGAAATGCGTTGTTGAGTGCATCTTTTCTCTACTAAAAGAGTTAAAGACGACTATAATTACTTTAGCATTACGTTTCAATAAATTTTGTAGAAATCAGTAATTTAATTAAAGATTAAGTTGGCTCAAAAACTATATTCCTAACACTCATTAAGTTTTAATTCAAACCAAAAATATAAAATACGTCTTAAGTTCGTTACTAATAAAAATGTTTCAGACATTGCTCTCCATGAATCGATCACCCTCCAATAGTAACTCACACCTTATGCCCGGCAACCAACTCCACCCGCTAATCCCTGAATCAACCACCCTTTGATGCTATCCCACGTCTTATCAAACAACCAACTCCACCCTCGTCCTAAAATGTACGGGCTACAAAGACACTGGTTGTTTGATTAGATATATGCTAGATCTCCTAGATCTTTGATTTAAAAAAACAAAAAAACAAAACAAAACAAAACAAAACACTACTAAGGAGAAGTAAATGTTGGTTGATGAGATGTGGTCAGGAGACATTGGTCGATTATGAAGAAATGTGTAACCAATAGTCCTCACAATCATAAACATGACGACGAGGTCATGTCACGATGTATGATAAAAAGACATAAAAAACAAGAAAGACGGAGAATATTTAGTTTAATTAATGATAATGCTGTTGTATGAATTGATTTGTATGTCAATTGGATTCCAATTTCATTATAAGATCCACATGGTAATCAACGGCTTGAAGATGTTTCATATAGCTCCTTAAGACATGGAGTTAAGATACCTCACCAAATCTCGATCCTTCATCTTTTCGTACCATTAAAGCACTCACTAAGCAAATATCTGGTGTAATTGATGAAATGGCAAAGGATATCCGAACATAATAATACAATTCATCCCAATAAACGTTACACATAAAAAACCAAAACAATAAAAACATCCCCCCCACCCCCCCCCCCCCCTAAAAAATTAAAAAAAAAAAAAGAACCTTTTCTTTTCTTTACCGTATATAGAGATAATATGGATTACAACTCCAATGGTGGCCGTCCATCTTTCAAAGTTAATCAAGCCGATAGACATGGCCCAACAACTGCAATCATCGTTGTCACGCATCTGCTTCCTATGTTCGTGTTCTTGTCAATTACTTCATTCGCTTCTTAAGCTTGATTGGTTTTATGCTCACACCAGGTTTCTTCACCACCTATCATAGTGTAAAACAAAGTTAAAATACCATTTATCAGCGTGTTACTGATTCCCAAACATGCATCTAAATCATTAAATAAACAAGGAAAAAGAAAAATATTGCATACTTCAGGGCGATTGAGTGGCCCAAGTGCTGTTGCAGGGTTGAACTCTGGCCCGAGAGGCATACGGTTACTCTGTTCAAAATGCTCCTTGTTCTTAAATGGGTAAGGTAACACCTTTGTCTGCAGCTTTTCAGCCTGCATAACAACATTCATTAATTCATATATTATATATCAACAATGCATCCAATGATTTAAAATTATTAATTTGTTTTCTTTACCTTTTTATCAACTTTTTCTGATATAATTACATGCTTAAGACGTGCATCATGTCTTTTTTTAAGGTCTTGGTCCCTTTTCTTTTTGGCTCTTTCATGTTCTGCCAACATCCAAGATGGTGCACCTCTCTTTTTCTGTATGTGGGTCCACTGGCCCCAGCCCGGAAGTAAAACTGGTTTTTCGGGTTCTGGGTTTTCCTCGTTCATAATTTCTTGTTTTTCCATCTCAAAATCTTTCTCCACTTCATCACCAGCAAATGCACGTCTTATGAGATCATCTTGTGATGGCAATTCATAATCTGTACCAGATGTTATTACTCCATCCACCATTCCGGTTTCATCATCAAAATCACTACCATCATCTCCATGCTTCATATAAACATGATATATAATAAAAGTAAGATTTTTTTTTTCAAAAGAAATAATGAATTATAGATGTAATGTTGGATGATACAAATTGTGTTATCATCTATTGTGCTACCTACCTCTATTTCTGTATCCTTGGTGGAAGTCGATTCTGCAACTTGTGACTTCGTGATGTTAGTTTTTTTCTCACTCTTTATCTTATTAGAATCCTTCATATCCTTCTTCTACAAAATAAAGAAACATTGTTTAGAACAAGAAAAAAAAAAACTAATCAGTTCATAAGGGTGTAAAGTGAGAAGAGTTGCTTGTGAGCTACCCAATACCGGCTCGCTAAAAGCTCGAATTGAACCACGCTTAAACAAGCTTGATCCTAATTTGGAGCACGTTCAAAAACAAGTTTGAGCCCAAGCTTCAAAATACCAAGTATGACTAGGCTCGTGAGGCTAACGAGCCCCTGATTTATATAAATAAATAATATATTAGCTTATAAGACCAACATATAATTAAATAACAAATATTATTATATAAAAAATTAACTAAATAATTTAAATTTTGTTATATATAAGAATACAATTTTTAATGCATAAAAATCATTATACATGTAATTCTAAAATAATAAACAAATATATATTTAATAAATAGCAAATGAGAAGATCCGAATCCAAGCTAAAGCTTAGGCAAGGTCAAGCTCAGCTCATTTACACCCCTATATGTTTGCAATTCTATTGATTACGGGTACGGGGTACCTTTTTTGAGACGTTGGTTGCAAACAGAGAAACTTCATATGAAATCTTAGGTCCTGATTTTTTGCTGATGTCATCAAAGCTCTATATCCAAAAAAAACAAAAAATCTTGTCATGCAATTTTTTTAAAAATCACCTACTTCCAAACAAAAAAATTAAAGATTTTATCACCTTAAACAAAGGATCATGTCCGACCTCAGACTCCTCTCGAAGAATATTAGTGTCAATCGTGACATCTTTCTGTATATTAATCGTGTCATGTTTATCTTTAACATCTTCTGTGATGTCACCATCATCTTCACTATCCGTGTTATCAAAGTAATTATCTTTATTATTAACCTTAATCTTGGGTTGTGACGCATGTTTCTTTTGAGCACCAAATACCTTTCTACCACCTAAAGAACCTACATTATTTTTCAAATCATCATCACCCTCCAACTGCTTTAAAGACGAATCAAATTCTTGTAGAGCAAGTCTAGCTTCTTCATCAGCTGCATCTTTTTTCTTCTGTTGCCCACGAACCTGTGGAAATAAATTAGTTATAAAATATATACTTTATATAGGGTATAAAATACACGCACGCACGCACGCGCGCGCGCGCACACACACACAGAGACACATACACACATACACACATACACACATACACACATACATACATACATATATATATATATATCTTAACATTAAAAAGCAAAAGTTTACCATGAAAGGTAAAGAAAGGAGTCCTGATTTGGGCATGTCATCTTCCTCCTCTAATACTTCAAGTGTCCTCTTTTTTCCTTTCTCTAACAATTTTAGTTTTAATGCATCATCATTTTCATCTCCCGAGACGTCTTCATTGTCGTCACCATCCATGCTGTCATCACTACTATCATCATCATCATCATCATGCATGGAATTTCTTTTTCTGGTTAAAAGAGCATGTTGCTGAAGCTGTTCTGATATAGCAGCTCGGGTTCCATCATCTTGAACATCAAAACCACGTTTCTTGATTCGTTTAGCCCATTTAGAAGTGTTCTTGTGCTTTAAAGTCATACGTTCCTGCAGTAAAAATAATAATAATGAATAAATAAGGTCACCAATTTTTTTATCATTTTCAGAAAAAATAAAAAGTCTTGTTTATTGCCTCGGCTCTCTTAAACTCCTGCTTCTCTGCAAGTTCTTTAGCAACTTCAGGGTTCATTTCAATATCAGTAGATCCTACTTTTGATTTATCTTTCTTCAATAAACGACGATATGTTTTGGATTTTATATTTTTAATCCTTTTTGACTTTATTTCATGGCGGAATAGAAGATTGCGCATTTTAGCAAGACGGTCCTGCCTTTCTTTCACATCTTCTGCTGATACCTGATCAAACATGCACATATGTTGCAGTTTAGTATCAAACTAATGGGTCCCAAAAAGTTGTTCCACACAAAAAATAATAATAATAATCGTTTCTTATCCAAATATAATATTTTTAGAAGTTCATACCTTATCAAGTGAGAATCTTATTTTACCAGAACAGAGATTTAGGAAAAGTTGTTTCGTTTTTTTGCAATTACCCCATTTGAAAACCAATGACGCCAAAAATCAAAATCTAGGAAGGAAACTGTACCTTGTTAAGTTCTAAAAGTCGTGTACCATCACTCTTATGAGCATCTGAAAGTTCTTTAGCATTTATTAACAATTCCATTTTCTTTTCAAATTCAGTCCTGGGCCTAAATTCAGAAGCTATTGCTCCTACAGTAGAATAACCCACTTCTATATCTTCATCAAAGAAAATAGTAGGTGCTTCTCTATTTTTCTTCACAAGTGGTTCATACTCGGTAAGTTTCTTTTTTGAATAAACATAAGTAGTTCTTCTATCCACTTTTTGTTGTTGTGATTTTGGAAGTGGGGGTAATATTGACTTTGACTTTTTATCCAACCGTTGCACATCTTTTCTAATTTTACTAAATCCAGGTTTTCCGTGAAGAGGATTTAAAAGATCATCAATGGTAATGAGCCCATCACCAATCAAGTTATCACGGCTTGGATTAAATTCAGATTCTGGGTATGACTCAAATACTACATCTGTTTTCTTCTTCTTGCCTGGAAAATTCTAAGAAACATATGATTATAAATGAAATTTAGAGGCTAATAAAAAACTCTAAAAACTTAATTACCTTCGAAAGCATCACTAGGTAGTCCAGTGATATCTTGCAACATCCTTGCATGCTTCTCATCACCATCACCATCATCCTCATCATCATCATCCTCATCATCACTGTCTCCTTTCTTGGATCCCTCTTCTTCATCATCATCAGATGCTACATCTTCATCCTGTCAATATAAAAAGGCAGTAAACCAACAGATAATTAAAATTTGCTAAATCTATAACTTTTCACACTCAAACAACCTTATAGCAGCATTGCTTACACTAAATCATTAAACTTCACAATTTCAATCACCCAAGTCAAGAAACCACAACTCTCACAAACTATGCCAGAAATCACAAATCTCAATTCTATCATACAATCAGGAAAAAAATAATTATAAAAATCAAATCTTACAAGTTTTTATATGTTTTAAACCTCAAAACCAAAACATAGAAGATATAAGACTCGCACAAAAGAGCATATAATCTGTAATTTGAATGAGTTTGCAGCAAAGTTCATTCAAATGGTATTCAATTCATAGCACTTGTCACAAATTCCACTTAGTCTGCAAGTTCTTCTCCAATCAATTTATAATCCACTTATCCACATCAATTTGAAAAAACTTCACCTGTTAGTAACCAAGTTTCCCCAATGTCTCACTAATGTCACTTAAAGTTTTGTTGTACATCTAAATTCTGAAGTCACAACTTTCATCAGGTATTTCAAACTTGGTTATCATTCAGTGTTTGTTTTTCTTTATTTTTTTTATTCAAAATGGAGCATATATATATCTTGGTTGCTAATTAGCTTTTTCTCTTTTAATATTATCAACTCAAACATAGAAATTGAGCCAAGAAATTACATAATCCTACCAATCTCTTTATACTAAAACTATGACTTGCTTCACAAGTTAATTTATTTAACTCTAACACTAATTACTAATAAAATATTCTAAACATTAACTTAATTTAAAATAAACTTCAAATTATAAAACAAGTTATCAAGATTAATCCTTCAAATTTAAATTATCTAGTGAATTTTTTTCTCTCCCTGTTACATCCTACTTGAACTTCAATGGTAAAGTTAATTGCAAAATAATATCCAGGGATTTATACATGTAACATTTATAGCACTTTATTTTTTAAAAGATCAATATTTATTAAAAAAAATCTCTAACACTAGAACATCTAATGAAAGTTATGCAGCATTTGAAAAACTTGATTACTGTTACTTCTATAAAATTAACGACATTGATATACACATTCAATACACAATTCGTTCGTATCTCAAGAACATATTAACAAGTGATGAAACAAAGCACGCAAAAATCGATTTAAGTAGGATGAAATTACCTCAAAATCCTCGGGAAGTTGGTACTCGAAATTTTCGACGGGATCGTACCGGCGGTTCTTCTTCGTCTCTTCATCTGGAACTTTCTCTTCGTATTCGTAGAATTCGATGCCAATGTTGTCATCGGATTGAATCTCGTCTTCACTCAGGTCGGTAGGGTTTAGGGATTCTAACTCTTTCTGCAATGCGTTTGGTAAATGGGGACCTTTTTTCCACTTCTTCTCTTTGCCTCTGATTTTCCTCTTCGCCGGAGCTACGTTTTTCTTCCGTTTCGTCTCCGGCATCGTTTTACGGTAGCCGGCGGCAAGAGGAGGTTATTGATCGGCGGCGGCGGTAATACAGGTTGTGGTTTTGCTCTGTTTCTCAGTCTAGGCGTAAAAAAATGATTTGTGTATCTTTGAAATATATAGAAGCAAATATAGTCCTTGTAGTTTTTTGATTTGCAAGATTGGGTGATAGATCTATAATTTTTGCACTTCGTGTCCAACAAAGGACCGAAAACAATAAACATTATTTAGATTTTTTTTTTGAGCAGCAACAATGAAATTTATTCATTAAAAGTGGCAAGCAGGAAGCTAACCAATACACCAAACATGATACAATTCCTTGAAACAACAAAGTCACGTTAACACCTACAGCATATAATAACTATCATAGCTTTAGAATCCCTTTCATTGAAGAAACATTCCACTTTTGCCAGTTAAAAGTCATATTGCGACTTCTATTAGATATCCAATAAAAAGCTTGAGTTTTAATCTCTTCTACAATGTTATCCACTGAGCATCTTCTTTTATCAAAAATCCAATTGTTTCGAGTCGACCATATACACCAATTGTTTAGATAACATGTTGGATCAGAAAATGAATAGAAAATTGATATGAAATTATTATTCAAATATAACCTTTCATATATGCATCTTTTATGAATAAATATTTATCACGTTAAAAAGATGACGTTTATTCTCTGCATTTTCTAGCAAAAAAATATTGTTATTTATAAAATGATTATATCACAGATCTAGTCATTTTATTAAATTATCTTGTACAAAGACTTCTAGTTTTGATTATTCCATTCATTGTTAGTGACTCGTTGTAGTGAAATGACTAATATTAACCAAATATATTAATTGTGTTGCATCCTCTTCTCAATAACATCATCTCTTTTAATCAAATTATAGACCAAATTTCATTTTACCGAATCATGTTGGTTTTGACCAAAATTCAAAACCCAACATAACAAGTAAAGCATATGATCACTAATCTAACTATAAAAAATTATTAAAAGGATCTTAAATAGGTTAATGGTTATAATTTTGATTTAAAAACAAGACTTATGACTTAATTTCATGAGTTTATGTGTAACATGTTTGATGTTTGTGTTTAAAGAAGTTGATTTTCAATAAATTTGTCTAGTATAGCAATTCCATACAAGTTTGTGCGTGCTTGGTCGTTATATGTTTGATGTTTGTGTTGACACCTATTGAAAAAAATAACATATTTTAGTTTTGATAATTATTATACTATCTCTTAAAACACAATGTTGTTTGTAAGGTGAAAGCGTAAGGCCGATTATAAAATAAAATAATGATGACATCGAATAAATGTTTGTACACATTTGTATATATATGTATAGAGGAAGGTTCCCCTAAAAAGACTATTTTGCCTAAGAAGGCTAAAAAGGATTTTAAAAACTTGAAAACCGACTCAAACAAACCCCGATTGAATTAATTTTTACATCATTGGAACCGGCTTGTCGAACCCTAAAACCCAAACCTTAAATCGTAAACAATAAACCCTAATACTAAAACCAAAACTTTAAAAACAAATCTTTAACATAAAGATACAACTTAAAAGCTAAAAACCAAGCCCTAAAACCCAAAATCTATATCTAGTTGTTAAAACGAAAACTTAAAATCTAATATTGTAGGGTTCGATGAGACGGTTCCAATGCCATCGAAATGAGTTCAATCGGAGTTCGTTTGGGTCGGTTTTGAAGATTTTAAAAATCCTTCTTAGCCTTCTTAGGCAAAATATACTTTTTATTTGATCTTTCCCCTATATGTATATATTTAAACGAGTATAGACCTACACATGCACAAAAAGGTGGTGACAAAAGAAAAGAAATATATTTATATATGCGTGCGAGAAACGGTTATAGTGGGCCCAATAATGAGGAAACAATCCTCAACATTCCGTAACAAATTGATACGGAGACCCACTGTCTCAGATATCTCAATAAATAAAAAAGGAAACAATCTCATTCATTCATCCATGTCATTCACCATACACAAAGAAGAAAATAGAAAAGAAGACCCAAAACCATCTCGTCTGTATCGAAGGAAGTACATACACATTGCTTTGCTCAGCCAGAGATGATGACATAAAGATCAGTTAATCGGAAGTTGACAAATCCGATTAATACATCTTCATAAGGCTTTTTAGAGTTTTCGATGGGCCACAACAACATATGTTTCCATGGGTTTCTTAAAGTTTCTGGTGGGCCAAGTAGTTGCTTTGGTGCTTTTGTCTTTTTATAAGCAACAATCTCCTATCTTTGTTTTTTTTTCTATTGCCTCTCTTCCAACCAATGTTTTTCAAATCGGACTGGCCGTCGGATTGCATGTCTTACTGGTTACTGGTCGTTCCGGTCAGACCAGATTTAAGAATTGAATGACATAAAAAATTATATAGTTATAAACACATTTAAACAAACATAACCATGTTTATAAAAATACATTGTTTGATTTTATATTTCTTCTATACTACTTCAATTTTTGGTTGCATTTTATACATTTGTTTATATAAAAAAAAAAGTCTATTACATAATTTCTTCTATACTACTTCAATTTAACTATTCAACCAAAGTGGTTTGAAAATTAGGTTTGGCTCAGGTCCAAAGAATCAAAATTAGGTTTGGTTTCCCACCCGGTCCTTTTGTGCCCTATTGTGTACATACAAGACAACCGGTTTCCAAATTGCCAATTTAAGTCCTGCAATCAACACAGACAAGGCAAAACACTGTTTACAATACCAAGACACAACATTTACATATTTTACACCAAAACAAACATATCCCCCAATGATCTAGCCATTATCTCAAAATATGACCATCATGGTGAAACCTAGAGATGAAGTCACAAAGCTATAAAATGTGCATTTCAAACACTGACTGTTATTTCTTGAATTTGAAACTAACATGAACAACGTAGCGCATCCTGATCTGGTCCACATTGTAAGCAATATACTCATTGTACAGCAAACTAGCCTGCAAGAAGAAACAGAATATTTGGAGCATAAGTCGCCTCAAATAACTGTTTATTAGATAACCAAATTATAAAAAACCTGTTAATATAAAATCATCACCTTTGAACTCAGTTGCTTTTTGGGCCTTCCTAGTGGAACAACAACACCGTCTTCAAGAGTCTCAATCTCAGACATATCCGGTGCAGTAGTCCCGACTCCTTTCGTGCTGCAAAACCATTTTTCATTTTAAACTGTTTAACATTTATAAAGTTTATATTATTAATTGCCATTAATATCATCAATCTTTCTAATCTTTTCTGTTTTTTAGTTCATATATATTTTGTCTTTAAGTACGTCTTATAAATTTAACCAATAATTTTTAAGGTGGGTGGAATTGGAAATTGGATTGTTGTAAAACCTTAGTTTTCCTGGTGGCAATTTGTCAGCATCATAATTAGCTGTTAGCAGCTCGGCCATTTCACCAAGAGCGACCTAGTTAACAACAAAAGCAATATCTTTTATGAGTAAATCCATATTAAGTAATCAACAAAAGGGACATCTATCTATTATAATAAATCAAGGTTTTCTTAACACATGGCGCATTCTTAGAGCATCTCAACTTTGATTTCCCGCTCCTCTCTCATATTAAATACACCTAATATTAAATATTAAATATGATTTTTATACATTTTTTAAAATTAAGAAAATTATTTTTAATACACTAAAAATTTATTAATATTAAAAAA
Source organism: Mikania micrantha (assembly GCA_009363875.1). Lineage (NCBI taxonomy): Eukaryota > Viridiplantae > Streptophyta > Magnoliopsida > Asterales > Asteraceae > Mikania > Mikania micrantha. Next base: position 83,305,563 of record CM018695.1, on the reverse strand, counting down.
CACATTTAAAAAAAAACAATTTATTATATAATATACAATTTTTAAAAAAATGTTTAAGGAAACATATATTGAAAAAAAATAGTGTTTAAAAAATAATATAATTATTTTCATTGATGATCAACCCGTGTAATACACGGGGTAATACCCTAGTTGAGTTATATGAAAAACAAATTATTTATAGAACAAGAACAACCTCACACAAAAGCAGCACACCAGAGGAAGATTGTTGAGTTGCAAAGCAATAGTTTGCACTTTTTGAGAACATGTCAGCAAAATAAACGCCTTTTCCAAACATGTAACCTGTTACCGGAGCTTCTGGTGGAGCAATTCTCAAACCTAGTATTTTGTTTTAAAAAAATATTTAGTCATTTATTGTGCAATGATAGGTGTTTGTGTTTGTGTTCGTGTTTTAATAAATAAAGAACAATAACCTTGAGATAAAATTCCAGTCCAATTCGATAGCCGAGAACCATGCCACAACAACATCCTATTTTTTGTAGTAGAGAACTGTTTATTATGCAATAAAAAAGGTTTTATAAACAATATAGACTACTGATATTGTTCATTCTAAAATATAAATTTAAATCTATGAAGATATTTTCAAAACCTTGCTAAAACGATCAGCTTCTTCATGCCTCGAGGTTCTAAAAATTTGAACAATGTCAACACTGTAATTTGTATGTGTCTTTGCATGAGTGTTCTTCATGTACTTTGCAATCTAATGATGGTTTCAGGAAAGTTCATACATGAGTATAAAGATTAAAGATAGTTGGCAGATTATTTACATTTATAAGAGAAGAGAAGAAGCAAATTAACCATGAGAAATTCTTTTGAATCGACTTCAATGGGTGTCAATTCACAAGATAGCCTTTCATAACATGAAAACAACGGGTCTTCCTGTTGTAAAAAGAAAAAAAAAAGTTAATATTGAATTGAATTACCTTATATGTAAATGACAAAGACCTTTCATGAAGGGACTAAACAAAGAAATTGTCATATAAATATGATTTTATATTGTTAATTTTCTAGTATTCGGTCTCATTTTCACATGATAATAAAAAACCTGTGACACGCATTACCTGGGTCCCAGCATTGTCCTCAAGCAACTTTGTTGCAACCTCAATTTCACCAAGGGCTTCAACCTTCAATTAATCAATATATAGCAGTCATTTTAGACCCATATAAGCAGACATTTAACAATTTATATTATACACACGCACGGACACACAGAGTTACCATTTCTAGTTTGCGTTTAAGCTTTTGAGGGGTATCAATTACGAACTCACGCATCTTTTTAAAACCAAAATCATGGGGAATAACTGTGTAAAATTCTCTGCAATCAAGAAGGTTAAGCATTAATATAAAAATATAAAATATCATAGTCGTCAGTTTTTATTATAAAAAATAAAGAAGCTTACTATGGAACTGGAAAAACACATAACCTTAAATTGTCTGAAGAACAAATGGAACAAAACTGGAGAGACATCAAAAGAAAAATAACAACTTAAAGAAGAGGTACATACCCGCTTAATTGCTCAAGCTTTTTTCTATCAGATTGACCAATCACATCAGCAACTCTCTTCAAAACCTCATAGCCCTATTTTTCCCATAATGTTAGTCATATTAATAGATAGAACACATGAGAAAGACAACATTCTCATGGTGAAAACTATTGCAACATATCATATACATAGGATGATGTGTATGAAAAATGTTATAATAGGCTAGTAGCAAACTCAATCTAGCTTAACAGATCTGATAAGGAAACCAGTTTTGTGAAGTATGAACTAAAAATTAAAAAGTAACCCTCAATATTGAAATAACTAACCTTCAAAATTGTAGCTTTGCTTAGCTTGCCAAGTGGCAACTTTTCAGCATTGTAACCTAAAATACAGTGTCCAGCAACTTAGTCCATAGAAAACACTACCATGACATAAATTGAATAATTGCCTTTGCAGAACTAATGCATTCCATAATTTTTAAAATACTTAGTGTTAATATGAATATAAAAATGATATTATTATAAATAATATAAAAATATTAATAATGTGATTGGAATGTGTAAGCATCATAGACGCATAATTTCAACACATTTGACCCTTTTCCTTTTTAGCTCATACCAGTTAAGATATATATATATTTAAAAAAGAAAAAAATAAATTGTCATCTTTACAACCTGGATTCATTCCCAATTTCACCCATCCACCCGAACCAAACACCTTCTATCATTCCCATACTCATTACCAAACCCTCAGTAAAGGGATGGAAAATAAACCTATTTCCATCATTTGCTGCTTCATCATACTGACATTGCAAATAAGAGAGATGAACTTCGCAACACGTGCCTCTAGTTTTGTTTCTCGAGGTTGAATTTCCACTTTACTGCTGAGCTTTTCTTGGGCCAGCTCAGAATCATCAGCCCTCTGAAAAACCAGAATAACTGTAAAAAATGCAAATATCATTGATCAATCAAGTAAATTTTTTGCTCACAATGGTTTCTTTTCCTGCTTCATTGTAGTCCATTTCCAACCAAGTATAAAACTTAGGGTGAGTAACAAAAGCTTTACGGTCTGACCAATAGTTCTTGGTCTTTGCATAGAACTTCTGCTCAAACTCATCTAATGCTGGCTGTACACACGTGTAGGGACCATACAACTTGTCTTGACCCTTCACACCAACCCTACCCCATCTATTGTAAACCATGTATGAAGAACCATCATCAGACTCTGCAAGTAGTTCAGTTAAATATACAATTAAAACCATAGTATAAGTTGTATGCTTCTTCTGATAAAAGGATTGGAAAGTAACCTAGTGCTTGTATGATATAAAACTTGTTATTGTTATTCCCAATATTTGTTTGGTTCAATGTGGCATCATAAATATCATCACCCTGCATTTAAAGTTTACATAAACAAAATATAAATAGGGTGGACAGAGTTGATAAAACTTGCTTTTTTGAAACATGGTAAATTTTACCTTTTGCAGTACATGGTAATGAGACTTAACATGATCAGGTAAAAATTGATCCAATACAGCAGAACCTTTCTTTGTAGCTTTAACCAGCTTCTCCTTGTTCTCATTTGTATCTTTGTCCTCTTTAATCTCTGAATTCATTCTAATATTAGGAAAAAAAAAGAGTTCCCAAAACATATATTATACAAAATCTATTAGTTCATTTATATAACACCCTTGTTAAGTCTCACGTCAGCCATGGGAGAGATGTTGGGCTTGCAAGAATGTTCGACCTCACATAAATTAGCACTCAAATTGTAACATCCAACCTCTTAAACCAACCAACATCAAATTACCAGCAAAATCACACTCAAATAACAGGGTCTCCATGCCCTGCCTGGTTTGGGGGGGGGGGGGGGGGGGGGGGGGGGGTTAGGACCGTACAATAAGGACACTGCCCCATAGAGAACACAACTGCCACTGAAGCATGTTTAACTGAGCAATGCGCCCAAAACACGTCGGTGGAATTTATGGCATTATGGTTCTGTATCTGTTGATTTGCCTAGGGTGTCACATAAACGTACTTTAAGAATAAGTTATATGCCCTCTTTGACTTGCAGATTATTATTGAAATTGATCTTTTAAGGATCATACACAAATGATTCTCATCAAAATTTTCAAAATAGTTACATATTTTCTTATTGTTCCCGTCACAATTATCAGTTTTATTCAAATAAGAATACCACTCAAGCAAAAAACGCAACTACCTTCAGCAATCCTCTGAGTGTTCGTTTGGGAATCTTCGCACAGCCTCTCTATGAGTTCTTTCTTCGATCCATTGGTAGAAACCCCGCGAACAGAGGCTTCTTCACGCAATTGCTTGATACTCAAACCCTTCAAATCATCTATGGCCCTAATTTTTGCAGGCCCGCATTTGAAATCCCCATCTTCAGATTCTTCCCTCGCCCGCTTTACTAATCTGCTGTTTGAATCCGTAACAGAAACAGACTCGTTACGAATAGCAGACTCAAGCCGTTTCAGCTGCAATAATGTGAGTCTGGCTTTCAACATTTGATGTAAGACAAGAAGATGATTTCAAAAGAAGAACAATTAGTGTACCAGTGTGGTTTTGATACCGGTGGTGCTGAGCCCTCTTTTCGAGAGTTCGTCTCGAAGTTCCTCGACTTTGAGCTTGGTCGCCATTAATGACAGGGATGAAGAGGAGGAGTTTAGCAGTTTTTAATAGATCAGTGTCCCGAAAAGCTTCTCGAGGAAGATAGTGGGGGGTGCTCGGCACGATTTGCCCGCCACATCCGACTCCAATTTGACTATGGAATTTTTGTTTTGCTAGCTATTTTTTTTTAACGGTAGAGGGTCCGTTTTTGTATCTTCAATTATCCTGATGGCTATTAACTAAAATCGATTCATCGATCGTCAACTGTAAGACCGTACTACCCTGATGCGCGGGAACCACGTGGAATAGGTAAATCCTCACGCCCTATTGGTTCATAATCTGAGATTAAGCTCAATATTTCTCCTCTCACTTGCTATCCATAAATTATCACCAGTGAGACTTGAACCCTAGTCTCTAAGAAGAAAAGGTCAAGCCTTAACCACTAGGCTAACTTTATTGGATTGTTAGTTGTTCAACAAATAAAAAAAATTGGTGAAAACTACCATTATGCGTCTCTCGCCGACCGATCCTACGACCAACATGATTTAGCAGTAAAGGTTTGAGTTAATTGCATGGTTGGTCATTCTGGTATGTCGGTTTTTCATTATTGGTTTCTAACTTTGAGAAATTACACCTGTGATCCGAACCGCTTAAAAAAATTAACACCTCTAGTACACTTTTGCAAAGGTGTGAAACCTGCTACACCTGTTGCATCTAATTTTTGTTGAAAAAACGGAAAACTTTCTTCCATATCACTAACGATTTGAAGAAATAAATTGCGTCTCATTTGAAAACAACGTTTGAAATGCTTGTCGTTGTAAGTTGGATTTTGACTAAAATAATCTTGAACGAGACGTTTGTTACCATCTTTACGATCACAATTTATTTTTTTTCTTCGTAACACTTGCGTAGAATTTTCTTCAATATTAGCTACGACGGATGTTAATGTTGCTTGAACACTGCGTAAAAACATGAACACTCCTTCGTCTGAATCGGATGATGACGATTTCGTAATTTCCTCCTTCCAACTCTTTTTTTTATTGCAGATTGGGTTATTTTATGGAAAAATAATGGTTATTTTATGGAAAAATAATGGTTATTTTAAAGAGAGGGATGGTTTATTTACAGTGATTTAAAATTATTATTATTATTATTATTATTATTATTATTATTATTATTATTATTATTATTATTATTATTATTATTATTCCACAACGGTCAAATGCTTGATTTTTTTTCTTCTTCCAATTGTCAAATGATTTATTTATTATTTTTTCTTGGCTTCAAACGGTTGTCACGGGGTGAGTGGGTTCACGCCTCCACCCATCACGCCGGTGTGTAGTGGGGGAGGGCGCCACCGGGGCGTGACCGGCACCTCTCACGCTCCCATCACACACCATAACACATACCCTTAGGCCGGGTTGGTTTTTCCGACAGGTCGTGTATAGGAACCCGTTTTTATGTGCACCTCTATATGTTGTAATGTGTTGGAATATCTTCACAAATCTTGAAGAATAAACTTATGGGTTGTTTGTTTGCCTCTTAATGGAACCATTCAGCACTTGACTTAACCATTCAACATGTTTTGTTTAAATTAACTTACCTCTTAATGATTCAGTTCAGCACTTAACCATTCAACACCAATATCATGCTGAATGGAAAATTACATACCCTTCTCCTCCTATTGCCCTAATATTCATTTTCTCATCAGCCTCCCGTTCTCTCTTCGCCGCACAAAACCATTCGACGGCCATCAGTTGTCACACCCCGAGCCGGCGGGGTTGGATCGGAGTCCCCGCCGGGCGGAAGATTCCCGGGGCGTGATATCGCGAGTGATAATCATGATGATCAGATTGTTTACATAGCATCAACGTTTAAGAATAACTAAAGAACAATCAAATGATATATAGGATTACAAAGTTAAATTACAATAACAATGTGCTGCAATTTAACTAAGTAAACCTAACCAAAAGAATCAAATGTTTATATCTTGTATATGTGCAAGATATCAAAATAATGTTTTTCATCAACAAAAGTTGTGCTTCCCAAAAGTCTACTAGGTCCTCTATCTGGGCAGCCTAGTATGCAAATCCAAGAGCTTAAACTTAAACCTGTTCTTCACCTGAGAAAGCATGTAAAAAGATCAAGTCAACACAACGGTTGGTGAGTTCATAAAGTTTATAAGTTTAAAAATAGTTTCACAAACCTCCTTCGGTAAAACCTTAACCTCATTAACTCCACATGTAATATCCAAGTCGGTATGCTTATATATAGGGCATATGTAAGGGAACAAGCCCTAGCCAACATCCCACCACATACTAACCCGGATATGACACTGTTGTTAATAATAATCAAGCATTTTACCTACCAATCAATTCAATCCTCACTAAAGCTTTTGTATATGTTTCAAAGTTTTCATGTCTATTGTATTCATAAGTGTTAGTTTCTCATCGTGTTTATCAAGCATCATAGATTCATACGCACATAGTTCAGCAATTACATATCTCCTATAAGCAGACAAAAGCTCTGGAATACCAGAAGTTTAGCAATTACATGTCTCTTATATAGATAATAGCTTAGCATTCATTAGTTTCATGTTTAGCCTTTACATACCTCATATAAGCCGACAAAAGCTCTGGAATACCAGAAGTTTAGCAATTACATGTCCCTTATAACCAGGTAATAGCCCCATAACGTTACGTTTATGTTGAGCATTTACATACCTCATATAAGCCGACACAAGCTCTAGAATACCAGAAGTTTAGCAATTACGTGTCCCTTATAACCAGGTAATAGCCTAGAATCGATACTTTCATGTTTAGCCTTTACATACCTCATATAAGCCGACAAAAGCTCTGGAATACCAGAAGTTTAGCAATTACATGTCCCTTATAACCAGGTAATAGCTGAGTATCATTATGTTTATGTTTTTACATGTATCTCACCCCATAGGTACAAGCTCTGGAATACCAGAAGTTTAGCAATTACGTAGACTATGGTTAGATACATGTACAATGTTTCATGCGCAAGTAATAGTTTCCAAGCATAAAGTTTCAAGTATTCAATCATTGATTCATCATGTATATCATATGTTTATTTCAAGTCTCATATAATAGCATCACGTCTCATGTAATAGTATCAAGTCTCATGTAATTGTATCAAGTCTCATGTAATAGCATCAAGTCTCATGTAATAGCATCATGTCTCATGGAATTGTATCAAGTCTCATGTAATAGCATCAAGTCTCACAAGGATTCAACAATTGCTTTTAAGCCTCAAGCTTAAAGTATAAGTTTCAACATAAGAATTATGTTTATGTTTTAAAGCAATAAGTAACATTTCAACAATTTATGAAAATGTTCAACATGCTTCTCAGTCCCGAAGTAAAACAAATAAGTTTGAAAAGGGACAAATGAACTCACCTTATGTCCGAAGTGCTTGACTAAGTTGAATAAGAATGCACGCGCTCTTTGCTTGTACTTGTTATAAAGTTCACGATCCTGTATTGATTTCATAGAGTTGTATCTTATAAATATAAGTTATAATTGATGCGTATGTGTGTAAGCATTAGTGTTAGCCCTGAAGTTGGCTAACACTAGAAGTCTAGATCCTCTTTCGCCCCCCCCCCCTTTTGTTTATTAAAAATTCTAGTGACACTTAGATTATGTCACATTCTTGCTCATGTGCTTTGGTTCCTTGATTCACAACAATTCTTATAGTGAAGTGTTTCTATTTCATGCATATTACAATTTAAATCAATTTGTCAATGTGTTATGACTTTTATTTGATTATTATGGCCGAAAGTGGAATTGGATCAAGTATAATCCATGTGGGCCGTATAGTGGCCATGGGCCAACTATTGGCCAAATCATAATTTACTCTAAGTGTTGGGCTGGTGAAATGATGGTTTGAGCCGGCTTAAATGTAATTGGGCCGAGAGCAAAAGTTGGGCCGAATTGTGAATGGGTCGAACCATTGTCTTGGGTTTTCTTAGCTTGGGCCGAAGCTTGAAATTATGTTGGATCATTAACAAATGAGCTTAGAGATTTTGTATGTCACACCCCGGGCCGGCGGGAACGGATCGTGTTTTCCCGTCGGGCGGAAAGTTCCCGGGGCGCGATATCATTGTGTTGATAATCAAATGATCAGATTGTTTACATAGCACATGAGATATAAATGAGAAATGCTAATCATGACATGAAATAGAATTACAAAGTTAAATTACATTGTACTTCATAATTTAACTAAGTAAATCTAATCAAAAGAATCAATGAGTTTATATCTTGATCTGTACAAGATATACAAAAGTGATTCAAAGTTATGTCATATCAAAATGTATGCAATCAAAAGAAAGCTAGGTCTTCTATGAGCCCACTAGCTTAACACTTGCATATAGTATCTACACCTGTTCGTCACCTGAGAAACATGTAATTTAAACAAAGTCAACACTAGGTTGGTGAGTTCATAAGTAAGTAAATTTGGAAACTATTGAACTGATCATGCACACATTCACAATGATATAATTGTTGCTTGTATACTTGTTTCACCTGTTCCACCCAATGGCCTCTCCTTAGTTATATGTACAAGTAGTATATCACCTAACTGAGTATGCTTATATATAGGGAATCACGAAAGGGTCAAGCCCAGACGCTATCCCACCACATGCTCAACCAAGTTCCACACCACTTGCGATACAACTAAAGATATCCATTTCCCAACTATCCGAATTGTCCGTTGTGTAATCATATGTAGAATAATAATATAGTAAGAGGGGTTTGGTTATCTAACCGAAGTATTGATAAACCCTCGTTGAGTTAAGGAATTTAGATTATTTAAATCTGATCCTTATATTATTCTATTACTTGTGAGGTTAACTTTTATGTTACACTTTTAATTTAATTAAAAGTATTAGTTAATTGTTCATCATATGTCTCCAAATGTAGCGTATAGAATCCGATTGGAATCCATTTTAAATCCTCACGTAATCAGATTAAAATGCATTCCATTCTCTCCTATCCCGCCGTGTGATCCCAAAGTTTCCGTGTGGGATTGTCTCATGTGATTAACAAAGTCGAATAAGAACTTGTCTTATTACGTTATGATAATCGGGTGTAAATGACAAGAATCCCATGAAGTTACGTTATCATGATCGTCATTTACTGTAAATGATAAGAATCGTCATTTACTGAATCCATGCGTTTCCCAAAGTATCCATGAGGGAATGTTCTCGCGTGTTTAACAAAGTCGAATAAGAACTTGTCTTATTACGTTATGTTAAATATGTGTAAATGACAAGAATCCCATGAAGTTACGTTATCATGACCGTCATTTACTGTAAATGATAAGAATCGTCATTTACTGAATCCATGTATTCCCAAAGTATCCATGAGGGAATATTCTTGTGTTACAGTTAAGTGTAGATTGTTTAAGTACTTGATTATGTGGAAATAACTAAGTGTTATAAGTTTAATCTTATAACTAAGTTATTATAATGAGTTGATGATTAAGAATTTTCTTATCATAATCATATGAGTTTCCCTGTTATCTCATAATCATACAAGCATGCATACAATGTGTAACATCACTGTACTTTCGGTTGTCCGTATGTCCGTACATCCGTACGAATGTACTGTTACGACTGGATATTTATGATTATTAATGATTATGAGATTATTGATTGACATTACTGATATTATCACTGTTACTGGTATATATGATTATAATTTATTATACGCGTAAACCACGGGAAGTTTAGTTGTAATTCAACTAAACAGACCCGTAGTGTTTATCGCGGTTACTTATCACTGATAACGATGGATTATTGGTCTGGGAATGGATTGAGATGGAATTGGGAGTTTGTTTGAGTCTGGTTACTAAACGTAGTCAAGGACCCATGGTCATGGTTTATCGAAATAGCGGTGGGACGGTGTAGGGGAGGTTGCGATCTACCTCTGCATATGCCCTATACATATGCATATTTCGGTCTATCAGGGATGTGTCAGTGACTTGGTTTAGTGGGTTTTGGTTTGGGAAAATGATAATAGTAAAGTTAATAAATAACGGGAATTAATTACGCGAAGTGAGGTTACGATCATTATTTAAACGCGAATGTTGATTCAGAAATGTTAACTTAATAATGTATTCGCGTGAGTGACGATTCACACGAATATAATTATTAAGAATAATATTCTGAAACAATATTCCATAAATCGTAAATCGAATCGAAATGCGGTACAAGCGTTGGATTCGCAAAGGTGACGATCTTTACGAATTACGTACGCGAGTAACGCGTTTCGACGAGATATTTAACTAATATTTATTGTTAATAAAATAGGAAAGATTTATTTAAAACGTTTATTAGGAATCACAACGAAAAACGAATTCGAATAGTTTAATTATTTAAATCATTGATTTTTATAAATGGTGAACCTTTATTTAAACGATTTTTCTTTAAAAACATTTTATCACAACAAATGCCTAATTATCTAAAAGATTTATGTGCAAATATGTCCACGAAAAGAATCTGGTAATTTTATAAAGTTTAACGCGTATCAAATGGAATCATTTTAAGAAATGATGTGACTAAAAACATTTTTATTAGAATATTGTTTGAATGTTTAAAAGGCTTTATGTGTAAATATGTTACGTTAAAAATCGAACATTTATTATACTTAATCGCGATAAAACGAGACCGAACACGCGGAAGCGGGATAGATACAAATGGTGGAAGACTCCACCATTTCCCTCATTTCTACAAACACCCTTCTCTCTCTAAAACACACACACTCTCATTTCTCTACCTTCTCTCAAGCGTATCTCCTTCGTCTCTCGTCGGATTTGCGAGATCTTGACGTTAACGTGACCGGGTGATCGAGAGGAACAAGATTCCACGAAGAAATCCGGCTTTTGTTCACGATTTGAAGGTAAGAGGTCCATTTTAATTTCGGTTTTGGGGGACAACCCTATTTTGTTATGAAAACTTATTTAGATCGAGATTTATAGTTTTGTATGGTGTAAATCGGGTTGTTGTTGAATCATGGGAGATTATTGATGATCTTAAACCTGAAAAAGTTCGAAGATGAAGATGATGGTGGGCTGGTTCGCGACACAGCTTGAGGGCCGAACCCTTTTTGGTTCTAGCCGAACCTTTGTGGCGGCTGTGATGGTGGCATCGCCAAACCCTAGGGACCGAACCCTCCTGCACCGAACCTAGCCTAACGAACCTTTGCAGGTTAGTCCAACGAGCCTCTTGGTCCAGCGAACCCTAAGTCTCGACGAACCCGACATGTGGAGCGAACCCTCGGCGAACCATGCTGGGTGGCGAACCCTTAGCTGCTACAGCCGAATCCTTTCCTTTCCTTAGTCACGAACCCGTAGCCCACGAACTTTATTTGGCCGAACCCTTTGACAGCCTAGCCAACGAACCTTGTGGGTGGAACCGCCGAACCCTGACCTAAGTTGGCCGAACCTATGGTCTTGACCCAATAGGTTCGCTGCCCCTTTGGCTAGAAAGCTTAAAAATTCGAATAATGGGTACGAGGAGTAACTAGATCGCATATAGATATACATGTATTCATGTCATGCATGCATGGGAAGTTGGTTTGAGTTGCCACCTTTTTCTAATAACTAAAAATAGTGAATTATGAGATGGCTACATAATTTAAACATTTTAAGTAAATAACTTAACTATCTTGTATTTAAATTCAAGTTAGTTTTGATCAAATGAAGCATTGTTTGGCACTTAAATTAATCAAACATGCATGCATTATTGAGAATAATATTGATATAATAATTGTTAATATCTTTAAAGATACATGACTAGGAGAGGTGTACATATAAATGTTCACAATAGGCATTTTCATTAATAAATGATGTTAACTAATTTTAAGTTTACTCTAATAATGAAACTAAAATTTACAATAGATTGCAATTATATAACTTAAGTGATAAACTAAGTTGTTGTACACCTAGTTATCTAATGTCACAACACCATGGATCACTTAACCATGATTTAACATAGGTACTTGAACACAAACATATAATACTTTCAGATTGTTGAGTTGGTCTTGAGTTTACATACGCGAGCGCGCATAATACGAGAACCCGGATTCTAAGGACTTCAGGTGAGTTCTCATAACCTCCCTTTCTTTAAACTGTTTTAGTTTTAAAACTCGGAGGTGAAACATGTATACCGGTTTAAATATTATTTTGATAACACAAGGATAATACCTGTTTATCATTATGATATTCACTATTATGAATTATCATTATTATGGATTATCACTGATTATTATAAATCCGTGTAAACATTGTTATTGACTTCGGTTAATAACGAAGATTACATGTATTGTCTCATACTCCGTGAAATCATTACTTTTAACTTCGGTTATTTGTTTTGACTTCATGTATTGTCACGTGGAGGGTTCCACATCCGTGAAGTGTTGCCTTTGACTGCGGTTGATTGCTTTGACTTCATGAATTGTCACGTGGTTAGAGACCACTCCATGATTTATGTAATTAACTTATGTTAACTACATAAGGAATCATGTATAGTCACGAACATTGATTGAGAATATGATTGATTGAGTTTGGTTGATTTGTTGTGGATTGATTGACTATGTTTGACTATGATTAATTATGATTGATTATGAATGATTGGTTATGTGATTATGTGATTGTATATGTGTTGGTTGTTGAATTGATGGATGTGTGTTGGATTATCACATACAGGTATTCATATGGATTTTCTCAGGAAGATCATAAGTTTTATACTCGTTTTAAACAAAGCATTTTATAAAACCATTTTAAGCATAAATTTTCAAACTCATTTTACTAAAACGTTTTTAAATATAAAAACTTATGATTACTCACCAACTACTTTTGTAGTTGACACTTGACTTTCTTACATGTTTCAGGTGATGGAGACAAGTAGGAATGAAGAGAGGATCTCTTCTATTTTGGACATCATCATCATATAGGATCTTGGACTTAGTTAATTAACTAAATTTCTGGCGATTAGAGTTTAGTTAGTTTAACTAATTCTTTTGTGTAATTGATGTAATTGATTCATGACGAACATGATTTTTGTGTAATTATGTTGTTTGATTAAATGATATATGATGATATGATTTAGATGCCCATGAGCTTTTGAACAATCTACACATCCCTCGTGGCATCCCGATGATTCCGCCGTCGGTCGGGGTGTTACAGATTGGTATCAGAGCCTGGGTTATAGGGAATTAGGTTACTAGAAATGGTTGACCTAGTCTATAACCGTAGGATACCCTAGTATGAATAAATTCATACACTAGTTAGTATATTCAGGATTTCATGCTTATGTGTTTATTACATGTTAACTGAACTCCTGTTATACATCTGATATATATATGCTGCTTATTAATTTCTTGCTTACGTGTGCCCTAATGATTCGATAAGGACATGCACGTGGTGTATCGTAAAGGTGGTGGGACGTTGGCTAGGGCAGTTGCGACTGACCCTTACATATGCCCTATATATATACCATTTACGGTACATTAGGTGGATGTCAGTATTGAAGAATGTGGGAACTACCCGTTTGGGAAATTACTTGCTTAGGAAATAAATTGTTTATGAATTACTTGCTTTAGGAATTATATGTTTGATCTATAAACTCCAGACAAGGACACACTCGTGGTATACTACAAAGGTGGTGGGACGGTGGCTGGGGCAGTTGCGACTGACCCCTACATATGCCCTATACATATACCATTTGTAGTATATCGGGGGTCTGTCAGTGTCAGGAACTTAGGATATTACTAGGAACTATTGTGAGATGGATGTTGAAGGTCTGTTGGTTAAGGTTGGTTTGGATTGACACTTTGGATGATCACATTTGATAAACATTTCTAAATTCCATTATAAAAACATACGGATTGGACACGTAGGGTGCATAGGATTAATGAACGATAATGAGCGATTAGTGATGTGATATGGACTTGGGTGATGATATAGACACTTGATGATAATGTAAACGCATAGTGATGATACTAACACTTAGTGATGGTATGGACACTTGATGAGAATAAACTATAGGGAGGATATGAACACTTAGTGACAATAAGAGCACTTTGTGATGATATGAACCCTTAATAATGATTATAGACATTGGGATTGATATGGATTTTAGTGAACTTAGACAATTAGGGGAACTTAATGTCAGGTGAACTTAGACATTAGGTGAGCTTAGAAATAGGCAAACTTACATGTCAGGTGAACTTAGACATTAGGCAAACCTAAAAGTCCAAGGGAACTAGAGATCACTTCACTCAGAATTATCCTACTAAGGATAAGGTTTGTGAAGTGTGATTTATGGTGAACTGCATGACGCACTCTACACACTAGCAAGGGCATAATCGTGGTGCAATGGAACGGCGGTGGGACGGTGTAGGGGAGATTGCGATCTACCTCTGCATATGCCCTATATATAAGCTTGTTGCATTGCATTGGGAGGTTGTCAGTGTTAGTATAGAGTGAGGAATGTATAGGACCTAGGAAATAGTTAGTTAACACTAGTTATGACCCACTAGGACACTTAGAATAATAATAGGAAATTAAACACATTTTGAGTTTAATGACAGATAGGAGATAAATATAGTTCCTATATGAAATCCTAATTGTCTAATGAACTCATTTAAACATTGTTTGTATGACTTACGTTGTAAACGGTAGTAACATGTTTCTATTTCCTTCAGAAACATGCCGCCTCGCCGTCACAACGGAGATGATACGAACGCTGAGGATGCTAACGGAAATGCCAACCCTGGCATGCAAGAGTTAGCTAACCTCATCACTGGGTTGGTGAATCAGTTGACTCAGGCCAACCAAAACATCAACCAGAATCGAGGTGGTGCAAATCAGACAACTTGCACATTCAAACACTTCAATTCCTGCAATCCCCTGAAATTCACGGGTGCTGAATCGGCCACTGGTCTGCTGCAGTGGTTCGAGAGTATGGAGAACACCTTCATCAACAGCGAATGTCCCGAAAATCTGAAAGTTCGCTATGCCACTAGTGTGTTCCAAAAGAGAGCACTGACTTGGTGGAACGGGGAAAAGCGAACTAGGGGAGTGGATGCTGCACTCGCATTGACGTGGACTGAGGTCAAGAACTTGATGACCACTGAATTCTGTCCTCGAAGCGAAATGAGGAAACTGGAGACTGAGTTCTGGGAGCTCAAGCAGGATAGCGGGGAGAACGTCATCTATAATACTCAGTTCCATGAGTATAGTCTACTGGTGCCTCATATGGTGACACCCTTGGAGAGGGCGATTGAGAAATATATCGGCGGGCTGCCGGTACAGATTCAGGATACGGTCTACGGGAGTAATCCCAAAACACTGGAGGCTGCTATCCGTCTATCTGCAACACTTACTGATAACCATGTGAAGAATGGGACACTTACTCGGAAGGGACACAAGAAGACTGACACCAAGACTACTGCAAAAGAAGTCAAAACTGAAGTCAAGTCTGAAGCTGCTAGCTCGTCCAAAAGCAGCAACAAGAAGAGAAAGAATCGGAACTTCATGGTCACTGTACCTGCTGCGAAGTCTGCGCAGCAATCATCAAACAATTCTGCTGCAAGAAGTTACACTGGGAACACTCCCCAATGTAATACTTGCAGGTATCATCACGCACCTAACTTGCCATGTCGCGTCTGCAACAACTGTGGCAAGTTTGGGCACTATGCTAATGTTTGTAGGAGTGCATTGCAAGCACAAAGGATGCAACAAGCACCGCTTGCACTGCCAGCTCCTCATACTCAACCTATTCTGGCTGTACCCATTCGCCAGGTACCTCAGGCACAGGCAAGAGCCTGTTATGAGTGCGGTGAAGTGGGTCACTTCAGGAATCAATGCCCAAAGTTGACCGGGAATAATCAAAGGGTGGCAAGAGGCCGGGCTTTTCAACTGAATGCTCCAGCTGCTCAAGCCAACCAGGATGTGGTCAACGGTACATTTCTAATCAACAACTCTTATGCATCTGTCTTATTTGATTCTGGTGCCGATAGGAGTTTCGTTTCATATGATTTTGAATGCTTGCTTGGTAGAACACGTACATACTTAGATAAACCGTTTAACGTGGAAGTGGCTGACGGAAACACTATTGATATTGACACTATTATCGTTGGATGTACGGTGAACTTAAATGATCACGTTTTCCCAATTGATCTCATACCTATGCGTCTTGGTAGCTTTGATGTTATCATAGGCATGGATTGGTTAGCCACCCACAGAGCGGAGATTGTCTGTCATGAGAAATATATTCGTATTCCTTTAGCTTCGGGTGAAACTTTGAGAATAATTGGAGAAACTGCTAGTAAAGGTCTTAAGCTGATGTCTTGCACTAAAGCACATAAGTACCTTAGGAAGAAATGTATAGCATTCTTAGCTCATATCGTGGAGAAGAAAGAGAAAGGAATGAAGATTGAAGATGTTCCAGTGATACGAGATTTCCCAGAAGTATTTCCAGATGATTTGCCGGGTCTTCCACCAGAACGTCAAGTTGAGTTCCGAATCGACTTAGTACCTGGTGCGAACCCAGTCGCCAAAGCTCCCTACAGACTTGCGCCTTCGGAGTTGCAAGAATTGGCGAGCCAGCTACAAGAGCTGACTGACAAAGGATTCATTCGCCCGAGCCATTCGCCATGGGGTGCACCGGTCCTATTTGTCAAGAAAAAGGACGGGTCATTCCGGATGTGCATCGACTATCGCGAATTGAACAAGTTGACTATCAAGAATCGATATCCACTACCGCGCATCGATGACCTCTTCGATCAGCTTCAAGGCTCGGCATGGTTTTCAAAGATCGATCTGAGGTCTGGGTATCATCAGCTTCGCGTACATGATGATGATATTCCCAAGACTGCTTTCAGAACAAGATATGGCCATTATGAATTTCTGGTAATGCCTTTCGGCCTTACCAATGCACCTGCGGTTTTTATGGACCTCATGAACCGTGTTTGCAGGCCATACTTGGATAAATTTGTGATTGTATTCATTGATGATATTCTGATTTACTCAAAGACTAAGGAAGAACACGAGAAACACCTTAAGTTGGTTTTGGAGATCCTAAGAGAGGAGCGGCTGTATGCCAAATTCTCTAAATGTGAATTTTGGCTTAAAGAAGTTCAATTCTTGGGACACATAGTCAACGAATACGGTGTTCACGTGGATCCTGCAAAGATTGATGCTGTGAAGAATTGGAGTACACCGAAGACACCGACGGAGATTCGATCGTTTCTTGGACTTGCCGGTTACTATCGGCGGTTCATATCAAATTTCTCCAGGATTGCTGTCCCTCTCACAGCTTTGACTCAGAAGAATAGGCCATACGAGTGGGGACCAAAGCAAGAAGAGGCATTTCAGACTCTGAAGCAGAAACTTTGTGATGCTCCTGTCTTGACACTGCCTGATGGAAATGATGATTTTGTAGTCTATTGTGATGCATCCAACCTAGGTCTCGGTTGTGTTCTCATGCAACGGGGAAAGGTTGTGGCCTATGCATCAAGGCAATTGAAAATCCATGAGAAGAACTACACTACACACGACTTGGAACTTGGTGCAGTCGTGTTTGCTTTGAAGATATGGAGACATTATCTTTATGGCACGAAGTGTGTGGTCTTTACTGATCATAAAAGTTTGCAACATATTTTGAATCAGAAAGAGCTCAATATGAGACAACGGAGATGGGTTGAACTGTTGAATGATTATGACTGTGAAATTCGCTACCATCCTGGCAAAGCGAATGTAGTAGCAGACGCGCTTAGTCGCAAAAGTCAAGTTCAGATTCATAGTGTCCAAGTGCACACTAATCTCCGTAATGATGTTCTCACAGCCCAACAACGCTCATTAGCTCAAGATAACTTGAAGAATGAGATGTCTTGTGGGGCTGAAATCTTATTGGAAACTAAGGATGACGGATTAATGTATTATTTAAATCGGTTGTGGATACCGAACAGGGGCGATCTGAGGATGCTGATTATGGATGAAGCTCATAAATCTCGTTACTCAATCCATCCGGGCTCTGATAAGATGTATCAAGACCTTAGGGGCTTGTATTGGTGGCCTGGAATGAAGAAGGATATTGCTGAATATGTATCAAAGTGCCTTAACTGTGCCAAAGTCAAGGCAGAACATCAGCGACCTTCGGGATTGTTACTACAACCAGAAATACCGATGTGGAAGTGGGAGAATATCTCCATGGATTTCATTACTAAACTCCCACGAACCGCAAACGGTAAGGATAGTATCTGGGTGATTGTTGACAGATTGACCAAGTCGGCTCATTTCTTACCGATACGCGAAACTTACCCTGTGCGGAAGTTGGCTCGTATTTACATTGATGAGATCGTTAGCCGACATGGTATTCCCTTAAGCATAATATCGGACCGTGATGCTCGTTTCACGGCACGATTTTGGGAATCACTACATGAAGTCTTTGGAACAAGACTGGATCTTAGCACTGCTTATCATCCTCAAACGGATGGTCAAACGGAGCGAACGATTCAAACATTGGAAGACATGTTGAGAGCTTGTGTCATCGATTTCGGTGGCAATTGGGATAGCCATCTACCATTGGTTGAGTTCTCGTATAACAACAGTTATCACGCGAGCATTGGTATGGCACCGTTTGAAGCTCTTTATGGCAGGAAATGTCGGTCACCTATTTGTTGGACCGAAGTTGGCGATTCGCAGATTACTGGTCCTGAGATTATTCAGGAAACGACTGACAAGATCCGCCAGATCCGTGACAATCTGTTAGCTGCTCGCAGTCGACAGAAGAGCTATGCGGATAAAAGAAGAAAACCTTTGGAGTTTGAATTGGGAGATATGGTATTACTTAAAGTATCGCCTTGGAAGGGCGTAGTACGATTCGGAAGGACGGGGAAGCTTGCTCCACGTTATGTTGGCCCTTTTAAGATCCTTGAACGGATCGGGAAGGTTGCCTACAAGTTAGAACTTCCTCCTGAACTTAGTAATGTGCACCCAACGTTTCACGTGTCCAATCTAAGAAAGTGCTTAGCTGATCAGGATCTTCAGGTACCACTCGATGACATCCGCATCGATGATACCATGCACTTTGTTGAAAAACCAGTGGAGATAATGGATCGGGAGATTAAACAACTCAAACGCAGTAGAATTCCAATTGTCAAGGTACGTTGGGAATCGAAGCGGGGTCCAGAATTCACATGGGAGCGGGAAGATCAGATGAAGCTTAAGTACCCACATCTATTTACTACAGTCACTCCAAGTTGAATTTCGGGACGAAATTCCTTTAACTAGGGGAGACTGTAACATCACTGTACTTTCGGTTGTCCGTATGTCCGTACATCCGTACGAATGTACTGTTACGACTGGATATTTATGATTATTAATGATTATGAGATTATTGATTGACATTACTGATATTATCACTGTTACTGGTATATATGATTATAATTTATTATACGCGTAAACCACGGGAAGTTTAGTTGTAATTCAACTAAACAGACCCGTAGTGTTTATCGCGGTTACTTATCACTGATAACGATGGATTATTGGTCTGGGAATGGATTGAGATGGAATTGGGAGTTTGTTTGAGTCTGGTTACTAAACGTAGTCAAGGACCCATGGTCATGGTTTATCGAAATAGCGGTGGGACGGTGTAGGGGAGGTTGCGATCTACCTCTGCATATGCCCTATACATATGCATATTTCGGTCTATCAGGGATGTGTCAGTGACTTGGTTTAGTGGGTTTTGGTTTGGGAAAATGATAATAGTAAAGTTAATAAATAACGGGAATTAATTACGCGAAGTGAGGTTACGATCATTATTTAAACGCGAATGTTGATTCAGAAATGTTAACTTAATAATGTATTCGCGTGAGTGACGATTCACACGAATATAATTATTAAGAATAATATTCTGAAACAATATTCCATAAATCGTAAATCGAATCGAAATGCGGTACAAGCGTTGGATTCGCAAAGGTGACGATCTTTACGAATTACGTACGCGAGTAACGCGTTTCGACGAGATATTTAACTAATATTTATTGTTAATAAAATAGGAAAGATTTATTTAAAACGTTTATTAGGAATCACAACGAAAAACGAATTCGAATAGTTTAATTATTTAAATCATTGATTTTTATAAATGGTGAACCTTTATTTAAACGATTTTTCTTTAAAAACATTTTATCACAACAAATGCCTAATTATCTAAAAGATTTATGTGCAAATATGTCCACGAAAAGAATCTGGTAATTTTATAAAGTTTAACGCGTATCAAATGGAATCATTTTAAGAAATGATGTGACTAAAAACATTTTTATTAGAATATTGTTTGAATGTTTAAAAGGCTTTATGTGTAAATATGTTACGTTAAAAATCGAACATTTATTATACTTAATCGCGATAAAACGAGACCGAACACGCGGAAGCGGGATAGATACAAATGGTGGAAGACTCCACCATTTCCCTCATTTCTACAAACACCCTTCTCTCTCTAAAACACACACACTCTCATTTCTCTACCTTCTCTCAAGCGTATCTCCTTCGTCTCTCGTCGGATTTGCGAGATCTTGACGTTAACGTGACCGGGTGATCGAGAGGAACAAGATTCCACGAAGAAATCCGGCTTTTGTTCACGATTTGAAGGTAAGAGGTCCATTTTAATTTCGGTTTTGGGGGACAACCCTATTTTGTTATGAAAACTTATTTAGATCGAGATTTATAGTTTTGTATGGTGTAAATCGGGTTGTTGTTGAATCATGGGAGATTATTGATGATCTTAAACCTGAAAAAGTTCGAAGATGAAGATGATGGTGGGCTGGTTCGCGACACAGCTTGAGGGCCGAACCCTTTTTGGTTCTAGCCGAACCTTTGTGGCGGCTGTGATGGTGGCATCGCCAAACCCTAGGGACCGAACCCTCCTGCACCGAACCTAGCCTAACGAACCTTTGCAGGTTAGTCCAACGAGCCTCTTGGTCCAGCGAACCCTAAGTCTCGACGAACCCGACATGTGGAGCGAACCCTCGGCGAACCATGCTGGGTGGCGAACCCTTAGCTGCTACAGCCGAATCCTTTCCTTTCCTTAGTCACGAACCCGTAGCCCACGAACTTTATTTGGCCGAACCCTTTGACAGCCTAGCCAACGAACCTTGTGGGTGGAACCGCCGAACCCTGACCTAAGTTGGCCGAACCTATGGTCTTGACCCAATAGGTTCGCTGCCCCTTTGGCTAGAAAGCTTAAAAATTCGAATAATGGGTACGAGGAGTAACTAGATCGCATATAGATATACATGTATTCATGTCATGCATGCATGGGAAGTTGGTTTGAGTTGCCACCTTTTTCTAATAACTAAAAATAGTGAATTATGAGATGGCTACATAATTTAAACATTTTAAGTAAATAACTTAACTATCTTGTATTTAAATTCAAGTTAGTTTTGATCAAATGAAGCATTGTTTGGCACTTAAATTAATCAAACATGCATGCATTATTGAGAATAGATATTGATATAATAATTGTTAATATCTTTAAAGATACATGACTAGGAGAGGTGTACATATAAATGTTCACAATAGGCATTTTCATTAATAAATGATGTTAACTAATTTTAAGTTTACTCTAATAATGAAACTAAAATTTACAATAGATTGCAATTATATAACTTAAGTGATAAACTAAGTTGTTGTACACCTAGTTATCTAATGTCACAACACCATGGATCACTTAACCATGATTTAACATAGGTACTTGAACACAAACATATAATACTTTCAGATTGTTGAGTTGGTCTTGAGTTTACATACGCGAGCGCGCATAATACGAGAACCCGGATTCTAAGGACTTCAGGTGAGTTCTCATAACCTCCCTTTCTTTAAACTGTTTTAGTTTTAAAACTCGGAGGTGAAACATGTATACCGGTTTAAATATTATTTTGATAACACAAGGATAATACCTGTTTATCATTATGATATTCACTATTATGAATTATCATTATTATGGATTATCACTGATTATTATAAATCCGTGTAAACATTGTTATTGACTTCGGTTAATAACGAAGATTACATGTATTGTCTCATACTCCGTGAAATCATTACTTTTAACTTCGGTTATTTGTTTTGACTTCATGTATTGTCACGTGGAGGGTTCCACATCCGTGAAGTGTTGCCTTTGACTGCGGTTGATTGCTTTGACTTCATGAATTGTCACGTGGTTAGAGACCACTCCATGATTTATGTAATTAACTTATGTTAACTACATAAGGAATCATGTATAGTCACGAACATTGATTGAGAATATGATTGATTGAGTTTGGTTGATTTGTTGTGGATTGATTGACTATGTTTGACTATGATTAATTATGATTGATTATGAATGATTGGTTATGTGATTATGTGATTGTATATGTGTTGGTTGTTGAATTGATGGATGTGTGTTGGATTATCACATACAGGTATTCATATGGATTTTCTCAGGAAGATCATAAGTTTTATACTCGTTTTAAACAAAGCATTTTATAAAACCATTTTAAGCATAAATTTTCAAACTCATTTTACTAAAACGTTTTTAAATATAAAAACTTATGATTACTCACCAACTACTTTTGTAGTTGACACTTGACTTTCTTACATGTTTCAGGTGATGGAGACAAGTAGGAATGAAGAGAGGATCTCTTCTATTTTGGACATCATCATCATATAGGATCTTGGACTTAGTTAATTAACTAAATTTCTGGCGATTAGAGTTTAGTTAGTTTAACTAATTCTTTTGTGTAATTGATGTAATTGATTCATGACGAACATGATTTTTGTGTAATTATGTTGTTTGATTAAATGATATATGATGATATGATTTAGATGCCCATGAGCTTTTGAACAATCTACACATCCCTCGTGGCATCCCGATGATTCCGCCGTCGGTCGGGGTGTTACACAATGATATATGATAATAAGCTATTTAATATTATCAAATCAAAGTATAAATAACATGTTAAGCAAACTTTTAAATAAATAAAAACAAACATGTTTCTCAGCCCCGAGAGTTAAAATCAGTAAAGATTTAAAGTAAAAGGGGGCATATGAACTCACCTTGTAGTTGTTGTATTTGACTTAGCTTAAACAAGAATGTACGCGCTCTTGATTGTACTTGAGTGTATTTTCACGATCCTGTATTGATTTCACGATGTTTATAACTTATTAGTATGAATTATAGGGATTTTATGTGTATGTATGTGTTAGCCATAAGCTTTGGCCAACACTCAAAGTCTTCGGTCTCTGTTGGCCCATCTTTATTTGTTATTGGTTCTTGTAATCCATAGAATTTCTTTGATTTATTCTTGTCTTATCTAGTTTGTATTAAAGCCCAATTGTAGTTTCATGAAGTCATGTTATAAGTTACAAGACTTTGTTGCAAAAATTGCCGTTTTGGTAGTAATCCCTTGGTTATCATACATATTAGTGTTGAGTTAAAGAGTTATAATAGTTCTTTAGTCATGTGGGCCAACAAATTAAGTTGGGCCAATGATATGTGGTGTTGAATCACAAAGGCCTTGCCAAAGGTTACAAGAGCTAGAATTCAAGTGGCCTTGTGGGCCTTTATTGGGCCCCGAGGGAATTTGTTGGGCCAGAGGTGGGCCCCGGCAAGATTTGTTGGGCCTGATGTTATCTTGGGCTGTAGGAATCAAAATTAGGCCAGAAGTAGGTTGTTGGCCAAGTCAATGGCAAAGTGGCTCCAACATGAGGACAAGGGCCTCAAAATGGGTCCTAAATCAAGTTCTGTGGGCCTCGGATGGATTTTGATGGGCCCTATGGGTTTTCTCTCGGGCCTTTGCCAAAAGAGTTCATGGGCCAAGTTGGGCCTAGCTTAAAATGGCTGAAACAATAGTGGGCCTATCAGTGGCCTAATCAAATTATTTGAGTCACAACAAACAATTTGGGCCTCAAGGTTGTGCGGCTAGATCATTGGGCATCAAGATATAAATAAAATCTGTTGGGGACATGCTGCATGTTATTGGGCCGAATGGGCCTGGTTCCCTAATGAAGGAAAAATGGGCTGAAACATGATAAATGGGCCGAAATAGTCTCCTGGCCCAAATCTAGTGATGTGGGCTATACTGTTAGGCCATTTAGCCATCATAGGGTGGATCAATGGTGCTGGGCCTGGACAAATGTTATGGGCTGAATTATGGGCCAAGGATTATCTGTTGGGCCAATTTAATGCACATGGCCACACCCATTTGAGACAAGCATTATGCATCTCACGAATATGTGCCAGGTTATTTTCAAGGCTCGAAGAAATGGGGTGACTACATAGTTCAATCATGGACCTGCTAAAACCGAGTGACCTAGCCCATGGATGAACCAGTGGCGGCTGAGACTTTGGCCTGCAACTAACTAGCGGCGAATAGAGGAGGTGGCCGAATGGGAAGCCTACGAATGAGGTTGATGGCGACTGGAGGTTGACGAATGAGAGGCTGGCGAATGAAGTACTTGGTCGAATGAGTGTGTAGCCCAGCGAAAGGGAGTGTGGTCGAATAGGGGGTCCGAGAGAATGAGCCTCATTCGCCCCAGCTCATACGACCTGGCCATTCGACACTAGGCCTTTCGGTCGTGTCCCATTCGTTGACCTTTGTGACAGTCGAGTCCCGAGCACCCTCACAGGATCTGACCAGTTTTGATGGGGTTATATGGATGAGGTCCTTTCCGAGGTCATAGGGTTCGAAATCAATGGTGGCTAACCGGTTATAGTGAGTATTCCACAAGTGGGTTTTGAAAACCCTATTTTCGTGATCTTTCACACGTTGTACCTCACGATTCAGTGGCCAACTCTTTAGATCCGTTGTACTTTCATGTAGAGCTTGTCGAGGGCTTCGCGTGGGTTCAAGAATCACTGATTTTCGTTAAGAATTGAAAAAGTTATGATCAATTGAAGATGGAACTTGAGGGTTTTTGATTCTAGCCGGAAATGAGAGAGAGAGAAAGAGAATTGTAGGGTGAAAAATGAGAAAAACACAATCATTAGGCCTTTTATATCCCGTGTGATGTCCGGGTCCATTTCGGTTGCTCGGTTCGCGTTCTCGTTACGTTTCCGGAAAATTACGCGTAATTTAAATGGAATTAAATAAAGGATTTAATTTAATTATTTTGATGAGTTTCAAAATTGTAAAATGTTATTTATTGGATTTTATTAAATTATTTTCGTTCGTGACGTGTTTTCGTTTTCGTTTCGTCAGATCGCGTAACCTTCGCGCGTAATTCGTTCGAATCGTCACCCGAACGAATACGACGATGGTTTTGCTTTCTGACTTTTGTTTTCTACTTTTCAGTCATTATTTTAGAATTCTAAACTCACAGATATGTTTGTGTGAATCGTCATTCACGCAACCACACTGTCAGTTCGTCATTATGAAATAACACTGCGTTATGTTTTAATTGTGTTTCCTCACTGTCGGACTCAACTATACTTCATGATTTCACATTGTTTTTGTACTGACTTGTCGGTCATCTGATTCCTGTCATCTGTGGACATCAGATCGCAACCGATATGTTTCTGCATATCGTTTGAATACCGTTGTTTCTCATGATTTGTTGTGTTAACTGTAATTAAGTTTTCACTTAATAAACACAACTAATGTTTCAAATGTACGTTGTACTTAATGTATTTAAGTTTATACAAAAATACGTACAACGATTTCTTGTATTTAGGATTCTGTTAATACAAGTACTGTTTAAACTCACGTATGTACACATAGTATAAGGTGAAAGTACACATACCGTACGGACTTGCCGGACGATCTGGCACTTGCTGTTACATTGTATGTGTGGGCCGGCTATTTCGTTTGCTCACGTAAAACCAATGAGCCGATGTGTAACCTAACCCAATAGGTCAAAAGAATAGGATTGGGCCGCTTACTGTGCTATTCGGCTCCTATGTGAAGGGTTCGGCTGTATGATGCTCGCCTAGGGTTTGGCTGATGTTCAAACATGAAAGGTTCGTTACTTGAGAGAGAGTTCGGTCACCACCAATGGTTCGTGGCTACTAGGCAGGTTCGGCTAGGTGGGTTCGCCAACCACCTGTATGCATCTCACGAAACCTGTGTTCTTCGGTTCCATCATCATCTTCATAATCCTAAGTGTTTTCAGCTCGTTCCTAAGGATGAAGCTACACTATAGAAAGTCCCGAAAGGTGCGTACGTGATGGAGTTGGGCCCAAATCCGGTTTAAAGTGGGTGTGTCGACTAGATGGGTGAAAACCCTAAATTTTAGAAACTTTGTGGCTTCATACCTCGAAATGGGCTGGGTAAATCTTCAGATCTGTTGTACTTCTTGATAGAGGAGATCAAGAGCTTCAAATGGACACCAAGAACACTTGATTTCGTTGAGTAACGCCCAAGTTATGAAGCGTCAAAGATTAGAAATGGGGGTGGGAGATGGAATCCGGGAATTTGAGTTAGAGAGAGAGTGATGAGAGTAAAATGAATTAAATGATATCATTTAGGGTTTATATACCCCGTGGGTATCCGGGTTCGTTTCGGTTACTCGGTTCGTAGTCTCGTCGCGTATCCGGCACGTTACGCGTGTTTTTCATAAAGTAAATAAAAAGAATTATTTTGAGATATTTAGAATACGAATATTATTAGAAATTATTTTAAATGTCGTTGCATTTATTTATTTTTCGAATTAAATTATTTTTATGCGCGTTTCGTTAATTCGTTCGCGATTTTATAAAATAGTTTGATTTAATTTGTTTTATGATGAGTTTCAAAATTGTAAAATAGGAAATAAGATATTTCCTTAAAATTATAATCGTTCGTATCGTTATTCGTTTTCGTTTTTGTTTTGTCAGATCGCGTCACCATCGCGCGTATTCGTTCGAATCGTCATTCGAACAAACACGACGATGGTTTGGCTTTCTGATTCTTGTTTTCTACTGTTAAGTTGTTATTTCAGAACATTAAACTATCAGAATCATTCGTACAGATCGTCACCTATACGAATAACACGTCGGTTTAGCATTCTGAAACGACAACCGTTAAGGTTTTGTTTTGTTTAACCTCACATACGTTTATACACCATAGAATCAAATCAAGTATTTATGTTTCAACACTGTGTTGTCTGACATGTTTCCTGACTGTTAAATCCTAAGATTTCAGTCAGATTCAGACAATCGTTTAATAGTTTCATGTTAATCAAAATGCATCAATAGTATAAACATAGTTTCATGAAATGTGTACCTGTTTTACTGTACAAGTTTACTGTTGCGATCACTGTTCCGGCACGCGTCCGGCACTGGTGTTACAGTCTCCCCTTGCCTCTGAAAAAACAAACACCATCACATAATCTTTTGAAGCTCCACTATCCTCACGTTATGGGCATTTACATATTTCTCTAAATCATGATTTAAGACCATTGTACATTATGCATTAAAAGTTTGTATCCTGAAAAATATGTAATTTTGCAAGTTAGGAAGAGAAAACATGTAATTTTCCTTATTTAATTATAATAATAAAGTAGAGTTAGATATTTGATTATTTATTCTTGATCTAACTTGAACCACAGTACGAACTGGTTTTTGTTTTTAAGTTTTATATATAAATTTGCTTTTATTATCATAGGTATTCATATTAACCACGGTAAAATTGATTTAGATTTGGTTTTATTAGAAGTAAAATATTTTCTTAAATATGAAAGGATATTCAAGACATTTTGCATATTATTAAAAATATAGCTTTAATATAGTACTGACAAGTGTAAACATATACTTTTTATGGCATATAACAATCATAAATCACATATTTTAAATCGCCTATTTTATACGATGAACGATATAAGCTTAACTAGAAGGTGTTACCGCGCTTCGCGGCGGGCCGAAGCGCGGCTTACGCCTGTGTTGTGTTTACCAAAATGGTGGTAATGGCTTAATAAGTTTTATATCAAGTGTTTAGTGCTAATTTTAGGTTGACCGTTTATTAAGTAAATTTATTATCAAGTAGAAGAATCCGATTACCAAATAACTTAAATGGTTTGGTAATCGGGTTTATTTTCAATGTCAAAAAACCCGAACAATCCGACCCAAACAAATCGAAACCCGATTAACAAACTCGAACGACACCCCTAAGTCGGTGTGACTATCATGTTTAATGATATCAGTATGTTTAGTAAAACTTACATTATATATACCATCATGGATAAATTAACAACAAAAATAATAAGAAAGATACCGAAAAAAAACAAAAAAAATTCCTAAGCCTAAAATTATATTCCACTGGATTTGAACCTTTGTTACCTGCTGCCAACAACAAAAGCCCAAAAACATTAACCATTCAGCACTTAATGATTCAGACCTACCAAACAGCCCCTAAGCCAAAGTCACATTTGTTTATTTTTTTCCGCAGTAAATATATATTTTTATAAGTTGTCGATAGTCTCTGCCGCGTGCTGTGGCGGCGCCAAAACGCATAACAAATCAAATTTATTCTGTTGGAAAAAACATAGTATATTTGACCTAAGTCGTTTCTAAACAAAATTTACGTCAAGACACATACCAACTGAAAAGTACATAAACTTGACACAAAAATGCACTATTTGATTCCCGTAAAAGGTGTACATAGAAACGTGAATGAAATCAAATTTATACGGACCTCCATATAAAATTAAGCACGTAATAATTTTTTTAGTTACGAAACAAAAGGGGAAATTTTGAAACTTTAGAAACTCACGGGGGTAAAAATGATATTTTATAAAGTTTTTATATAGTTAAAACGGTGAAATGAATAAGCTCAAAACTTTATAAACTCAAAAGGTAACTTATTAGAAAGATGATGAGTGAAAATGTTAACCCTCAGAGCACATGTGAAACAACCAATGAATGAAATAAATAAATACGAACATTTAGAAACCGAAAAAGTTCATCAAATTAAAAAATAAATAAACAGGAAAAAAAACGCTTGGAGGAGTCGAACCCTACACCAGCCATCACAAATAATTTGGATGTAACCACCACATCAAAGTGTGCAATTGATTGCAAATGTGAAAAGAATTAATATATAGTTTTTCACTCTAGAAACTTCTAAACCGACACTACCTATTAAGGGTATATAAATTATGTATTTCATTTGATTGCTTCTCTTATTTTACTTTAATTTTTACATAACATGTAACATTTTATTTATTTTAATTTATATTTTTTATCACCTCATGAGGTCAGGGGTTCGAACCTGAGCAGGGACGAGGGTTTACAACAGTGTGCCGGTTCCCACTTATCTGGTGTGGCTAGGGTGGCTACGATGAGAATGACATTGCCCACTTTATCGCCACTCAAGCCGTTCAAAAAAAAATATATAACATAAAAAAAACTCGGTTGTTAATAACGTCCATTTATTTATTTTTTAATTTTTTTTTACTAACATTTATTCTACTCCACCTAATCTGTAACTAACAATTAAAGATAGTTTATTCTTAAATTTAACATTCATCTCCTTCTTCATTTATTTAAACAATAAACCAATATTTTTATACTTAATAAATAACTAACTATAATACTAGATTACTAGATAATATTTAGCATAGTAATACTTTTTTAACTTTTCTCACATGTATTCGAATATTTATGTGAACAATTTTGAAAGAATAGATGAATTTTCTAGCATGAATTCTCTCTTGAATTAATAAGACATGTGTTGTGACTTACGTACAAGCTTCCCTTTATAAAAGTGTTAGCCAATCGATTGTTTTCATTTGAAATATAAAAGAATGATTCTATTTCAAATTGTTTTTCATCTTTAGAATATATGTCTCTATTTCTTTCTAATTGCAAATTTCATTTATCAAACCTGTGTTAGAGTTTTCTTATCTACTTACACATATCATAAAACATGCTTTTTAAAATCAATTGTTTTTAAACAGATTAAAATTCAATGCCTTATATAAGTCAAAGAAGTACCAATGATACATTGTCTCAATAATACCTCAGGATTTTTTGAGATCTTGGGTTCAAAACCCTCACGTAGCGAAACAGGGGTTTAGGGGGTTCAGGAGGTTTTTCTAATGGGGTTTCTTCCTGAATGGTTGTGGTGGCTCATGAGAGGACAAGGTAGCTAAACCTTAATAACATGGCCTGAAAATATTGTGTTAACACGATTTAGTCCTTCGCCATTAAAAAAAATACAAGTCAAAGAAGTAATTAGGCAAGTTATTTAATCATTAGACATTACAACTTTTCAACTAAAACCATCTAGAAATCAAAGGTAGTAAATACTCCACGTGCTACATTAAATTTTTTTTGAACAGCCGTGCTACATTTTATTAATTACAAAGAAGATCGCAAATCCACCTCCTCGTCTTCCTCGATCTTCGCGCTCCCGAGACCATTGCAATCGAACCCACACCCACACTGCGGCGACTCGATGAACCCACTGATATCAAATCCGGCAGACAATATCCCCACCGAGAGATACAGCTGATCGCCGTCGCGACTCACCTCCACGATGTCCAACCAGAAAAACAACACTTTCACGCTGATTCCCTTCAATTTTGTGAGCCTATCTTTGCTAATTACCCCGCTAATGGTGGACTGGTATTTCAGATTGTAGCCCTGAACGGTGTACGAGCAGGTCTGGCCCAGGTAGACTTCAAATTCGCCAGTTTGTTCGTCGAGTGTGTAGCCAGTGACTCCGACTGGAAGTAGACCGGCCGGAAAATCGAATGCTTCGAGTGCTTCGTACGCCGTCGTTGGGGTGGCGGATATGATGATCGGAAGAGATGATGACAGGAGGAAGACGGAGAGTAGGGTTACCGGAGACATTTGGGGAAATTGGGGAAGTCAAAATGTTGACCGACGGAAGTGGGATTTTGGTGGGTTGTGTGGTGGTGAGGTGATTTTGTATTTATAGACTTTATTTATTTTTTTTTCAAAATAATAATAATAAATATATATATAAAAGGCTTCTAAAGTTGTACCTACCACTTGGATTCATGTGGAAATATTTTGAATCATGATTTTATAATTTATTGGAGGATAACGTAGATAAAAACAAATTATAAGTGCATAGAAAGGACCAATTGTCACATTAAAATCAATTATTTTTGATGCATACGTTGCTTGAACGTAAACAAACTTACAATTGAACTGTTTTATAAACAATTGAACTGTTTTATAAGTTGTTTGTGAGTAAACGAATATTAATATAAATATATGTCTTATTTGTTTATTTACATTTTTAATGTTTGCTATATATCATTCATTTACATTTACTTAATTAATTATTAAAAAAATTTCATAGTCTTTTAGTCTAGTGGTATATGTGATTAACTTCCACAAAAATTATGTAAAATTTAAACATTATAAAAGCTTCATTAGATGGAATTTATGATGAAAAAATTACTATTCAGGAAAAATTATATATGCGTATGTGTATATATGTTCAAACGTTTTCTTATTCTTTTTCTTTCCACAACCTGTGTTAAGCCCAACTGTGAAATATGTGATTGCTTCAATTTCGTTTTAGAGTTGCCCAACACAATCATGATAAAGCCACTTTCATAATCAAATGTATATCTTTCTGAATATTTTATTTTAAATTTGTTACACAATGTTCATTTAATGATTTTTGTATATGTCTGATTATGTTCAATTGTCTCGTTTATTTATGTTCGCTAATAGTTAGTTTATATCATAACGAATGAACATGTTTATTTTCTTAACAAACAAACATGAACAAGAAAACCTTGTCGCTTTAAATGTTCATATTTTTGTGTTACAAGCTCGGAATGCTTGAGAGCCGTGATATCACTAATAGATTCAAACAATTTGGTGGTTCAATCCAAAATTTCAATCTAATAAAACTCAAACATGAAGAACAAGTATGAAATTAAAAAATTATTTCGAATGAACCATAAAGAAAGTTTTGCATAGTCCTTTTGCTTGCCCCTTAAACCCCACCAAGGAGACGTCCCCTTAGCTAACAATAACGGGCTTTGCCCCTAAGAACTAATAAGCACACTAAATACCTTATATTATAATATAATCGAACCAACATGTACTTCACATCTCTTGATTTGTTTGAATTTTATTATAATAATTTTGATCAATAAATTAATCTAATCACAGTAAAGATAAGCAACGTTTTGTTTGGTTAAAATTAAACAAACGAAAACGATCATGCCTTCTTTGTGTTCATCTGTTCATTTATAGGGAAGGAAGTGTGACTAACAATATTTGAATTTAGAAGAAAATAAAATAATAAATAAAGCTTGGTTTCCACCTTATCTATCTATTCTAATAAACAAAAATAATTTTTGACACTTGTCAAATTCTCTTGCTTGTGTAGCCACTTGTCCTTTTTTTACAAACTTTTTCAATTATCTATCATATTAATGAACTGTATCTCTTCTATTTAATACTTATCATATTAATGAGTAATAATATTCTTTGTATTTTTTCATGAAAGAAATTAGTTTTTAATACATTAAAAATAAAATACTTTTATTAAAAATCACACTTAAAAAAGTTTATAAAATAAGAAATTTTCTAAAAATTATTTTTTTTAAAGTAAGAAAAATATTTTGAGTTAGTATTTTTAGAAAATAAAAGTTTAATAAAAACAATTTATAAAAAATAAAATAAACTATAAATCATAGTTTTCAAATAATAGAATTTTTATCAACAAATGATGTTTCTTAAAAAGAAATGCTTAAAAACTAATTATTTTAAACCAAAAGTTGTAAAATATTAGGAAAAATTAAACTTTAGTTATTTATATTTAATGATATTTCAAACCATGTAATCAAATTTTAATAATTATACAAATTGTTCATAATCTTCTTGATTTGTAACAATTAGTTTTTGATAGAGGAATTAATGAATTTTTAACATCAATTAGTTTAAGAATCTTTATTATACAAAACAAGTAGGTCACGTATTATTTGTTTACTTATAAAAAATTTTATATTTAATCCGTGTAATACACGAGATAATAATCTAGTAGATAATAAAAAAGCTTTGGCTACACACTGAGACAATTTTAATCATGGTAAGTTTTAACCTTAAACATTGCAGTAAGTTCTAACAAATAAGTCTGTAATTACATTCAAATATTCAATCATCAATAATAAAGGACATGATGTAGTGGAAGACTAGGCCTTCATTCATCATGTCCCATGATCACCAATTAATAGTCTTGTAATCTTATGGATTGTGCAAGGCTTATCAATAATAGGATATCAATTTATTGTACGTTCATATGTGATGTAATATTTCATTCGGATTGTATTCTTTGTAAGTTGTTTGAGATTATGAAGCCTGTAAAATGTAAATGCATAACTGCTTTTCATATATGAAATGTATCCGCTTAGTTGTATCATAAGTTGACCTAGATCAAAGTTACTAAAATCTTTTGATTATAACTCGGAAAGCCTTAATAACTTATCACGATCAAATTTTTGAAATGAATCTCTAGGATTAATGCATGCTATACATGTAAGCAACTTTGAGTTATACTTGGTAAACCACTTTTTACCTCGTCATAACACATATTAACAAATAGTAACCTAGATTCATGTGAGTAAATTATAAATTATGCATAGAATAAAATGTAAAAAGTTAAATTTTGTTTACTAAAATAAATTCGAGTAAAATACATGGTAAAAATATGAACACGAAAACGACGTGGTTAATTCTTTCGTTAATTTCTTCATCCATTGTCCATGTGTTTCTTTATGTCATATTCAAATCTTCAATCAATCGGACAATGTTACAAAAAATTTATTTCTTTTAACTCTAATGCTTGTGATAAATAGTGAGCGATCCAGTAAATGAGCAAAAAAAAATTCAAAAATTTTCATTTTCTTAGCTAAATTAAGCGTAATATCACGAGTCTTTTCATCAAGGCCTTTTTGAAATCTATAATCACTTTCTCATTGATTTTCACAAGTCAAAAAGCCGATGTGTAGTCTTAAGGTGTTAACCTAACGAGTGTCAGTAGCTCGAGCTAAGCTACCTTATTTCTTGGTTTTTGGCTTCGCATGTACAAAATTTACCCATTTTTATACGTTATACAAAATCGTCATACTTGTTAACCTAACAAGTGTCCCTAGCTCGAGCTAAGCTAGCTTATTTATTGGTTTTTGGCTTCGCATGTACAAATTTTACCCATTTTTATACGTTTCGCAAAATCGTCATATTGTTTTAGCCTAATAGAATATTTCCGTTTCCACGAAGCTCCAACAAAATTCACAATCTTAACAAAGTAATATAAAAAAATTACCCACACATGACACATGCATACTTGAGTGATGTTGCTACTACAACTAATTGCAACTAGTGAGCAAAACAATGATTATAAAACACATACATGTTTTCATCTAAAATTTATTATTTTAATCCATTTAACTCATCACACACAAGTACACAACATGTCCTTGACCTCTGTCCTCTGACCCTAGACATTGTTAAACGGCGTTTTGCAAAGAAAATATCAATAACACCTTTTAAAGAATGATGCATTAGTTTTGACATAGCATGCACTACCCAAATAAACCGTTCAATCACTTCTCGAACATCATTTGCATCTCTTAGAACTATTGCCATTTGCTCCTTTTATATAACAATCACAAGATTCATTAATCAACAAAGATAAGAACTTTCCTTTAATGTCATTCATAATAGAGTTTCTTACTTTTGTAACACAAGCATTAGCAATCTATAATTTGATTTTTGGTGAAGTCAATTAATTTTTTTCCCAGATTTTGAATTAAAAGCCTTATTCACTTCATCATTATGCGCACAATACCATTTCACAAGTTCAATAAATGTACGTTAGCTACTAGAACTTATAGACTCATCGTTCGTGAAAAGCCAAACTTTGCTTTAAAAGTAATCAAACCACTTTAAAAGTAATTGAACTCTAACGTGATTACGTCTACTATTCTGACCTCATTTTTTTTTACGGCGAAGGTCTCAATCGTGTGAACCCACTGTTTTCAGGCCATGTCATCAAGGTCTAGTTACCTGGATCTCCCATGAGCCACCACAACCACCTCAAGAGGAAACCCCACTGGAAAAACCCCCGACCCCCCACAGACCCCTTTTATGTTCGCATATATTTCAGATGCCTTTTTCTAGTTAATAATGGGAAAACCTCATAAAAATGTAACAAACTTTTCATTTTGTTCAATAAAGTTACTCAAACTTTTTTTTTTGTCCCAATTAAGTCATTCAAGTTATTTTTGTGTTTGAATTATATGTTTTTAACCTGAGTTGTAGGTAATACATGTTGATATAAGTTTGAGTGAATGGCTTTTTTTTAAAAAAAAAATAACAGACTTGAATAAGTAATTATTAATTATTAGTTTTTTGTTCTTTGTCAGATATTAGTTAAAATTAATAATTATTGATTCAAATCAGTCATTTTTTAAAAAAAAGGTATTCACTCAAATGTATATCAACATGTATTACAACTATTTAAGTTAAAAACATATAATTAAACACAAAAGTAACTTGAATGACTTAATTAGGACAAAAAAAGTTTGAGTGACTTGATTAGAATGAAATGAAAAATTAGTTGTTTTTATACAAAGTTGTCCTAAACTTTATAAAATGGTAGTTGACACCTAAATGATTGTTTATTTTTATTCGATACTTTAAAAATATATCGTTCGCAAAATAGGTGTTAAAGATCAACCGAGAACCATGAAAAAGCATAGCACTATTTGATACGAAATAACACAAGCTGATACAAAAAGAAGGTGCGCATGTAAAATGGTTTATGAACCAAATTGGTTTCAGTTTTAACTCAACACTCAGCTAAACTGGTCACAAACCAATACAAACTGCTAAATAAAAACGATTTAAATCAATCTAGGCGTACTTAAAGTAATTCTAAAAATTGATTAAAGACGAATCAATTGAATCAATTACCTCTATCTTCAAAAATTGGTTTTACAAGTACAGGGCCGTCTCAAGCTTTTTTGTGGTCTAGAGCAATGATTAAAATCGGAGCCCTCTTTCGATCGTAAATAAAAATTTTTATCAAGTTTGAGAAAAAAAGACGTAGATTATCATCAAGGAAAAGAATACAAAAAATACAAATCGAATGTTAATTACAAATATTAAAAAAATCAGAAATTTTAACCTAATCGGAATTCATTACAACTAAAAAGTTAATTTACACAAAAAATTTGAGGCCCTTACATTTTGTAGACCCTAAGCTACGGCTTTCGGCCTTGTACCAAGATCCTGTTTTGATTTAGACTAAAACT
This sequence comes from Mikania micrantha, assembly GCA_009363875.1. Lineage (NCBI taxonomy): Eukaryota > Viridiplantae > Streptophyta > Magnoliopsida > Asterales > Asteraceae > Mikania > Mikania micrantha. The sequence continues at coordinate 83,269,151 of CM018695.1, read as the reverse complement.
TACCCAGTTTGGAAGTAGACACGGTTTGAAAAATAACCAAGCCAGTGCTTTTGACCTTGTACCAAATCGGATCTTTTATGGAACTGGTCCTAGTTCCAACCGGTTCCTGTCAACAAAGTCAAGAACTAGTTCCGGTTTCGGGTTTTGACCGGCTTTTTGCCGGTTCCAGGTACAGACGGAATCAGTTTTAGTTTTTCCGGTTCCGTTTCTAATTCGTCTGAAAAACATTACCCGTTTATACCCACCGATTCGGGTATGACCGGATCCAGTTTGGGTATGACCTATTTCAGTTCGGGTTGTCGATTCCGGTTATGGTTCCGTTTTTTTTGGTCTCCCTCTACCTTAATGAATCTGAGACAATAGGCTCGGTTAAATTGTTCGATAAACTGGGCCACATATAAGCCTATTTGAGTTTCAATAACTGGGCTTTTGAGAGCCCATATTATTTTTATCCTCATGACCCACCGGCCTTGCTCCCATCAATGTGTTCATAAACCCTAGATTTCCCATTTTCTGCTCGACAGTCGACACACATTTTCGGGCAGGTACCAGCTTCCGCCGTCGTCATGGTATGTTCATTCACCGGAACCCTAATTTCTGTTTCTAGTTAATGTAAATCGTCCCTTTCTTATGAGCTTTGCCTGATTCATGTTGCTAGGGTATCGATCTTGTTGCTGGTGGTAAGAGCAAGAGAACCAAAAGAACCGCCCCTAGATCCGATGATATTTACCTGAAACTCCTCGTTAAGGTATCAATGCTAGCTTCATTTTCATCTGTTTCTCCATACGCGACATTGAAGCTCTTGTAATTTGAATTTTGTTTTAATAATAATCGGATCAGCTTTATCGGTTTCTGGTGAGAAGAACCGGAAGCAACTTTAATGCTGTGATTCTGAAGAGGTTGTTCATGAGCAAAGTCAACAAGCCTCCGATCTCTCTATCTCGCCTAATTCGTTACATGTCCGGCAAGGTATTTGTTTGCAGTTTATTCTATAACTATATACCATTTCACATGATAGTAACTAAGCTTACCAAACCTTGTTTGAATCTTTTTTTTTAATAAACTCTTAGATTATTGGAAATTAAACAACCTAAACGTAATATTAACTATAGTTACTAGTTAGCAATTATTATTTTTTCTCTGTCAAATTTAACATCAATTGAAAACCATGAAATTTTTTAACATTTTAGTGTTTTTTCCCTTCGCAGCTACCTCTTACTTTAATTTATTTTAAAAATAATAACTATTAAGCAGTAATTGGGATATTGTTGCTAAATATTTCTTTAAAGTACTAACATTTGTTAAAAAAATTTATGCAACACGTTTGATTGACCTGTGATAAACAAAAGGTTTTTGAGTGTCTTTAGTGGAACATTGGAAATCTGGTTACCATTGTGTGAAGTTGTTACTTTTATCAACTTACTGCTCATTTGCATATTAATTAATGTGATTATTTTGAATTTTTTTGATTTCTGATTAACACATCAAATTTGTATAATTAGGACGACAAGATTGCTGTTGTTGTCGGCACAGTTACAGACGATGTTAGGGTGCATGAAATTCCTTGTTTGAAGGTAACTGCATTGAGGTTCACAGAGACTGCAAGGGCAAGAATTGAGAAGGCAGGTGGTGAATGTTTGACATTTGATCAGCTTGCTCTTCGAGCTCCTCTTGGACAGAACACTGTATGTTGTCTCTTCTTGATTATATTATTTTGTGTTGTAATTGCTGCTTATTTCATCAATAGCTTTTTAACTCGTTTACTTGGCATTTTATTTTTGATAATTACCCTATTGCGTTCAGTTTTGGTTTTATTCATCTTTTTGGTTCTAATGATTTCATTTATTTTGAATTTATCTTTTGCAGTAGTTAAATATTTGATCAAGAAGGCTTAAATTTAGAACTAAGTATTTTGTTTTGAAAACTACCCTTTTGTGTGTAGGTTTTCGTTTAATCCATCTTTTTTGTTTTGTTGATTTTATGTATTATAAGATGAATTTTTTCATTTATTGTTACATTTAAAATACAGCATTTGAACTATTTAACTTGGCATTTTATTTTGAAAAATAATTTTTTGTTTTTAAATGTCTGTTTTGTTCATCTTTTTTGTTTGTCCTGATGATCTCTTTTATATTAAATTCAATTTTTGCTATAGTAACTTATTTGATCAGAATGTTTAGCTTTTTGAACCACGTTTACTTGTGATTTTGTTTAAAAATCTGCCTTTTGTGTTTAGGGTTCAGCATCTTTATTCATTGAGTTTAAATTTGCAACTGTTGTTATACTTGGTTTTTGAACTGGTTTTCTTGGTGCTCTGCTTTTGAAATCACCTTTTGTGTTTAGATTTTTAGTTTACCATTTTTTAAATTTGTTTTGGAAGTTTTTATGGTTATTGAACATCACGTCTGTGGGTCCTTTTGTTTAGGTTCTTCTTAGAGGTCCAAAGAATTCTCGTGAAGCAGTGAAGCACTTTGGTAAGGCTCCTGGTGTACCACACAGTCATACCAAGCCTTATGTGAGATCAAAGGGAAGGAAGTTTGAGAAGGCCAGAGGCAGAAGAAACAGCAGGGGCTTTAGAAACTAAGCTATTATCCGACAATCCTTTCCAAAGGTCTGTTTCTAATATTTTTAGTATTTTCTTCTTGATAAAACTTCTAGTGGATCTTGTTGGCATGCTTTTTATTATGGAAATTTTGTTATCAAACATTCATCTTTTTTTGGTATTGAAGTTGGAGGTTTGGATTTGTGTTTTAGTTTCCTTGTGATCAAGGGCTATACCTATTAATATATGAGAAAACAAATATTTTGGTTCAGATTAGAATGAGTTCAGGCAAGTAGGCAAAAATCACAAAAACAAAAATAGAATACATAAAATTATAGTAGAGTTCGATGTTTACTGCACTCACGGTTCAGATGTATAAGTTGGATATTATTAATTTATAATATAAATAAATTTCAAATACATTTAAACCAAAATCTTAAAATACACTACCATGTGTCCATGTTAGTTCCTTGATGGCATATGGGCCAACATAAAGGCAGATATGGGTTAAAAACTTGATATAACAAGTCAATTAATTAACTGTGCACACAAAAGTACCTATGCTCATTTGAACTAAGGGGTCGTTTGGTAGCATCTGAATCATTAAGTGTTGAATGGTTAAGATGGTCTGAACCATTAAGTGCTAAACCAGTTAGGACTGTTTGGTTGAACATCTGAATAAAAATGCAGGATGACTATTTTACCCTTTTGAAACATTTTTTTCAGTAATAATAAACAATAAAAATAAGGTAAAATCCATACATGATAAAATTAAAACATCCAAATTAACAATAATATTTTCAAAATGCATAAAAATAGATAAAATTCGAACATAAAATAAATTAAAAGTTGACAAAAAATTGGCTCATCTTCGGCATGAGATAAAATTCGAACACGTTTCAACCGGCTAGTGGGCTATTTTTACAATTTTAAAAATTGATAAAATTCGATGGCTTGGGATGTGCGTCCGGCCGGTGGCTCCTCTTCGGCATGGAATGTGGCTTGGGATGTGCGTCTGATGCGATGGCTTCACCAGCCTTATACGGTGGGAAGATGGCGATGACTGGAAGGGGGTGACGACGGGAAGGAGCTGCGGGAGGCTGTTTGGTCAGAAACGGGGCAGACGAGGGAAAAGAGATTAGGGTTAAAAATGAAAGGGTAAAGAGGACCCCTTGTTTAGTTTTTTTCATTCAGACTTGTTGTGTTATTTGAATGATTCAGACATTTATTCAGATGTGGTCTCCCATTCAGACATGATTTTTTAAGTGAAACAAACGGTCTGAATCTTAACCATTCAGATGCTACCAAACAACCCATAAATAAACTTTAGTTGCAAAACAAAGCATTTTCACACTTTTTGCCCTCCAAAAAGCCAAAGAATTCGGTGATAAACTTTGTTTACACCGAGTTTGGTCGGACTTGTTTCGGCATGAATTTGCCGGGCAAACAAAATTGAACTCATCAATAATGATCATGTTTTATGCATGTTATCAATTGCATAGCAAAAACCAGACAAAACTAGTTTTGATCATTACTTCCAAAACTGGTGTGTTTGTGTGTGCATATAAAATATATATGTGTTGACAGTCAAGAGGCAAAGATAAAATTGTTTAAATTTTAATTTTATTATACTTATTTTTTTGTGAAATAATGTTAAAACGTTGAGTTGGTCGGTTATAAGCCAATGTCTCATTGGAAACAGTTTATATATTCTTACGGGATAGAGGTAAGAGTGTCTTTATCTAACTCTCCTCAAATTTTACCATATCTTTGCATTAATGGTGGATATATTGAGTACGGTGATGATGTATGCAAATGCAATTCTAATTTCCTACTAAATGAATGCAGATTTTGATAAGGATTTTGATGATCGAATAATGATAAAAGCCCATATATGATTTTAAAGGTGGTGCATGAAAAATTTATTTGGTCTTTGCTTTTGAATCTAATTCAACTAAATATGTAAAAGAGAAAAACAGGATCATAAACAACCAACACATCCATTTCAACATGATGAATGTGTAGATTGCTTTTATTTTAAGGGTCAATTACATATATACCCTTGCTAAAACCATTTATTACATATTTACCCAATCATAAAACTAAATTACATATTTCCCCTTTCTAAACCAAATATATTACAAATTTATCCATTTCATTAAAAAACAAATTATGTATTTCCTATTTTACCCTTAATGAACTAACTAAAAACAATTTACATATTTCTTCTTGCTAAGGGGCAATCTTGGAACATGGGGATATTTGTAATTTTAGTTTAACATTGGGGATATATGTAATTTTGATGTTTAATAAGGGTATATATGATATTATCCCTTATTTTAATAGGGGCATAGAAAATCTTTTATCCTGTACTTCTGATTAGTAGAATTCAAACAGTAATCAAGAAATCAGCCCGTATAATTTTTTGTTTTTTTGGATAAAGGGCATTTTGCCCGGAAAAATATATAACAACCTGAAACAATTGCAATAATTTAGAAGGCATACCCTCGTAATATTTCACAATTCCAACAAGTTTGGAAACCCAAAAAATAGACGGAGTAAACTTATGCCCGTCCCCCCAACTATACAAAAAAAGGGGTGTAAACTCTAACACTATGACCATACATAATACAATCAATAAACACGCAATTACAATGTAAATTACTAATTAAGACACTACAACTCCAAAATATAGCATGATGCCAAGTGTTCCAACTCCCTCTAGTAAAACACACAGGGTACAAACAAGGAACCCATTGCATCGGTATAATTTTGATAAGCAACGAATGCAAATATGAAATAAACTAAGAAATCAAAAGAGAAACATGATTAGGGCATAATTGAGAGATGCTGTAGCGAAGAAATTTAAACAATGCCGGAGAAATCTGCAATTTGCGATGTGGGATGAAGACGATCTTGGATGTTGACGGTAGTGGTGATTAATTCCTGGGAAGTGTCATCAATGGGAAAATACTATGCTGTAGCCGTTGACCCGAATATGTTTTTGTGGTTGCCCATCTTGACTCGATAATACTTTTAGTTATACACTTCATTGGACAGATTAAAAAAAAAGTTTACAGTTCAATGAGTTATTAATGGAGAACGGTGGTTTAGGTATTGTGTTGGGACCAAGGGCTTTTAGCCTAGCGGTATTGTAATGAAGTGGAGAAGCTGCATCTTATTGAGGTTAGGGGTTTAAATCTGAGCAGAAGAGAGTGTTTACTTATCTAGTTCTCGCTCATTAGATGTGTGCCCGTTTGGGGTTAAATCAGTCGTTCAGTCTGAAGTCATTCAAAAATAAGGTATTGTGTTGGGATTTCATTGTGCCGAACCAAAACCAATCTAAAAGGGAGGTTGTCTTAAGCTAGTAAAACTGATTATCATCGTTTTTAATAGTTTTTTTTAAAATAACTTTACAACTGATTATGACGGCTAGAATGATTTTTTTTGGATTATTCACTCTTATATGCTGGTATAAATAAATGTTGGATGTGTCTGATTGATAAAACACTCGAATCTTGTCGATCTTAAGTAATTCTAATGACTTAAATTTGGATAATTTAGAGAACATTAACAACAATGCAATTAGTTTATGATTTTTCTGTTGGTTAGGAATCAAAAGAAGAAAAAAAACATTGAAGATTCACTTAAATCTCAAAAAGATAACTGTTATTTTGTTAGAATTAATGAATTTATTAACTTTAAACTAAAAAAAATTGTCAAACAAAGTCTTCGAGTGCTCTCTTCAAATGAAACTTAACATAACATTGGTTTATAATTTTTTTTATGTAATCAATAATGTACAAACCAATTAACCATCATCCACAATGTTTGTACATTGTGAATGGATTATACACTCAAAAAAGGCGCGGAATACAATGTTGTGTTCGAGTTTCATTATTAGACATTGTGGTATGTCGGGTGGGAGGGGCGTGGGTGGGCGTGGACGAAGGGTGGAACACCGCCCCCTAGGCGTTGATGGCTTGGGCGTGGCAACAACCACGCCTCTCCCTTTCTTCTTGACCGTTCCATTTTCGACCGTTGGCCCAAATTCGACCGTTGCCAACTTAAAATTTTTTTTTACCTATATAAACCACATTCAACACACAAAAATACTCCCACTCAAAATTACAAAATACTTCTATTTTTTTAACAAAAAAAGACTTTTCCATGGATCCCAACCAAACACCAAACCAATACTACAACCTGAGGACCCCACCTAACTGAAACCCTAACACCCCACCTCCGAATTGGCTCTTCAACCGTTCTCCAATGAATCATTTTTTTTATTCAAATTGTTATCGCCCGCATTATGAGGAAATGTCCTAACTGTGTTAGAATCCCGACTGTTCAACCCTCGATCTCAAAGCGATCAAAAGCATCGTCTACCGATAGCCCCGGCTCGTCGGATGCTCGAGTTCAAATAAATCTAAATGAGCACGATGAAGAAGAAGAAGACGACGAGATAGATGATTTGACCCATCCGATTGGGAGAGATCGTGCAAAGGCCGACCGAGCAAGGGCGAGACGGAGCTCTTCATCTCAACCGATCCCGGATTATACCCAAGGAATGGAAAACGTATCTCAACGAATCGGTGACTTTAACGAATTAAAACGGGAACATCAACGGTTGGTAGAGTTACAATTTCTATTCACCAACAACGCCCGCTTAACCGGGATCGACCGTGAAATTGGCGAGCGGGAGAAAGAAAAAATTCGAAATAAATATAAAGATAATTAGCTTTTTTTATTAGTTTGTAATGTTTATTTATAATTTTATGTAATTTTTTAATTTATGATTAATTATATCTAGTTATTTAATTTAAAAAAATGACATCATCTTGGGACCAAGAGACATTTCCACCACTTTTGGTGGAGTGGGTGGTTGTGATGGGTGTCTACGTGGAGTGGTTGGACCAAGGGGCATACCACATGGTCTTTGAAACCTAAAACTTGTTTCTCTTAGCTTCTTTTGGTTTAGAGCTATTGAATTAGTTAGTTTTAACGAGATGAGTCTTCATTTTTTCCAAGCTTTGAATTAAAATTCAACGATTTTTTTTTTTCACACTTCTTTGATTCCACTATATAACTTAAAGGGATATTAAAAATTGCCTGCATTATTGTTATATATTGTCATCTAAGCGGGTATCAGGGAGCGTTCACTTTAAAATAACATTATTTGTAAAAACAAATCAAAGACGAAGATGATGATTTATTATCAAAATATAAGATGTATTTGTAGCTTAACTAGTGAACAGCCCCGCGCGTTGCGGCGTGAATTCCGTCACGATTTCGAATATCATAGCGCATATGCGATCACGTATATCAAAATAGATATATAAAAACATGTCACAGCAGTCGTCACTCTTACGTAAAACCTTACAAAGTACGGTGTAAACATGTCCGAGGTATTTGATCACAACGACCATTATATGATCAAGGCTTTTAAGTCGTATGTACATTATTATAAAAATATTTTTATATTTTTATTATTTTAATAATAAATATTTTAATATTATTATATTATTATAATAATAATATATTATAATAATATTTATTATTATTATATATTATATTATTATATAATATAATATATATATTATTATAATATTATTATTATTTATTATTATATTATTATTATATTATTATTATTATATTATTATTATTATTATTTTATATTTTTATTATAATTATTATATTATTTATTATTTATATATTATTATTATTATAATATTATTACTGTTCATTCAACTTACAAATGTATATATAGTAATATGTTCTTTTATCGAATTTATGCTTTGTTATTTCTTTAATTTTAAAAAGAAATAAAACAGTTACTTTATTATGTATATTTTATATATTTAGTTTTCTTATTGATTTTTTGACAAAAATATTAATAAGAAAGCTTTCTAATCGGAACTTAGTTTAACGTTAGTTTTTACATACTCGAACTGGCTAATACCTGAATTAGCATTGACCAACCTAGTTTCAACTAATTAGACCATTAACCGGATTGGTTTCCAAAATGTGCACCTTAAGAGCTCATCTACATCCTATCAATGATTTTTTTTTTTTTTTTTTTACTTAAAAGAACCCATCATATACATACAACCAGGTAGAGGTCGGAAAAAACCCGGAGCCGGCAACCTGAACCTGAACCTGAACCGGTTGTAACCGAACCTGTGGATATGGACGGTTCCGGATTCTTAGAGAAATCGGAACCAGTTCCACCTTTGCCCTGCCAAACCCGAACCGGAACCGGTTGTTGACTTTGTTGACCGGAACCGAACTGTTTGGAACCGGAACCAGAACCGATTTAAAAAAAAAAAACGGTTTGCCCACTTCTACAACCCGGAGTGGTCCTGAGAATTGATGTGCCTAGGACGAACCGGAAAAAAAGGCTCATAGCGAATTCAAATATTAAATTAGGGGTGTTCAAAAAACAGAAAACCATTAATACCGAAAACCAAACAATATTCATAACTGAAGAAACCGAACCAAATTCTAAATTCGGTTCTCGGTTCAGTTCTTAAATATATCCGAATTCCGAATACGATTTTTGGTTCGATTCCTAACCGTATCCGAATTTCAGTTCGGTTATCGGCTACAATTTTTTGGGATTCAGATTGTTTGGTTAACCGACTAAACCGAATTGAGATTTAAATTTATTATCTTATTAATAATATATAAGGTTGAATTCGGTTTATTTGGGTCGGTTATTCGGTTTTTAACCTTTGGTTTTTATTTGATTTATTTGATTGAATTCGGTTTATTTAGATTTGTTTATTCGGTTTTTAACATGTTTATTTGGTTTTTAATAGGTTTATTCAGTTTTTTGGTTTTAATCGAAACCGAACCACTTCTCGAATTCGGTTCGGTTTTCGGATAGGGAAAAACAATTAAAAATCGATTAAACCGAACCAAATTAACCGTAAACTGAACTGATGAACACCCCTAGTTTAAATTACATGAAAGTAACTTCATACAATTTAAAAGAAATTACTTTTTGTACTTTTTAAATTATCAATGTGTTTCTAAATGGTTTTTTAAGTTTTATTTAATTTGTTAGTTCATCGCTTGAATGAATATCTATATATGCATATATTTCAAAATTTTTATGCCCCATAAGAAAATAGCCTGAAACAGAGTTCGGGATTGCCCATATCCTGAGCCGCCCCTGCATACAACACTACAAGTACTAAATGAAATGTGTGCCTGTGTGGGTTTGTTTTGGCGTACCTAACCATAATGATTCACCTTTTTATTAACAAATCATTTTAAAATTCAAATATTTAATGGGTGTTGTTATTCTCACACCCACTTTTTTTAAAAATACACCCCTGAGACGGCCCATAATGACCATTACGGCCCGTCTCAGTCCTCAGTCAAACATTCGCTCCTGACAACCTGTGCCAATGATTGGGAGCAAGACGGGCCGTAATGGCCAAGACGGCCCGTCTCATTCATCGTACAGACATTCCCTGCAACCTAGTACAATGATTTGACAGCAAGACGACCCGTACTGGCCAGTACGGCCCGTCTTGCATTTTCAATTCTGAAATAAGGACATTGATTTGACCCAGTACGGGCCGTAAAGGCCATTACGGGCCGTCTTGAAGATTTTCAAATTTGTATATAAGCATGAATCGTTTCAAACGAACGCGTAACTTTCGAATTCAAATATATTTCACGATAATTCATATCTGTAACGATGTCGTTTTGGGACGGGAGTTTTTTCAACTATTCCGTGCCAGATTTGAACGAAGAGCCTCCTGTCGAGTATTCATACGGCACGATAGATCTGAATGCTGAGCCTAACGCTGATGTCGGTTTTGACAGTCAAGCATCGTATGGGTTCGTGTATGACGACAGTAAACAAAGTTACACGGAGGAGGGTTATGAAGAAAAGCCGGGGGCTTCAAACGTTAACTGGGAAACCAAAGAGGTAACTTAAATGAAACATAAATGTTAATAATTGTATATTATCGCTATCCATTTAAGGTATTTATTATTATTTTTATATGTCAGGAGTTTATGACTGAGGAAGCGCTGGTAGGGTGGGTGAAAAGTAGAGCTGTAGACAATGGTTACATTGTAGTCAAAAGAAGAACGAAGAAATCAAAGACAACAGGCACTGTAATCAAAGTGTGGCTCATGTGTGACCGTGGTGGCGAGCACAATAGCATCGCAATCCTTAGATGGTCAGGCAGCAAGAAAATCGGTTGTCCGTTTCAACTGGTAGGGTTATACAACGAAGTTCGTGAATCCTGGAAATTACAGGTGATTAACGACAATCACAATCACGAACCTGCTCAGAATCTAGAGGGTCATCCATATGTTAGAAGATTCACGCAGGAGGAAGAAGATCTGGTTGAGAATCTGACCGAGCGACACATGGATCCTCGTAACATACTTTCGAGCATAAAGAAACATAACCCTGCAAATGTATCCATCCCTAGGGATGTATACAATCTACAGCAGAAGCTAAAAAAACAAGAAGAAATTCGGAGATACTCCGATGCAGGTCCTGGAAAACGTGCTTCACAGTCAGCGGTACGTTTACTATACCCGGGAGGATCCTGAAACAAACGTCGTGGAAGACATTTTCTTCTGTCATCCAAAATCGTATTGCTGGTGGCGTGCATTTCCGCACGTACTGATGATGGACGCGACGTACAAAACGAACCAGTACAGGCTTCCATTTATTCAAATTGTTGGCGTGACTTCCACACACCAGGCGTTTAGTATTGCTCACGCGTTCGTAAGCAAAGAGCGTGAGGAGAACTACGTCTGGGTCTTGGAAATGGCTAAGAGTATGTTGAATAAGTGTGACACCCCGTAATTTCCAGGTCAGCATCTTATTTATTTAAATGTTTATTTAAATGCTTTATGCACACGTGGCACTAGAATTAGATTAATTTAGTGTGACACGTGGCACGACAGTACGAACACCGACACACAACAGGATAATTCGTGGGATTATCGACAAACAGCACACACGTGTCAAAACACACGAACGTTGGTGAACTTCAAGCACATTGTGTAGCACAGCACTCGAAACACTCACACATGGGGCTTGGAAGTTCGAACGAGGCCAAACGATAATTCGGAAGCGTGAAAACGATGACGAACGGATCAAACCCAATAAAAAGGGCTTATTGGGCTCTCCAGAGGCCCATCGCGGTACGCGATGGTCCAACAAGAGGCAGTGCCGCGGTACGCGACATACATCGCGGGGGTTTGACTCCCGAAATCCTCCGCGGTACGCGGAGAGTCATTTGAAAGCCTCATCGCGGTACGCGACAACGCCCAGTCGACAAAATCTTTATAAATCCAAGACAAATCATGCCTAAACTACTCTTACCATCATTTCACTCAGTTCTACACGCATCACCTCGACTGAACCCGTCTTCTACACCATTTCTCTGCCATTTTTCCACCATTGAAGCACCTTTGAAGCTCCACACTTGAACATTCAAGCTTGTTAACCACTTGGAAGCTCGAAGATTCGTCATCTCCTTGCCATTGTTGCGAGTCCTTACTGTCCAGAAGAACCACGAGCTGTTCCCCTCATCATTCCAGCACCTTTGAAGCCTTGGAAGGTAGTTTTTCACCCCTTGTAGCATAAAACACCCTCTTGACGCTCACAAGCACACATGCATGGCTTAAAACTCACATGCAACCACCATTGTAGCACATGCACGAAAATATGTTCTGGGTTTGTTGATTTTAAAGTGTTCTATGATGATCTAAAGTGATTAGATGATGTTTTAGGAAGATCTATGATGATGAGAATATGCCTTGTTGCTTGAAATGATGATTTAAGATGATATAGATACATGCATGTATGATCCATGGGTATTGGAAGGATGTTAGGTATATAGAAAGGTTCATAGATGATATTGATGATGATTTACATGATTAGATTTGGTTAAAATGACCAAAAGGGTGATTTTTGGTAATGTTTCTATTAATAGAAACTTTATATTTGCAAAATGAGGTTGTGGATGAAATGGTGAACATGCAAGTATATAGAACTACTATTAGGATGATAATATGATGATTGAAATACTTGGAATGTGATTTTGATAATGTTCATGGTCATATTTACCGTTATTACTATTTTTAGTAACTTTTTGGGGTAAGAGGTTGATAGATGGCAATTTGGGCTATGTTCGCATGTTTAAACGATGTTAGATGATTTATCAAGATGATTCATGATGTGAAATTGATTTAGAAATGTTAAAGTGGTTATTTCTATGCAAAACTAGAAAGTTACTATATTTAGTAACTTTATTTTCACAAAAACCGACTCGTAAACATTTTGTACGATTTGAGCATGCTAAGTGACTTGATATGCTATAACATGATGATTAGATGCTAAGTTAGATGGTTTCCGATACCACGTATGCTATGAATGGAAACTTTCCATTTTAGGAAACTTTTATGTGCTAACTTGCTATAAACGACGTATATGACCTTGTATGATAATGTGTTACGTGTTAACATGATCACATAGGACTAACGAGCATGCTAGAACTATAAAACCGATATGCTTTGTGAACTTTCCATAAATGGAAACTTACTATAAATAGTAAGTTGTCCATAGACGCGACATGCGCGTTTTGCACACGACAAACACTTACACGATTGCTACACGATTCACAACCGTCACACGGTTCACCAACGGGTCGTTGATTTGACACGGTCAACTTTGGTCAAACACGGTCAAACACGGTCAAACATGGTCAAACACGGTCAATATGGACCAACACGAGCAAACACGGACATTGTGGACCGCCATGGACAAACATGAACAACCAAGGGTTGTTGGGCACAACCACGAGCACTAACACCAACACTAGCACGGTCCCTTACACGAACTCACGTACGGTATACGATATAGGTTGCCGGTGACCGACGTGCTACACGACAACTCAGGAGCTTACGCTTACGTACAATCATATCACTAAGGTGAGTTTACGGCCCCTCTTTACTCTTTTTCAAACGCTTTTAAATAGGGGGAGAATACTTGTTGCATCGAGTCAAACATCTATTACTGTACAAACATTTTGGTGTATGCTGGTTTATTAGACAAACATTAAGTGTTGTAATCGTAAGAAGTCCTCACAAAGTCTTACCGTTAATGTACAAACAACGAGGCGAGTTTGAATGGATCCGTTTGGGGTGTGACTAACCCCGCGTGGCGAAATATTGACTGGATGTCATAACACGTGAAAACTTGACCTATCTTGCCATGTTATTACGAGACATGGCAGAGGCAAAGACTAACAAGTCTAGTTCGGTAGTGATGCACTGACACTTTGGGCCAAGGGCTCGGTACTAACATATGATAAACAGCATGACACACTTTCTTACTATATGTATATCAAAACCTGTGAACTCACCAACCATTGTGTTGACACTTTTTAAACTTGTATTCTCAGGTAACTAGCATGACAGGCTCGTGGAGCAGGAAAGCACATAGGGGACATGAGCATAGGGTCCCACATGCATTTGTTTTCGTGTCTTTTGAAAACAATTTGACTTTATTTTATTTAAAACGTTGTTGTATTAAACTACTTACAATTTCCGCTGTGTAAACAATCATTTTCCGCTGCATGTTATGACTTATTTATTCCGCTGCAATACTACTTTATTTCCGCTGCAAACTATTTTATCAAGTGTATGTGTCAAACTTGGATTTGTAAACGCATATAGAGGTGTTCTATATGACCTTGAGCTGTGATTCTGGACACGTCACATCCACGTGGACATACGCCACGAGTGGGAAATTGGGGGTGTGACAGACTGGTATCAGAGCCTTGGTTATAGAGAACTAGGTTTGCATGTAGTGAACTTAGACTATAGCCATTGCTCAACGCTAGACACTACACGTAGAACTTGCACACTGATGACATTGTTACTTATTAAACTGTTGCTTACTAACGAAGAACTTACAGGATGGCCAACAATGACAGCACCGGTAGGAACGCAGACCGACTCCCTAGCACTGACGACGTGGCTGCAGAGAGCCGGCGACGGATTGATGATATCGTAGCCCAGGTTGACGCCGAGATGGATCGGCGGGCTAGGGACGCTACACGGGCCAGATATTGGGGATGGCTTCCCGCCATACTCCAGAGTTGGATCGTCGAGGAGAGAGTACCTCCATATCGATATCCTGGCGACACCGTTCCAGGACATCGACTACCACCATTCGGAGTGCCGATGGAGCAGGCCTTCGCGGCACATGTTGATTGTACTCGACGGGAGGTCTGGAAGACTAGGGGACTATCGGAAGAGGTTCGGGCTCTTCACGAGAAGAACGATCGACTAGAGAGGCAAAACGATAGGCTGGAGAAACGCAACAACAGATTAGAGGCACAGATGGAGACTCTACGTCTCCAAGTGTCTCAACTGATGACCCAGCACGGACAGGTCGTTGACGTCATGCAGGAGCATGATGTGCGTATCACCGAGAATCGGACCGACATAACCGAAACTCAGGCGATGGTGCAGGCTAGCGATGCCATGCTTAACGCATGGGCTGCACAGTTTATTGAGGAACCACCTCAAGAGGATGGTCCTGAATTCGAGGCCGAGGATCTCGAAGAAGAGGACTTTGACGAGGATCCTAATGAGGATCCGGAGGAGGATGATGATGACGGGGACGCTGCCAGCGACATTTCGCACGTCTCTATGGATTCGGACTAGAGGACTCTTTTATTTTGTATTTTTCTTATTTTGGCCTAGACGAGCGGGATGTGCTCGAGGAACTTATTATGTATTTCCTTTTGAAATTATTGTACTTCAAGCTTATTATTAATGAGAATTATGTTTTGTTTTACTTATCGCATTTATGACCATGACTACTTGATGACATAACATCTGACTTGACTACTATCATGACATGTGACCTGACTTCTGACATGACATCTGACTTGCCTTCTCTCATAACATTGGCTAACACTCTAACTCATGCTAACTAACATTCTAACCTTCCGTATAGAATATGTCGGGAAGAGGAGCTAATGCCCTGAGACTCAAACGTAAGGCCGAAAAGGCAAGGATCAACATGATGGTTGAACGCAGATTCAACAGGATGCTTGCGGAGTACGAGGCGAACAAGCACGCCAGCGAGACTAGTGGCACTAACAACGGTACTAACACTTGCCTAACATGACTAACACAGTGTAGATGTCACGCACTAACACACGACATTGGTTTCTGACCAGCAGGATCGCAAGGGAACAACAACAAAGGATGTTCTTTCAAATCCTTTCTGAACTGCCACCCCCACAAGTTCAAGGGGACTGAGGGAGCTGTTGGGATGCTTCGCTGGGTGGAGAAAGTTGAATCTGTGTTCGCCATGTGCGACTGTGCTGAAGAGAATAAGGTTAAATACGCAACCGGTACACTGGAGGGACCGGCCCTCACATGGTGGAATACCCATGTTCAAACCCTGGGGTTGGACGGTGCCAACTCCATGTCATGGGCTGACTTCACCCGGCTACTGCAAGACGAATATTGTCCTCGTGATGAGATCAGGAAGTTGGAAGCTGAATTCTGGGTGCATAAGATGGTGGGATCTGAGATCGAGCAGTACTGCACTCGATTTCATGAGCTATGCAAGCTATGCCCGGCTATGGTGACGCCGGAATACAAGAAGATCGAGCAGTTCATCAGTGGACTGCCCGAGCAATTTCAAAGCATAGCAATGGCATCTGACATCACCACCATCCAACCACTGATCAGACTGGCTCATAAGCTGACTGATCAAGCCGTAGCACAGGGCAAGCTACCGAAACGAGGCGAACACGTGAAGCCTCAAGAAAGCCAGAAGAGGAAGTGGGAACCCAACCACCCTCAAACTCATCAACCTCAACAACAACAAAGATCTGCACCAGCCAGAGCTTTCACTGCCACCCAACCCGATGACAAGGGGAAGGGTGTATACCAAGGGAAATACCCACTGTGCAACCGATGCTCATACCATCACACCGGGCAATGCGAACGATACCGATGCCTGAAGTGCGGGAGGCATGGTCACATGGCCAAAGATTGCAGATCAAGATTTCCTATCAACAACAACAATCCCAACAACCAACAAAATCAGCACAACAACAATCAAAACACTCTTAAGGGGTGTTATGAATGTGGCAAGCCGGGCCACATGAGGAGGGATTGCCCTCAACTAAAGAAGGCCGGAGGGGGAGCGGCCAAAGGCCGAGCATTCGTGATTGGCTCGGGGGAAGCCAAGGGTGATCCAAACATCGTAACCGGTACGTTTCTTTTAAATAATGTCTACGCTAGCATATTATTTGATACCGGTGCCGATAGGAGTTTTATATCTAGTGAGTTTAGTGAATTGCTAGACATTACCCCAACACCACTAGATTATAAGTATACCGTAGAGTTAGCTGACGGCAAACTGATTGAAACACAACACATCTTCCGAGGATGCGTCATGGTTTTGGCGGATCATGAACTCGAAATCGATTTAATGCCTGTGACTCTCGGAAGCTTTGATGTGGTCGTTGGAATGGATTGGTTATCCACTAACCAGGCTGAGATCGTATGCAACGAGAAGATCGTACGAGTGACGTTGCAGAACGGAGAACAGATCTCGATTCAGGGGGAAAGACGGGGAGTACCTCTGAACATCATGTCGTGCATGAAGGCGAACAAGTACCTACAAAAGGGATACACTGCCATACTAGCCCTCATCGCAGAGCAACCAAAGAAGGGGAGGAAGATTGAGGACATCTCCGTAGTCCGTGATTTTCCCGAAATGTTTCCCGAGGATCTACCTGGATTACCTCCGAAACGACAAGTCGAGTTCCAGATAGATCTTACACCTGGAGCAGCACCGATTGCCAAAGCTCCATACCGACTGTCACACCCCCAAATTCCCACTCGTGGTGTCAGTCCACGTGGGTGTGACGTGGCCAGGATCACAGCTTATGGTCATATAGAACGACTCTATATGAGATACACATTCACACAGATTGTAAAACAATACAAGTTTTCATTTAATATGCAGCGGAAAATGTGATTAACATCAAAAGCAGCGGATTCATAAGTAAACAATGTTGCAGCGGAATAGTAAATTGATTAACCAACACTACAAAAGTTTAAATTGTTTTAAAACATTTCCAATGCACACAATGCCTAGGACACGAGTCTATATGCAAGCCAGACTCCTTAAGGCTTTCCTTGTGCGCATCCTAGCGTGTGCTCCATTAGTTACCTGAGAATACATGCTAAAGTGTGTCAACATAAAGTTGGTGAGTTCACAGGTTTAAGTATTGGAAAACAGTAAAACAGTTATATATACCGGGTATGCTAAATAGTTTTGTTGGATCTACGATCCGTAGAGTGTGTCATGTCATCTTACCGAAACTCGACTGTTTCCATTTGCCTCTGTGGGTCATCGCGAAACCCGACATCAACATCGATATTACACTCGTTATGACCGCAGTCAACGTTGTTGCCGAGTGGGGCTAGTCAAACCCAGTAGTACTACGTAATAACGACTCGTTTGTACACAACTAACGGTAAGGGTAGAGAGGTCTTGATGCGATAATAGTACACTCAAAATAGTTTTGTAACATACCGGTCATATATCTAAAGCAGTTGCATAGCATTCTCACCCCAAAAGATTAGTAAACATTTAATGAGTAAAAGTGGGGCTGTAAACTCACCTGAGTTTGCTTGAGTGCGTTCTTTCGAGAACGGAGTAGCTCGCTGGCTAGTAGATACCTATATCACATAGGTGTTATAAGTTTGTGATCATATTTGTGTGGGTCTCACAGGACCGTATTCATGTCTAAACAACTCCTGGTTGTTATGTGGGTCGCGTTGACCGTGGTTGACCGTGTCGGTCGTGTTTGACCTAACGACCCGTTGGTGAATCGTGTGTCGGTTGTGTATCGTGTAACATTCGTGTAAGTGCTCGTCGGGTGCAAAACATGCAAGTCTCGTCTATGGACAACTTACTATTTATAGTAAGTTTCCATTTATGGGAAGCTCACAAAGCATATTGATTTTATAGTTCTAGCATGCTCATTTGTCCTATGTGATCATGTTAACACATAGCACATCATCATATGAATTCACATAAGTCGTTGATAACATGTTAGCACATAAAAGTTTCCTAAAATGGAAAGTTTCCATTTTAGCGTACGTGATATCGGAAACCATCTAACTTAGCATCCAATCATCATATTACAACGTTTTAAATCACTTAGCATGCATAAATCATACAACATGTTTATAAATTGGTTTTTGTAAAAATAAAGTTACTAAAAATAGTAGCTTTGTAGTTTTGCATAGAAATGATCAATCTAACACTCCTAAACCCATTTTCATGTCACCAATCATCACAATAAACCATTTACTATCATTTAAACGTGTCAAAACGATCCAAATCATCATTTATCAAGACTTTGACCCGAAAAGTTACTAAATATAGTAACTTTGTTGAAAATGACCATGAACATTATCATAAGCACATTCTAAGTATTCAAATCATCTTTCTAACATCCTAATATCATATTCACATACATGCATGTTTACCATTTTAACCATAACATTAACTTGTAACTAAAAAGTTACTATATTTAGCAAGTTTTATCAAAAATAGCTTTTTCAACCATTTCAACATCATCTAATCATGTAGTCATCCTTCAATATCATCTATGAACATCTCTATATACTCAAAATCATCCTAAACATCATGGATCATACATGCATGTCAAGATTTCATCATTTCGTGACCAAAATACGCATTTCATACAAACACATCATCATGGATTGTCCTAAATCCTTACAATAACATTATAGATCATCAATTACAGTGGATTCATCGACAAACCCAGATTCAAATGGGTGAAAATTCGTGCATGTGGTGGATGAGTGCTTGCATGTGGGTTCTACCCATTGCATGTGTGTGTTTTGAGGTGTAGAGAGCATTTTAGTCATAGAACTACCTTCCAAAGCCTCAAGATGGTCGAGATGGTGACAAGATCAGCCCCCGATGCTTCTGGAACTTCGAATGATGCAGGCCCAAGAGGTTGGTGGTGGTTTCAAGCTCCAAATATGGACTCCAAGCTTCAATCCTCTTCAATCTTGAGCTTCAAGGACCTCCAATGGCTTCCAAGAGGTCAATTCAGGGTGTTTCAGAGAGAAATGATCGAGATGTAGCGTGCTTGGCCGAAGAAATGATTAAGAGTAGAGTAGGATAGGATTTGCTTTGGTTAAATAAAGATATTGTCGACTGGCACCCATCGCGTACCGCGGAAAAGTCAGAAAAGATTCCTCGCGATACGCGGAGGAATTCGGGGTTCAATCCCCCGCGTCGCATGTCGCGTACCGCTACAGGACCTCCTGTTGGGCCATCGCGTACCGCGATGGGTTCCTGAGTAGCCCAATAAGCTTAGTTTTGTTGTTTCGAACCGATTTTCGCGTATTTCTCGAATACGATCATCGTTTCTCGACACTTAAGCGTTGTTCTACTAAATTAGGTTCTCCGGAACCTAATTGTGCAGTGTAAGTGTACTGTGGTTCGATCCGTTCACCAACGTTCGTCATTCAAGACACGTGCAAGTTCTGTGCGATAATTTCTCGAATTATCGGTGTGTTTGGTCCGTTGTGCCACGTATCACACTAAATACAATTATTCTAGTGCCACGTATGAAATAATAATACACATTATTATTAAAATAAAATAAATGCTGACCTGGAATTTATGGGGTGTCACATCATCCCCCAGTTAATAGGAATTTCGTCCCGAAATTCAGTTCGTGTTGCCGGTGTTACTCGGGTCGGAGAATAAGTGAGGGTATTTCTGATTCATTTGGTCCTCTAGTTCCCAGGTGTATTCCGGTCCTCGTCGCGAATTCCATCGTACCTTTACGTTCGGTATCTTGCTAAGCTTCAACTTCTTGATTTCCCTGTCCATGATTTCCACCGGTTCCTCAACGAAGTGTAGTTGTTCGTCTATCTGGATTTCCTCTAAAGGAATTGCGAGCGTTTCGTTTGATAAACGTTTTCTTGAGGTTTGAAACGTGAAACACGTGTACACTACTCAATTTTTGCGGTAGCTGTAGTTCGTAGGTCACGGGGTCTATTCGTTTTGTGATCTCGAATGGACCAATGTAACGAGGGTTTAGTTTTCCCAGTTTCCCGAATCGAATCACCCCTTGCCAAGGCGAGACTTTAAGAAGTACTCGGTCTCCCATTTGGAATTCCAAAGGTTTGCGTCTCCTGTCGGCGTAGCTCTTTTGTCGGTCTCGAGCTGCTGCCGTTCTGTTACGTAATTGCGCGATTTTTCTTGGGCGTTTTGTACACCAGTTCGAGGCTTGTCAGTTGGCTTTCACAACTTCCGCCCAACAAATGAATGATCGACACTTACGTCCCTAGAGTGCTTCGAACGTTGCAGCTTGTATACTCGTGTGATAAGTATTGTCGTACGAGGACTTAACTAACGGTAAGCGAGTCTCCCAGCTATTGTCATAGTTATTGACACATGCTCGAAGTGCGTTTTCCAATCTCTGTATAGTTCGTTCGCTCTGCCCATCAGTTTGCGGATGTTAACGGTTCTCATACCCAATTCTTGTGCCCAATGTCTGACGATAGGATTTCCAGAAATGTGACGTAAATCCGTTGTCGTGGTTAGAGATGATCAAGGTTGGCACTTCACGTCGAGTGGCCACTTCCTTCAGGTAAATTCGATCCTGTTCTTCTAGTTAGTCGGTCTCCTTGATGGGTAGTAAGTGTGCAGGCTTCGTTAGTCGTTCAACGATTATTCAAACAGTATCGCAACCACTTGCCGTCCTTGGCAGTTTAGTTATTAAGTCCATAGGAATCTACTCCCATTTCCACATTGGTATCTTGAGTTGTTGAAATAGCCCTGATGGCTTTTGGTATTCAATCTTGACCTTTGGGCACGTTAAACACTCACCCACGTAAGTTGTTAATCCTGCCTTCACCCTCGGCCGCCGATGGGTCGTCTTTAGGTCACGGTATATTGTGTCAGGGACCAGGTGTAAAGAATGTTGGCTCCTTTGAGCTTCATCCATCACTACGCCTCTCAGTCCTCCGTAGTGTGGAATCCAGTTCCGATCCATAAGATAGTAGGTTACGTCGGCCTTCACCTTCATCTGTTTATCTGTGCCACGTAGGGATAAATGAGTGAGGTCCTCGACCTTCAGAGCTTCCTGTTGTGCGGTTCAGATTCTGATTGGGTAGCCTTGAGTGAATCGTAAGTTGTAGTGCACGTACGCCCTAGGTTGTTTCTTTCCGGCTTATCGCGTCGGCTACTACGTTAGTTTTTCCAGTGTGGTACTTGATAGCACAATCACAATTGCCTATCAGCTAGTCCCATCTGAGTTGTCTCATGTTCAGTCCCTTCTGGTCGAAGGTGTGTTGCAGTCTCTTATGATTGATGAATATCGTGCATTTCGTGTCGGATAGGTAGTGTCACTAGATCTTCCGTGCGAACACTACGGCTCCCAATTCCAAGTCATGAGACGTGTAGTTCTTTTCGTGCACTTTCAATTGTCGTGACGCATAAGCTATCACCTTCTCGCGTTGCTTCAATACACAACCGAGTCCTTGTTTTGACGCGTCGCAATAAACTACAAAGTCTTCGCACCCGTCCGGTAGTGATAGAATAGGTGCACTGCACAATTTCTGCTTCAACAAGTCGAAAGCAGCTTCTTGTTTCTCTCCCCATTCGAATTTCTTGTCCTTGTGTGTAAGGGAAGTCAATGATTGTGCGATCTTCGAGGATCCCTCAATAGATCGCCGGTAGTACCCGGCCAATCCCAGAAACTGTCGCACCTCAGTAGAAGTCTTTGGTGCTGTCCAGTTCTTAATGGCCTCGATCTTGGCTGGATCTACGTGTATTCCTTTTGCGTTTACTACGTGTCCAAGAAACTGGACTTCGCGAATCCAAATATCGCATTTGGAAACTTCGCGTATTGTTGCTCCCTCTTCAGTAGTTCCAAGACACGCTTTAAGTGGTCGGCATGTTCTTTTTGGGTCTTGGAGTACATCAGGGTATCATCTAGGAACACGATTACGAATTTGTCCAGATACGGCTTACACATCCGATTCATGAGATCCATGAATACTGCCGGTGCGTTGGTCAGTCCGAAGGTTATGACCAAACATTCGTAATGTCAATCTTGCGTCCTAAGGATCGTCTTAGGAATGTCCTTTTCTTGTATCCTCGTTTGATGGTAATCGGTACTCAAAACGATCTTCGAGTAATAGCTTGACCCTTACAACTAGTCTAACAAATCGTCCATTCGTGGTAATAGTATCAATTCCTGTTTGTCACCTTGCTTAACTCTTGGTAGTCGATACACATTCGGGAAGACCTGTCTGTCTTTCTCACAAGCAGGACTGGTGCTTCTCGTGTTGATAATCTTGGTCTGGTTAATTCTTTGTCTAACAACTCTTGCAATTGATCAGAACGTTTCTTACATCTTAGTTGGACCAATCGGTTACGGCGTTTTGACGGTTAGTGCGGCTCATGGTGTGAGTCCTACCTGAAACTCTACTTGTCGCTTTGGGGTATTCGAGGTGAATCTTTGGGAAAATTACAAACAACTTCAATATCCTCCGTCTTCCTTTCCTTCTACGTTTGTCTCGTGATACGACTAATATCGTTGAGTATCCTTTCTGTAGGTACTTGCCAGCCTATGGCATGGTGTTCCGCGTTATTTCCCGTCATTGATCTATCTTCTTATTGCACACACTCTCTGCTTGGTTTGTAGTTACTAGTCTGTCCCCACCATTGCATCGAAGTTTCCGGAAGATACTGAGATTAGGTCGATCTCAAATTCGTGACCCGTCAACACCAAGGCGTATCCTTTGAAAATGTGTTGTGTCTCAATCAGCTTACAGTCGGCTAACTCTTATAGTCTAAGGATGTCGGGGTAATGTTAAGCATTTTACTAAATTCGCTAAGCATCAGGCTACTCTTAGCACCAATATCACATTACATGCTAGCATAGGCATTATGTAAAAGGAACGTACCGGTCACGATGATGGAATCGTCTTTTGCTTCTTTGGGGTCAATTACAAATGCATGGCCTGTTGTCACGCTTTCTTTTTCCTTCAGCTGTGGGCAATCTCTGCGCCAATGCCCAGGCTTGCCACATTTATAACACCCTTTAACGACTTTCTGGTTGTCTTTGCTACCAACTGGCTTGCTTCTACACTCCTTGGCCATGTGACCGTTTCTTCCGCATTTCCGACATCGATAGCGTTCACACTGACCGTTGTGATGATATGGGCATCTTTTGCACTTAGGGTATTTCCCCTGGTAGACATTCTTGCCCTTGGTACTGGATGGTGTAGCAGTAGAGTCGCTAGTTGTTGCTGACTGGTTATGGAGTTGCAATTGTTGGGAAGAGGGAGTTTGATTGTGACTAGTCTCCCACTTGCGCTTGCGATCCTGAGGCTTCAGGTGTCCCCCACTCTTGGGTAGCTTACCCTGTGCTACCGCTTGGTTAGTCAGATGATAAGCCAAACAAATAGTGGGTTGAATGAGAGTGGGGTCTGTCGCGGTAATCAGGCTTCGAATTTGTTTAGGTAATCCACTAACGTATGGATCGATCTTTCTGTAGTCCGGGGTCACCATTTCCGGGCATTGTTTACACCATTCGTGAAATCGAGTGGTGTATTGTTCGATTTCAGATCCTTCCATTTTGTGATTCCAAAACCCCTCCAGTTTCTTGCTTTCGTTCTGTGGACGGTACTCTTCCTTCAACATTTTGACGAAATTTTCCCAGGGAATTGAGTTAGCAGTCTCCAGACTCAGTGTCTGGACATGCGAATTCCACCAAGTGAGGGCTTGTCCTTCTAGAGTCCCGGTAGCAAATTTCACTTTGTCTTCTTCTGAACACTTGCACATGTGGAAGATTGATTCGACCCTCTTAACCCATTGGAGCAGTCCTACCGCTCCTCCTGATCCCGTGTATGGTTGAGGATGGTAGCTGAGGAAAGTTTTGAAGGTGCATCCTCTTGAGCTGTTGTTGTGAGTCTCACTCCCTGTCTTACTGTTTAAGCATGCAGTCTCGTAGTCCGTAATGGCTTTGTTAATCAGTTGTTCTACCATGGCCTCGACAGCCGCAGAATCGATTGATGGGTTGTCAGTGCGCACGTACGTTCCTTGACCATCCATTTGTTAGAATCTATATACAATAGATATTGTATTACTCACTGTTAGAGTTATTGCGTGTAAGCATGTGTAGGGAGGAAATATATCATAAGCTTAAGATATCATCTCAAAAGTAGGATCATAGGTTTGACGAGATTACTATTACCAAAATGATTTGTATGAGCACAACTTGCTCATATCGGTTCTAACAATAGTACAATACTATATATAAATAAGAAATAACTACTCGGTGGAAACATCGGAGCTCGAATCTCCACTTTCAGAGGTGTACTATACAGTTTCCCAGCTGGTTGTAGTTTATCAATTGAACTTGCCAGAATTTGTATGTACCTATAAATTCACGATTACGTTGGCCACCATAATCGTCAATTTATCTTACACAGTCATTCTAGTTCATTCACTCTCAAGCTACTTAACAAATCTCGGGTTCGAAGTTTTGCTTCCTGAGTGTCGATACTAAGGTTACAATCCATAAACATGCGTCATTTGACTGGGTTTACACTCAAGGAAGGGGGGTTGGAAAAAGCGTTCGATTCGAGTTGGATCGTGCTATAGGAATCTTCTTCATAGCATAGAAGAGTTTCCCTTCGGTCTTGAGTTCGCCTTTTCGCTAATTCCCTTGCACAGGCCGTATGTGTAGTTGAGTGTTAACGCCCACTAAGGGTGCCGGATGCATGTTCGTAAGTGTTAGATCAAGTCACAAAGCATATTGTTTAAGTTAAGCACATAATGTGTTGTGTGAAACTAGTGTAGTGTCTAATGTAGAGCAGTGGCTATAGTCTAAGTTCACTACATGCAAACCTAGTTCCCTATAACCAAGGCTCTGATACCAGTCTGTCACACCCCCAAATTCCCACTCGTGGTGTCAGTCCACGTGGGTGTGACGTGGCCAGGATCACAGCTTATGGTCATATAGAACGACTCTATATGAGATACACATTCACACAGATTGTAAAACAATACAAGTTTTCATTTAATATGCAGCGGAAAATGTGATTAACATCAAAAGCAGCGGATTCATAAGTAAACAATGTTGCAGCGGAATAGTAAATTGATTAACCAACACTACAAAAGTTTAAATTGTTTTAAAACATTTCCAATGCACACAATGCCTAGGACACGAGTCTATATGCAAGCCAGACTCCTTAAGGCTTTCCTTGTGCGCATCCTAGCGTGTGCTCCATTAGTTACCTGAGAATACATGCTAAAGTGTGTCAACATAAAGTTGGTGAGTTCACAGGTTTAAGTATTGGAAAACAGTAAAACAGTTATATATACCGGGTATGCTAAATAGTTTTGTTGGATCTACGATCCGTAGAGTGTGTCATGTCATCTTACCGAAACTCGACTGTTTCCATTTGCCTCTGTGGGTCATCGCGAAACCCGACATCAACATCGATATTACACTCGTTATGACCGCAGTCAACGTTGTTGCCGAGTGGGGCTAGTCAAACCCAGTAGTACTACGTAATAACGACTCGTTTGTACACAACTAACGGTAAGGGTAGAGAGGTCTTGATGCGATAATAGTACACTCAAAATAGTTTTGTAACATACCGGTCATATATCTAAAGCAGTTGCATAGCATTCTCACCCCAAAAGATTAGTAAACATTTAATGAGTAAAAGTGGGGCTGTAAACTCACCTGAGTTTGCTTGAGTGCGTTCTTTCGAGAACGGAGTAGCTCGCTGGCTAGTAGATACCTATATCACATAGGTGTTATAAGTTTGTGATCATATTTGTGTGGGTCTCACAGGACCGTATTCATGTCTAAACAACTCCTGGTTGTTATGTGGGTCGCGTTGACCGTGGTTGACCGTGTCGGTCGTGTTTGACCTAACGACCCGTTGGTGAATCGTGTGTCGGTTGTGTATCGTGTAACATTCGTGTAAGTGCTCGTCGGGTGCAAAACATGCAAGTCTCGTCTATGGACAACTTACTATTTATAGTAAGTTTCCATTTATGGGAAGCTCACAAAGCATATTGATTTTATAGTTCTAGCATGCTCATTTGTCCTATGTGATCATGTTAACACATAGCACATCATCATATGAATTCACATAAGTCGTTGATAACATGTTAGCACATAAAAGTTTCCTAAAATGGAAAGTTTCCATTTTAGCGTACGTGATATCGGAAACCATCTAACTTAGCATCCAATCATCATATTACAACGTTTTAAATCACTTAGCATGCATAAATCATACAACATGTTTATAAATTGGTTTTTGTAAAAATAAAGTTACTAAAAATAGTAGCTTTGTAGTTTTGCATAGAAATGATCAATCTAACACTCCTAAACCCATTTTCATGTCACCAATCATCACAATAAACCATTTACTATCATTTAAACGTGTCAAAACGATCCAAATCATCATTTATCAAGACTTTGACCCGAAAAGTTACTAAATATAGTAACTTTGTTGAAAATGACCATGAACATTATCATAAGCACATTCTAAGTATTCAAATCATCTTTCTAACATCCTAATATCATATTCACATACATGCATGTTTACCATTTTAACCATAACATTAACTTGTAACTAAAAAGTTACTATATTTAGCAAGTTTTATCAAAAATAGCTTTTTCAACCATTTCAACATCATCTAATCATGTAGTCATCCTTCAATATCATCTATGAACATCTCTATATACTCAAAATCATCCTAAACATCATGGATCATACATGCATGTCAAGATTTCATCATTTCGTGACCAAAATACGCATTTCATACAAACACATCATCATGGATTGTCCTAAATCCTTACAATAACATTATAGATCATCAATTACAGTGGATTCATCGACAAACCCAGATTCAAATGGGTGAAAATTCGTGCATGTGGTGGATGAGTGCTTGCATGTGGGTTCTACCCATTGCATGTGTGTGTTTTGAGGTGTAGAGAGCGTTTTAGTCATAGAACTACCTTCCAAAGCCTCAAGATGGTCGAGATGGTGACAAGATCAGCCCCCGATGCTTCTGGAACTTCGAATGATGCAGGCCCAAGAGGTTGGTGGTGGTTTCAAGCTCCAAATATGGACTCCAAGCTTCAATCCTCTTCAATCTTGAGCTTCAAGGACCTCCAATGGCTTCCAAGAGGTCAATTCAGGGTGTTTCAGAGAGAAATGATCGAGATGTAGCGTGCTTGGCCGAAGAAATGATTAAGAGTAGAGTAGGATAGGATTTGCTTTGGTTAAATAAAGATATTGTCGACTGGCACCCATCGCGTACCGCGGAAAAGTCAGAAAAGATTCCTCGCGATACGCGGAGGAATTCGGGGTTCAATCCCCCGCGTCGCATGTCGCGTACCGCTACAGGACCTCCTGTTGGGCCATCGCGTACCGCGATGGGTTCCTGAGTAGCCCAATAAGCTTAGTTTTGTTGTTTCGAACCGATTTTCGCGTATTTCTCGAATACGATCATCGTTTCTCGACACTTAAGCGTTGTTCTACTAAATTAGGTTCTCCGGAACCTAATTGTGCAGTGTAAGTGTACTGTGGTTCGATCCGTTCACCAACGTTCGTCATTCAAGACACGTGCAAGTTCTGTGCGATAATTTCTCGAATTATCGGTGTGTTTGGTCCGTTGTGCCACGTATCACACTAAATACAATTATTCTAGTGCCACGTATGAAATAATAATACACATTATTATTAAAATAAAATAAATGCTGACCTGGAATTTATGGGGTGTCACACCATCCCCCAGTTAATAGGAATTTCGTCCCGAATTCAGTTCGTGTTGCCGGTGTTACTCGGGTCGGAGAATAAGTGAGGGTATTTCTGATTCACATCATCGATTTAAGATCGGGTTACCACCAACTAAGGATACAGGAAAACGATATTCCTAAGACTGCCTTCCGAACTCGATACGGACACTACGAATTCTTGGTTATGCCCTTTGGACTGACCAACGCACCAGCCGTGTTCATGGATCTCATGAATAGAGTGTGCAAACCTTACCTTGACAAATTCGTAATAGTGTTCATTGACGACATTCTGATTTACTCGAAGAATCGGGAAGAACATGCTGAGCATTTGAGGCTAGTCTTAGAACTATTAAAGAAAGAGCAGTTGTACGCAAAGCTTTCAAAATGCGACTTTTGGATTCGCGAAGTCCAATTCCTTGGACACGTGGTTAATGAACGGGGGATACACGTAGACCCAGCCAAAATCGAAGCAATTAAGAACTGGGAAGCACCCAAGACTCCGACTGAGGTGCGACAATTCCTAGGTCTGGCCGGGTACTACCGAAGATTCATCGAAGGATTCTCGAAGATTGCTCAATCACTGACCTCCTTGACTCATAAGGATAAGAAATTTGATTGGGGAGACAAACAGGAAGCTGCTTTCAACTTGTTGAAACAGAAACTATGCACTGCACCCATCCTATCCCTACCGGAAGGATGTGATGACTTCGTGGTGTATTGCGACGCTTCGAAACAAGGACTCGGTTGCGTGCTGATGCAACGCGAGAAAGTGATCGCATACGCTTCACGTCAACTGAAGGTGCATGAGAAGAACTACACGACTCATGACCTTGAGTTGGGAGCCGTGGTGTTTGCCTTGAAGATCTGGCGACACTACTTGTACGGCACGAAATGCACAATCTTTACCGATCATAAGAGCCTACAACACATCTTCGACCAGAAAGAGTTGAACATGAGACAACGAAGATGTGTTGAACTAATAAGTGATTATGATTGCGCCATCAAGTATCATCCCGGTAAAGCCAACGTAGTGGCCGACGCGTTGAGCCGAAAAGAAACAACAAAACGCGTGCGCGCACTACAACTTACGATCCATTCCGAACTGCCGAATCAAATTCGGATAGCACAACAGGAAGCTCTGAAAACTGAAAACCTCACTCTTGAAGCCATGCGTGGCATGGATAAGCAAATAAAGGCAAAGGACGACGGAGCTTACTATTTAATGGATCGAATCTGGATTCCACGCTACGGAGGATTGAGAGAAGTAGTGATGGATGAAGCTCACAAGAGCCGGTATTCCGTACACCCAGGCTCTGATAAGATGTATCACGATTTGAAGACAACCTATTGGTGGCCAAACATGAAAGCCGAGATAGCAACATACGTGAGTAAATGCCTAACGTGCTCAAAAGTCAAAGTTGAGTACCAGAAGCCATCAGGGTTACTTCAACAACCGGAACTACCAATGTGGAAATGGGAGCAGATTTCCATGGATTTCATCACTAAACTGCCAAAGACGGCAAGTGGTTGCGATACCATCTGGGTTATCGTAGACCGACTGACAAAGTCTGCACATTTCCTACCCATTAAGGAGACTGACAAGCTAGACAAACTCACCCGGATTTACTTAAAGGAAGTGGTCACTCGGCATGGAGTGCCAATCTCCATCATATCTGATCGCGACAGTCGATTCACGTCGCATTTCTGGAAGTCCTTGCATAAGGCTTTGGGCACGAGATTGGACATGAGTACCGCTTACCATCCGCAGACGGACGGGCAGAGTGAGCGAACCATACAGACACTGGAGGACATGCTACGGGCATGCGTTATTGACTTTGGGAGTAGCTGGGAATCTCATCTACCGTTAGTTGAGTTTTCGTACAATAACAGCTACCACACAAGCATCCAAGCTGCACCATTCGAGGCACTTTACGGACGTAAGTGTCGATCACCCATCTGCTGGGCGGAAGTTGGAGACAGCCAACTGACTGGTCCAGAACTGGTGCACGAGACAACTGAGAAGATCGTGCAAATACGCAAACGAATGGCAGCAGCTCGGGACAGACAGAAAAGCTATGCCGACAAGCGACGCAAACCATTGGAGTTCCAGGTGGGGGACAGAGTGTTGCTCAAGGTCTCGCCCTGGAAAGGTGTCATTCGGTTTGGCAAACGAGGAAAGTTGAACCCTCGTTACATCGGACCTTTCGAGATTACAAAGCGAATAGGCCCTGTAGCCTACGAACTAAACCTGCCAGTTGAACTGAGCAGTGTGCACAACGTATTCCACATCTCGAACCTCAAGAAGTGCCTATCTGATGAAACACTTGTTATTCCTCTCGAGGAAATACAAATCGACGAACAATTGAACTTCGTTGAGGAACCGGTGGAGATTATGGACCGGGAAACCAAGAAGCTCAAACTTAGTAAAATACCGATAGTAAAGGTGCGATGGAATTCACGACGCGGACCGGAATTCACGTGGGAACGTGAAGACCAGATGAAACAAAAGTACCCACACCTGTTCGCGGAACAGACAAACACTAGCAACGCAAGTTGAATTTCGGGACGAAATTCTTTCTAACATGGGGAGGATGTGACACCCCGTAATTTCCAGGTCAGCATCTTATTTATTTAAATGTTTATTTAAATGCTTTATGCACACGTGGCACTAGAATTAGATTAATTTAGTGTGACACGTGGCACGACAGTACGAACACCGACACACAACAGGATAATTCGTGGGATTATCGACAAACAGCACACACGTGTCAAAACACACGAACGTTGGTGAACGTCAAGCACATTGTGTAGCACAGCACTCGAAACACTCACACATGGGGCTTGGAAGTTCGAACGAGGCCAAACGATAATTCGGAAGCGTGAAAACGATGACGAACGGATCAAACCCAATAAAAAGGGCTTATTGGGCTCTCCAGAGGCCCATCGCGGTACGCGATGGTCCAACAAGAGGCAGTGCCGCGGTACGCGACATACATCGCGGGGGTTTGACTCCCGAAATCCTCCGCGGTACGCGGAGAGTCATTTGAAAGCCTCATCGCGGTACGCGACAACGCCCAGTCGACAAAATCTTTATAAATCCAAGACAAATCATGCCTAAACTACTCTTACCATCATTTCACTCAGTTCTACACGCATCACCTCGACTGAACCCGTCTTCTACACCATTTCTCTGCCATTTTTCCACCATTGAAGCACCTTTGAAGCTCCACACTTGAACATTCAAGCTTGTTAACCACTTGGAAGCTCGAAGATTCGTCATCTCCTTGCCATTGTTGCGAGTCCTTACTGTCCAGAAGAACCACGAGCTGTTCCCCTCATCATTCCAGCACCTTTGAAGCCTTGGAAGGTAGTTTTTCACCCCTTGTAGCATAAAACACCCTCTTGACGCTCACAAGCACACATGCATGGCTTAAAACTCACATGCAACCACCATTGTAGCACATGCACGAAAATATGTTCTGGGTTTGTTGATTTTAAAGTGTTCTATGATGATCTAAAGTGATTAGATGATGTTTTAGGAAGATCTATGATGATGAGAATATGCCTTGTTGCTTGAAATGATGATTTAAGATGATATAGATACATGCATGTATGATCCATGGGTATTGGAAGGATGTTAGGTATATAGAAAGGTTCATAGATGATATTGATGATGATTTACATGATTAGATTTGGTTAAAATGACCAAAAGGGTGATTTTTGGTAATGTTTCTATTAATAGAAACTTTATATTTGCAAAATGAGGTTGTGGATGAAATGGTGAACATGCAAGTATATAGAACTACTATTAGGATGATAATATGATGATTGAAATACTTGGAATGTGATTTTGATAATGTTCATGGTCATATTTACCGTTATTACTATTTTTAGTAACTTTTTGGGGTAAGAGGTTGATAGATGGCAATTTGGGCTATGTTCGCATGTTTAAACGATGTTAGATGACTTATCAAGATGATTCATGATGTGAAATTGATTTAGAAATGTTAAAGTGGTTATTTCTATGCAAAACTAGAAAGTTACTATATTTAGTAACTTTATTTTCACAAAAACCGACTCGTAAACATTTTGTACGATTTGAGCATGCTAAGTGACTTGATATGCTATAACATGATGATTAGATGCTAAGTTAGATGGTTTCCGATACCACGTATGCTATGAATGGAAACTTTCCATTTTAGGAAACTTTTATGTGCTAACTTGCTATAAACGACGTATATGACCTTGTATGATAATGTGTTACGTGTTAACATGATCACATAGGACTAACGAGCATGCTAGAACTATAAAACCGATATGCTTTGTGAACTTTCCATAAATGGAAACTTACTATAAATAGTAAGTTGTCCATAGACGCGACATGCGCGTTTTGCACACGACAAACACTTACACGATTGCTACACGATTCACAACCGTCACACGGTTCACCAACGGGTCGTTGATTTGACACGGTCAACTTTGGTCAAACACGGTCAAACACGGTCAAACATGGTCAAACACGGTCAATATGGACCAACACGAGCAAACACGGACATTGTGGACCGCCATGGACAAACATGAACAACCAAGGGTTGTTGGGCACAACCACGAGCACTAACACCAACACTAGCACGGTCCCTTACACGAACTCACGTACGGTATACGATATAGGTTGCCGGTGACCGACGTGCTACACGACAACTCAGGAGCTTACGCTTACGTACAATCATATCACTAAGGTGAGTTTACGGCCCCTCTTTACTTTTTTTCAAACGCTTTTAAATAGGGGGAGAATACTTGTTGCATCGAGTCAAACATCTATTACTGTACAAACATTTTGGTGTATGCTGGTTTATTAGACAAACATTAAGTGTTGTAATCGTAAGAAGTCCTCACAAAGTCTTACCGTTAATGTACAAACAACGAGGCGAGTTTGAATGGATCCGTTTGGGGTGTGACTAACCCCGCGTGGCGAAATATTGACTGGATGTCATAACACGTGAAAACTTGACCTATCTTGCCATGTTATTACGAGACATGGCAGAGGCAAAGACTAACAAGTCTAGTTCGGTAGTGATGCACTGACACTTTGGGCCAAGGGCTCGGTACTAACATATGATAAACAGCATGACACACTTTCTTACTATATGTATATCAAAACCTGTGAACTCACCAACCATTGTGTTGACACTTTTTAAACTTGTATTCTCAGGTAACTAGCATGACAGGCTCGTGGAGCAGGAAAGCACATAGGGGACATGAGCATAGGGTCCCACATGCATTTGTTTTCGTGTCTTTTGAAAACAATTTGACTTTATTTTATTTAAAACGTTGTTGTATTAAACTACTTACAATTTCCGCTGTGTAAACAATCATTTTCCGCTGCATGTTATGACTTATTTATTCCGCTGCAATACTACTTTATTTCCGCTGCAAACTATTTTATCAAGTGTATGTGTCAAACTTGGATTTGTAAACGCATATAGAGGTGTTCTATATGACCTTGAGCTGTGATTCTGGACACGTCACATCCACGTGGACATACGCCACGAGTGGGAAATTGGGGGTGTGACAATAAGTGTCTGGAGCCACGTGTGATCATAACAGATCGAGACCTTGCTGTTATGAATGCGTGCCGTAAAGTGTTTCCAGAAGCTGCAAAATATCTCTGCAGATGGCACATAGACGAAAATATTGCCAAACACTGCAAGGCAAGCTTTTCTGACGCAGACTGGAAGAAATTCAAAGGTCGATGGGCGAATTTGTGTAACTCTCCGACAACAGAGTTATACGACTACAACTACAACCGTCTGTACGAAAGACTTATCAAAGACGACAAAAAAAGTAAGCATCATATACCATAATTATTATCATCATATCATCATTGGTTTTTTGTTTCACTTAAGGGGTTCTGGAGTATCTGACGCACACCTGGTTAAACAGTTACAGAGATATGTTTGTAACAGCATGGATACCAGGTATGTATTTTCGCCCGTCTTGGTCTATACACCCCGTCTTGGTGCTTCAAGCTTTCGATACCAGGTATGTATTTTCGCCCGTAGATCATGAATATGTGTTTAGATTAGGTTTTTGATCGAAATAGGACCTGTTTAGGGCGTTTGATCGAAATTGGCCATTACGGGCCGTCTTACTCATTCAAAATTTAAATCAGTCAAAAAAAAGACGGGCCGTCATGGCCAGTACGGTCCGTCTTGTTCAACAAGTAAAGAAGGTGACCTTTGGCCTGGTATGGCCAAGACGGGCCGTCATGCCCATTACGGGCCGTCTTGGCCATACCAGCCTAGTTTTGGCCTGGTATGGCCAAGACGGGCCGTCATGCCCATTACGGGCCGTCTTGGCCATACCAGCCTAGTTTTGGCCTGGTATGGCCAAGACGGGCCGTCATGCCCATTACGGGCCGTCTTGGCCAGAAATTTTTTTAACGTTTATTCGTTTTTCGGTTTTTTCAGCTTACACATTTATTGCCGAGATGGATGCCGAGATGCTACATCAGGAGGAGGTCGCCCAGCAGGGGCCGCCGTTAGATCCGGAGACCTTTGCGCTCTCGCAGCACGCGTGGCTGTAGTTTGAGCCACAGTCAGCACAGGCGGTGAGGTGCCCTCGGATACACGGATGAGCGTGCCGACGCCCTGTTGTATAGAATGGGGTCTTCTGGCTGATGCCGGGGAGGCAGCACGTGCGAGAGCCATCCTCGGCGAGGACACGCCATGGACTCGCTTGTTCGATCTCGCGGACCTGCCCACCTACCGCTTGATCACTGTGGAGTTTCTATCCACATTTAGATACCGAGCTCACCAGGCCGCAGTTCGGGAGGAGGATGACGAGGAGCTTCCTCCGGATATCGAGTTCTCCTTATGCGGCCAGCACTTCGAGATGTCGATCGAGCGGTTCGCCGTGCACTTAGGCATCTATTACGAGCCGGAGACCGTTCGTGACGACTTCGCACAGGGCTTGACGCAGGGGGAGGAGGGGGTTATGAGGGCCTGGTGGTCCCAGGTATCAGATACGCCCTTCACCAGCCCCCGAGTACGGGCCTCGACGATCAGAGATCCACTTATCCGTTACATCCACCGGTGCATCGTGACGACCATCTCAGGTCGCGGTCAGAGCCAGGAGTGGGTGACGTCGACAGATCTGTTTTATCTGCACTCACTCATTGCTGGCAGGCCGTGCAACCTGGCACGGTGTTTTGCGTTGTGCTACGCCTCCTTCTACCACCGACAGGAGCGCGGTACATTGTGGGGTGGTGCCTTTATCACCCACATCGCCCGCAGCAGAGGCATGGTTGACATGCTTGAGGATCTGCCGGCGATCGAGCCTCGTAAGCTCGATCGGCGGACGGTCCTCAGCATGAAACTTGCCGCGGACATCCCGGGTCTGGGATTGCGGTTAATTGGGCTGGACGGCCGCGCGTTTCAGCCGGTCCAGGTCATCGTATTGCCAGACCAGCAGGAGCAGGAGCAGCAGGACGGTGGCCCGATACCGGAGCCCGAGCCGATTCGGGAGGAGCCGGTTCTGTCACCGCCGCGCGATGAGGAGCCTCCGCAGCATCCACCGCACGTTTACCGTGCGGTGCGCCTGACCGAGCCACTCGAGGCGTTGCTGCACCAGATAGCCGCCCGGTGCGACGAGATGGCTCAGCGGATGGCACGCATCGAGCGACGGCTCGATCGGTACGAGGATTTGGTCCAGTGGACAGTCGCGTTAGAGCATGCGCGACGGGACGGGACACAACTTCCACCGTTCCCGGAGCCACGCGTCTACGCAGACGACGGATCAAACGCTGGACCATCCGGATCGTAGTTCATTTTGTATTTTGTTTCGTTGTATATAAAACCGTACAGTGTATATACGTATGTTCTTTCTACATTTGTATTGTTTCTGTTTGTGTTGTTTAATATTTGCGCGAAAAACTTTATATTGTTTAAATTATTTTAATTAACGTAAACAAACTGATTATAAAATGAAATATCTAGTTATTTGAACGACATTATGACGTTTAATTAACGTAATAGCCGTGTATCGTTCAAATAACTTACATAATAAACGTATATCGTTAAAAATTAAATTTAAATACGTAAATTAAGTTTAAAAAAAATAAATAACACATATCGTTCAAATAATTCACGTATTAAGCGTATATCGTTAAAAAATATTTAAATACGTAAATTATGATTAAATAAAATAAATAACACATATCGTTCAAATAATTCACGTATTAAACGTATATTGTTAAAAAATATTTAAATACGTAAATTATGATTAAATAAAATAAATAACACATATCGTTCAAATAATTCACGTATTAAACGTATATTGTTAAAAAATATTTAAATACGTAAATTATGTTTAAATAAAATAAATTAACTCAAGACGGCCCGTAATGGCCAGTACGGGCCGTACCAACATTTACAAAACTGGTTTACACCCAAAATGGCTTGGAAAAATAAGCTTGGGCCAAGACGGGCCGTACTGGCCAGTACGGCCCGTCTCACAGAATGTTTCACTGATTCCAAGGAATTCTCTAGAATGTTTGTTTAGTACCCAATACGGGCCGTAATGGCCAGTACGGCCCGTATTGAGTCGCAGGGGTGTAAAAATATAAAAGTGGGGTGTCCAAATAAAACAACCCTATTTAATATGTTTTAACCATATATATATTATAATCGAGTCGAGTCAACCTTGACTCGGGTTCAGCTTGTTTTAAAGGAGTTGTTTTCGAGACAAGCCCTTTTCGAGTTGAGCTATTTTAAAGTGAGCTACGAGCTTTTTAAACAACCGTAATTTAATGGCTATTAATTAGTTCCTTTGGTTGTTAATAATACTGACATTCTCAATTTCTTTTTTTTTGAACGGCATTTGATCTCAACGTGTGAACCACTGATTTCCAGACCACGTCACCAAGGTCTAGTTACCATGACCTCCGTTGAGACCCCACCACCACCCCAGGAGGAAACCGCACCGGAAAGCCCCCTGACCTGAGTGACCTCCCAAGGACCCCTATTTCGCCTTGGGAGAGATTTGAACCCGTGACCTCCCACAGAGAAACCAAAGAAGTAACCATTAGACTAGAAGCCCTTGATTTGACATTCTCAATTTCTAATCCTATTTTATTCTTTTCTCTATAGATTTGCTCAAAATTACATTTGATTTTAAATTTTATTTACCTTCTAAGTTCATACATCCAATCATCATGCTATCACCATCTCCTTTTTATATTAATTATTCATTTATTTCTTATTTAGGTGGAGCGAAAGAGAAATAAAAGTCTTAAATATTCATACCCAACTAACCATATCAACATCATCCTTAAAACTTGAGTAACACTTTAAAGTTTTGACTATGCCTGGCAAAATGGGCGGGTTGGGTCGGTTTGGGTAACGGGTTAGAACGGGTTCGGGTCAGGATGGGTACGAGTCAGGACGGGTTTTAAGCAAAATCGTTTCGGGTCTAAATGGATTGTTCATAAAAAACATCAATTTAATTTAACTTTAGATGTGTTATAAGTAAACAAATAGTTCATTTGGATAATTTTTAGTGATTTTTTCATCAAATATGTTATTAATCATTGTTAAATGTTTGAATCCATTGCATTTACAAATTTTTTGGTTACCCGTCTTGACCCGCATTGTGTTCAAGTGCTACCCATCTCAACCCATCTAATATTATGATGTTACCCATTTCAACCCATTATCCTACAATTATTTACCCAAACCAACCCATTTCTTTTAACATGGGTAAAGATTGCCACCTCTAGTTTTGACATATGTTGACACTTTATTCATTTCTTAAATTCAAAATAAAATTTATGGATTTGTTTTTCATTTTTCATACACAAAACTAACAGAAAAACTAATAGATATATGCATTATCCCTAAATTTGTCACAAAAGTGAAATAGAAAACCTCAAACGTATAACTCTTTTAAAGTTAGTACACAAATATGAAATATATTAATTGACCAAACCACAAAGCTATCTGTGTAATATCACTGTCTTTAAGAGAACATCAAGATGGTAAGATTATGTATTCTATAGACTGCAAACTTTAGATTTAAGCTATAGCATATAAAACTATTTAAACATTCATGAATATTCGTCTTATATCTAGTTTGGATGAATCTACATTCGTTTGAATGTACAGAAAACACAAATGATCTAGATTCGTCCAAATCAACATTAGATGAATGTAGACAATTTGTGTTTTCTGTTCTTTTTGGACACCAACATAGCTAATAGCTTCAAGATTAATGTATGTTTTGAGAAAGTCATTGTGTTTGTAGTAGTAACCTAGTAAATTATTATTTATGGAATGCAATTAAATGAATTTCTTGTGATTACTTGTTAATTTCATATTGATTTCACATACAAAATGATGACTAGTGCATGGGTTACTTGGATACCTCATTTATTGTTGGGGCATTTACATTTTTACTCTTGCTAAGATTATTTATTACATATTTATTCAAATAAAAAAGTCAATTACATATTTATATATCTTAAAACATATTTCCTCTTTCAAGTAAAAAAGTCGATACATATCTCTTCCTCTCATGGGGAATGTAATTTATTTGAAGGTTTAAGTAATATGTCTTAATAGGAAGATTTGGGTAATTTATTTGATGGTGTATCTACAGTCTACTTGGTGTTATTTGGTGACAATTTATTGTTTCCGCCACCAAATTGCTAGGAAAATACTTAAATTGCTGGAAATTCTATATGTGTTGGACGTACACACTCTTTAACTAAAGAGTTATGAATGGTTATGAGTTCGAATCTTGTTGAGTGCAAATGTGATTTTTGGTGTAAATGAGTTGTTTAGTAGTTGGTGTATGTACCTCAATAAAAAAAATCTACATAATATCACACTTATAATTATATAAATTTTAATACTTATTAAAATTAACTACCTTATTTAACAAATTATATATATATATATATATATATAGGAGACGGATCGGATACAAAGGGTTTTTAACGTGAGAAGGATATGAAGGATTTCTAGTCCTTGATCAAGTTAATCAATGGTTAGGATCTAGTGGTCCCACTTTTCATTAAAAACTTCCGTGATTTTAAAGATAAAAGGGCAAAAAAGGAATAATCTACATTTGTTGACTTTTTTTATGGTTAAATCAAGTTACACCATTTTTTTAAAAATTGAATAACTTTTAAACGGTTAATCGTTTTTAAAAAAAAATTACACCATAAAATAGAGAATTTTATTATCTTTAAGTTGAATATAGTATTGTTGTAGTTTTTTTTGATTTTTTTATGTGGTACGTGATTTTAGTGTTTGGTAGGTAATTATTTGTACGTGATTATGCAGTTGGTCCTTTGATTATGCATGTTAAATGACAGTCTGTGATTTTCATATAACGTGGTACGTGATTTAGTGGTACGTGATTATGCATGTTGTGTGGGTCAATTTTTTATGGTCTGAGATTAGGGATAGCCGAGAATAATCCGGAATATGGGATTCTTAAGTATCCTCAAATATTCTTAAGTATCCTCAAATATCCTCAAATATCCTGAATGCTAACATTGCTAATTGATCTTTTCCCTGTATAGCTTGACTTAATATTGCAGGTAACTTATTATGGACGTGTTTTACCCTAAAAGTCGGGATAAAGTCAAAGAAAACGTGGTAAACATGCTAAATAACGGCTACAAATGGAGAACAAGTCACTAACGATCATATTGACTGGATTTGACCTAAATATTCGGGGTTTAGTTGACAGAAGCGCTTCCACACGTTTGATGGACGTGGTGGCTGCCACAATTGAAGACATGGTCATGATTCCGAGATTCTCGCCGGAATATTCGGGAATATCGTTAATTGTATTTTACTATAAAATGAGGCGATATCGATCTAGGAAAAAACACACAACTCACTCAGTTTACTTCTGATTACTTCTTATTTGCAGCATTCACAGTTTATAAACACTTAATGGTCGATCAATCGCGCTCTTGTATTGTAATTTTACATATTTTGTATTAATAAGAACAAGGCAGAGTGACGATTGTCACCTCCCGAGGTTTTTATGCCGGCAATCCTAAGGGATTAAGGGTTTTTCCTCGTATAAATCTCGTGTGCAAGCTGTTTATTTCATTTTATATTCTGAAATATCCCTAGGGATCCTCAGGGATATTTAGGGATATATTGAACATATATTTGTGATATTCAATATATTTACTTGTTAAACACAATACCCCACAAAACTAATTCGGTTTTGCTAAAAGTTACACTTGTTAATTTTTACCCGAAACAATGCAGTTTGTCATTGATTACATGTGTTAAATTACGGTCTGTAATTTGTTGAGTCACGGTCTGTATTATATATAGACGATATTGCCCTTTACCCTGATGACACATGTCAAAACCTTGTGGCTTCCTACGCTTCTCACGTTAAAATCCTTTGTATTATAATCGCCCTATGTATGTATATATATATATATATAAGGGAGGGTTCAAAAGAAAACTCCTTACTTTGGAGAAAACTAAGTAAACTTCTACTAACCAATCAATTTTTAAAAAAATTTTTTCATGATTTTTTATTATTAGCTTAGAAATGTTAACTAATCAACATTTCAACATGCTTGATACGATTTGTTGAAACTTGAAACTGTTAAAACCTGAATTCCATCATGTGAGCCTAGTTTCGAACCAATGGTTTGTTTTTACAAACTTTAAAAATACATGAATTTTTAATAAAACAAATTTATGCGTTTATTTAGCAATGGATGTTACTGACCCCTCCAAAAAAAAGTTAAATGTTGATTTGAATTTCGCAATCTATAACTTTTTTTTTTTTTTAACTATTATACCTTTCTAAAAACGGCCATTATTTGAAATAAAATTCAACCAATCATTTGCAAAATTTCTAAAAATCAAACAGTCGTTTAGTGTATTATTAAAAAATAAAAACATTTGGCACACCATTTTGAGCATTCAACAAGAAATCAATAAATAACATTTTTCTGTTTTATTCTTGCTTTCACTCAACATAAATCATATTTAATATTATTATTATGTTAATTATTTTTAGTGTTTTAAAACTTGTTGATAAAGTCTAAAATGTGGTGATTGATCTCTTGTGGCTTCTCTTGGTTGATGAAGTGAGCGACTCCTTCCATCACCACCACTTCGAGCCCAGGAACCATTTTTTTGAACCCACCACCGTCTATGTACTCCTTTATCCCCGGAAAACTGTACGTCAAATCCAAGTCACCTACTATAAATTTCACCGGCACCAATATCTTTGATTCGGTCCACGCACCACTCAGCTCCCAGTTTCTGCAAATCAACCAATCAATCAATCGGTCCATGGACCGGCTTCTTAAAATCATTAAAAAGTATAAAAAAGTAATGTTATTGGTATACTAGCGTACTAATAACCCTACTCTTAATTTAGACACACCCAAAAGTTTAAAAATCAGTCTGATTATTTACACACCCAACTTTTAATCACACCGTACTTTATACGCCTTATATAGGCCTATACGAGGTGCATAACCTCCTCTGATACATACTGATTTAACAATGGTTGGTCTCGTATATGTATCGTATAAGACCTATATGAGATGTATACGAGGCATATAGATTTATACAAGACTTATATAAGTCCAATCATTTAAACAAAAAAATTTTAACAAACAATAATTGCCTTCTATATACTTTACATAAGCCTGTAAAAGACGTATAAAAGGTTTTGATGGTGTGAAATAGACGTTAGAATACATAACCCTTAAAAATTAATTAGATGCACCTAATCTATTAATCCTATTAACTGACACCGGCCACAGCCTGACGTGTAGCTTTTAGACTTCAAAAAAGAAACTAACACTTCCAAATATGTACACTATTTTTTTTACGACTAATTCGTATTATTATACATTATTGGATTATCATCATGTTATCAGCAATATCATCTGATCATATGTACTACCAGGTCACCGGTTAAATAGAAAACTTAATACTTTGAGAAAACCTCTTGTGAGTTTCGAATCCAGGACCTTATGATTTCTGAGCCTAATCTCACTACCAAATCACCAGAAACTTATGAACACTAGTTGAGGAGAGAAATAATACACGATTTATCACCCGTATGTTTCATAAAGACACGATGTCTTCATAAGGTCAAAGGCATGGCCGACTGAACTTTTATGAAAACATAAAACAAATACTAAAATTAAGGCATTTTGTGTATATGTGTTTTAGTTTAATTTATAGTATAGACATATAGTATATAAATCTGAAAGCCAAATAAATAAATTGATTTTTGTTTATTTACAAGTAAGATGATTTTTCTTTATTTGTTTTTTTAACAATAAATCAATAATCTACTCTTAAATTACATCAAACACATCATTTGCAAGAAATTAAACTCTAAACCTTCTTTATAAGAATCATAAGCCTCTAACAAGTTTTTTTTTGAACGGCCTGGAACGACGACAACCAAGACGAGATTTCAATCGTCCCCTCGGATTTGACGCTCTAGGTCGTACGTCTGAGCCCACCTAGGAGGAACCCCACAACTGGGTAAACCCCCTGACCTTGGCTCAGCAAATATGCTTCGGACCGGATTCGAATCCAAGACCTCTCATAAAATAAGTTAAGAGTCTACCATTAGACTACAAGCCCTTTTGGTATAAGCTTCTAACAAGTAAGCTAGTTTTATATTATCCTATGATCGACTTATACATTTAAATAAACTAAGGATCTATTATGCACTCCATATAAAACAGAACTTAATATCAGAGACCTAGAAACTTAGGATCCAAAGCCCTAACCTATATATTTACATACTAATATGGCTCTAGACAAAGGTAGAAGTACTTACAGATCAAAACAACGATAGTAGTTAAACGGTCCACGGAATCCGGTAGCGCGATATTTGGATGCAAAATATTCAAGATCTTCTTCAGTTAACCAAGAAGGTAAAGTGTATGGTGGTGGATTAAAGGACTTTGCATAGTCTTTAGGTAGCTTAGGAGCGTTTGGATTTCTATTCAAAAAAGAGGCTGCAAGCTGTCTTTTGGTATCCACTTTTGCAAACTCTTCTTCCCAACCAATTTCCTGTTAAAATATCATGTTACAATTTATTAACATCTTTACAAATGATTTGAGGAACATAACAAGATAACAACTTAATTTTGTGTGTGGTTGTTCTTAATCTAGGGTTAAAAGTTATTTTTTTGTATAAGAAATCAAATAGGCGGTCCCCATATTTACTCAAATGCGCACTACCCTGATTTTTAATATTTTTTGCGATGGTTATTATGGTGGCAAATTATTAATTAATTTTTAACCTAGGAATTTGCCATTGAAAATAAAAAGGTGGTAAAAGTTTCTCACCATTTAGCTACCGTATCATAACAAATACTTTTAGTTTGCATTTGATGAGAAATCGGTATCAGAATTTGCCACAATCTATTTCGGTGATAAATTTTGGCGGCAATTATGAATTCCCTAGTTTTGTAGTATGTTCGACAATTATTGTCCAAAATGTAATATGAACGAGTCAATGACTAAAAAGAGTTGTATTTATGTTAGGAATGATGTAATCCAAGATCGATCTAACGTTTTCAGTTAGTGTTAAATGTTTGAAATTGTTTAGTGTCATAAATTTTGAAAAAGTAAATACTTTTCTTTAGTCACGAAAATACCACTTTAAAGTTAGTAGGCT
Organism: Mikania micrantha; assembly: GCA_009363875.1. NCBI lineage: Eukaryota > Viridiplantae > Streptophyta > Magnoliopsida > Asterales > Asteraceae > Mikania > Mikania micrantha. The sequence goes on along the minus strand of CM018695.1, from coordinate 83,224,991 downwards.
CTTCATGTATATTATTTAAGCCTAATAGGGTTGATGATGTGCTTCTCGTGTTTACAAAACCTTTAACCTTACGTTTGCAAATGCCTGTCACTTGGTAAAGTGAAATATGTAGCAATATTTTATGCAACATTGATTGAAACTTAAACTTAACACTTCTAGTATTTTATTCTATACAAATCTAAAAGAGTAAAATAACCTATTTTCATGTTAATTGGACTGCTTATTAAAACGATGGTTGTTGAATAATTATAAAAAAACCAAATAATGTTATAAATTAATAGTTTAAAAACTAAAACTATATATATAATCGCTAAAATTTTATGTTTTAAAGTGACTTTATAATTTAAGAAAATATGAAATTTCAAATAAAAAAATAAACATAAGATAAGTTTAGAGTTGTAATTGAGCTTATGATAAAAATGACTTATTTTTAAATTTTTAAACGGATTTAACTATCTGGTAGTGTTCAAATAAACATACAGCCAATCAAACCGGTTATATTATATATCCGGTCCCGGCCAACCTCATTTGGTCGGATTATAAAAGCATCAATATCTGTTCTAAATGAAATCGAATGTACTACATCAGCCTTTTCTTTTTCAAACAACACCATTATTATTTTTTTTTCACCGGCGAAGCTCTCAATCGTGTGAGCTCACTGTTTCCGAGCCATGTCACCAAGGTCTAGTTACATAGACCTCTCATGAGCCACCACAAGCACCCCAGGAAGAAACCCTACTGGGAAAACCCCCTGACCCTCCACAGACCCCTTTTTCGCTGCCGGAGGGATTTGAACCCAACACCATTATTAATGATTATTAATTATATGACTATAACTTCATTAAAATAATATCAAATATAGTTGGTTGTTGCTGACTAACAAAACATCTAGAATCATTTTTAAATATTCTATAGATTAATTTATTAAATAAATATAGTTAAACAAAACACATGTTATATAACTTTGTTTTTTATTTTTTCATATTATTAAATAAGATGACACGTGTTATTATTTTATATTTTTTACTTCTTTCTTTTATTAAATAATGCTGATATTAAATAAATATATATTTTTTGATATTTATAAAAAATTATATTATAGCTGTTTTTTTTAATGTCTTGAAACTATGACACCTAATAAAGATGTGATTTTAAATGTCTATAAGAAGAATCTTACAACTGAGTAAACCTTCTCATACTGTCTCAGCAAATAAGTCTTAATTCGTATTCAAACCTAAGATCTTTAATAGGAAAATTTTGGAAGTAACCACTAGATTAGAAGACTATAGTTATAATATACAAATGACTATATGTTTTCTAACTAAATAATTATAAGTTATTATCTAAATTTTCATTTTTTTAATACATGTAATATATAATATATGAGTTTTTTAAGCTAAGTTATAAGTTATTATAAAGAAATAAAATTGTAACCAATGAGGCATTACCTCAATGGTACCCCAAGATTCTTACAAATGAGAGGTCTTGGGTTCAAACCACTCCCGCAGCGAAAAAAGGGGCTGAGGGAGGTCAGGGGTTTTCCCAGTAAGGTTTCCTCCTGTGGTGTCTCATGAGAGGTCCAGGTAACTAGACCTTGGTGACATGGCCTGGAAACAGTGGGTTCGCACGATTGAGACCTTCGCCGTTCAAAAAAAAAATTAAATAAAAAAATAAAATTGTAATCACCAATCGATCACCTGGAACCGGCAGATGTAGAAATCATCTCCAAAAGTCTTTCGAAAGAGGTCCATCGGTTTCACCAACGGGTTCCTTGGAGTATACACCACACTCATGCTGACCAAAGCCTTGATCCGATCCGGCCGAAACAGGCACATATACCAAGAGATTATGGCACCCCAGTCATGACCCACCAAGTAAACCTTGTCCAACCCCAACGAGTCAAGCAAGCACACCAGGTCCCCGACTATGTGGAACACGGAGTAGCTGGCAGTGGATGGTGGTGCATCCGTGTCACCGAACCCACGAAGGTCAGGTGCGATCGCGCGGTAGCCTTTGGAGGCCATAAACAGCATCTGGTGACGCCATGTGTACCATAGTTCCGGGAAGCCGTGGACAAAAAGCACGGCTGGGCCTTCACCGATCTCGGCAACGTGCATGTTGATGCCGTTTACTTTGATGTTGTTGTGTTGTATTTTTTCCATGTTTGTTTTTGTGTGTAGATCAGTACGTAGTTGTTTGTGTGAGTTTGATTTATAGTGTGATCGTTGGTTTCTAGACTTGCACATGGCCACATGGGTATCGTCGACTTGCACAATTTTTTGGGTAGATTGGGATTAAAATAGTGCTTTGTTTTTTTAATTAATTTATAATTTTTTGGGTAGATTGGGATTAAAATAGTGCTTTGTTTTTTTAATTAATTTATATAATAAATTTGATATTTTAGCACTTGCATAAAATGTAATATTTTATTCTTCCTTTGAAAACATTTATTTTCTTTTGGTGCTACATCCCGCTTGCAAATTAATAATATAACATAGGATATAGTGTATGGTAGAGTGGTGTACCGTGTACGTGCAATACGACTATGAAACATAACATACTAAAGAGATATTGTTAAAGCTCGTAATAGTTTTAGGCTTTTAGCCACACAATGCTCAAAATAAGGAGGAGAAAATATTCGTTTTTATATTTGTATTTTTTTAAAAAAATTCTTAATATATAAAAAATTATGGTTGTTTAAAAATTATGATGGTTATTATTATTATAATTAATATTATTTACTGTTCAAAATTTAATATTTATTATTTTTAGAATGAATCACATATCTAGTAATTTAAATGTTGTATCATATGCATTAAAATTTATGATTATTTAAACTTTTAAAATCTGTTTAAAATTATCTTTTAGTTCTTTTCATAGGTAATAAAACAGTATAAACTGTGTGAGAGAGAGCCCTGTTTATTTTTTGTTTGGAGATACAAAACGCCAAACACACACCATGATAAAGACACGATCTCCAATGAGGACGTTCCCTTTTGAACGTGGAGATGCTCTTGTAATCTTGTCAAATAAATAAATTTTCATGTTAAAAAATCGTTTATGTTTGTAAATTTTTAATTTTCTCACAAATGAATAAACCCATTAAAAAGAATCCGTCGTAGCCAATTTGCCACATGATCTGTCTCGTTGAGAGTTGAGACCTTTTTGCATGTTGGTTATGAGCAGTGACAGACCCACAAATTTTTTTCATGAGGGACGAATATTTTTTAAAATAGTTTAAGGATCAGTATATAATAGTTTTTTTTCTTTTCAATTCAGATCGGGTTAGGTCGAATCGGATCGGGTAATTTTAAAAAAAGACATTTAAACTAAATTAATATAATATATAAAATTATAATAAACAATATAATACATCTAAAGTTGTTCTTATACTAGGCAACATGGACGGGGTGAGTTGGATTGGATTGAGTAACATGTCAGAACGGGTGCGAGTTAGTATGAATGCATGTCGAGATATGTTTTAAGAAAAAGCAGTTTGAGTTTAAATAAGTCATTTTAAAAAGAATAATTTTCGTTCATAATGCATTGTAATTAAACATATAGTTTAATTAAATAGTTTTTAGTAATTATTTTCATCAAACAAATCATTGATCGTTTTTACTCATTTGAATTCATTATATTCACATAGTTTTTAAATTACTTATTTTGTTTAGCTCAAGATTTTCACACACATTTGTTCTCTATATAATTTTATTTTTTAAAATCTATAAAAAACATTTGTGGTACTTTTTAAGTAACTTTTTAAGGGGGGATTGATTGCAAAATATTAAGGGTGTCGATCATAATTTTAACATATATATACTACTAGAAATTTTTTTTCAAGATGAACGATTGCAAAATATTAAGAGGGTCGATCATAATTTTAACATATTAGAAATTTTTTTTTGGTAATCAAGGTCCTTAAGGTAATAGCCTCACCATCCTTAGTACTCATTCCATTGAAATAGCATCCTATCGAAATTTTCTGCCACGTCATCATTACATTGAAAACCTTAAAACCCAGTAGTGGTCATCCTACTGAAAATGTGAGATGGGAGAAAGCGGGGTGCGAGAGGAAGCTTCACGGGGAGCGTGAGCCGCTGTGGGTCAAAAAATGCCACCGCCGGGGCAGGGGCGGTGTGCCCGCTTGAGGCCGCCCAAAATTCCTTGCCCGGCCGGCCAGCGGTGAGGGTACTACGGATGGTCTAATGGGGTCCAGGTGCCAACACCCCTGGATGTAAATCTGAAGTTAATATATGCTTCGGAAATTGCAGTGTTTTAGAAGTAAAAGTTCTCTTCAAAAGTATTTGTTCCTTAGAAGCAACTCTGGATTTTAGAAGAATAATGTTCTTCGAAAGAAAATGCTTTTAGAAGCAAGGAATTTACTTTTGATACTTTGAAAGCAAATAGTTTTTCGAAAACATGGAGTCTACTTGTAAACGGTTGTTCTTCACGGTTGCAATTGTTGGTGTTGTGAATTCCACGCCTATATATTAAGGCAGTATATGTATATATATATATATATATATATATATATATATATATATATATATATATATATAGGGGTTGGATCCAGTAAGAAGAGATTTTTGCCTAAGAAAAGTAAGAAGCAATAGAAATTTGACACGTGTCACAATCCAGTACAAAAAACATAATCCAGTACATAAAAAATAAAATCCAGTACAAAAAATAAGAATCCAGTACAAAAAAATAAGAATTTAGTACAAAAAATAAAAATGTATTACAAAAAACACAAAAATCTAGTACAAGTAAAATGAAGAACAAAAAAATAATCTAATACAAAAAAATAAAAATCTAGTACAAAAAATATGAAGTTATACGTAAATTATCATGCCAAATTTCAAATTATTATTAGTTCTTACTCTTTTTAAGCAAAAATCTCTTCTTATTTGATCTTTCCCCTATATATATATATATATATATATATATATATTTCGATTTGATCAGAGAATCCAAATAATTTTCAAACATTTAAAATCATACATTCCCTTGTCTAAATGCTTAAAATAATATCGGTGAATTCTTGATCAACTCGACCGTGAGATACAATATGAAACAATGAAAGGGAGACCAAAAAGGTCATGATAAGTTGACTGTAAATGATGAGGCAATAACTATGTACATGGCCATGATTTGATATTTTACAGATTTTTGAATACCTGATCAAATTATCGATTTTTATTTTATTTATTTATTTTTTCTGTTTCCGGCTAAACCGTTAAAAGCTAGTTACAATCAAGTAGACTTAAACAGGTAAAAATTCATATAAATTAGACCCAAGCAGACGTCTACACTTGATTTTAGCCATAAAAGAGTTTTCCCTGGCTTTTGTGTCGCTAACATTAGGGCCAGTCCTAAGGGGATGCGGGAAATATGACTGCATCTGGCCTAATTTTTTTAAAGGGGCCCGGAATTTCGAACATATATAAAATTATATTAAAACAAAATATATTTTGTTATGTAAAAACATGATTTTATTATAATAATTTTATTTTATGATATATATTAGCTTATTTTTTATATCGATTTATGAATCTGTTTTATATGTATATGGGTCCATTATAATACTTGTATAATATACTTCAAATCTCGAAAACAACTCTTGCTAACATTGCTACAATTGATGGCCATTGATGTCCTAGTGAATTTGTTTGTCCACAAGGATCACAAGGATGAGACAAATTTAAAAAACTAATACAGAAATAATCTATATAAATATATTACTTCTAAATTATAATCTAAAAGAGTAATTAGAGCCACCAAAAAATTCAGGGAAGCTTTGAAGGGTTTTGTCTATAGACAACATGATGTATACCAAACATGACATTGACTTTTATCGGAAAGGATTGTTTGTTAAAGCGCCTTTATTGCGATAACCAGTTATATATAATCTATTAAGATTAATCAAATATTTTTTTTTATTAAATATATCTATTAAATATATACAATACTTTTTTATTTTATGTGTATGTGTAAATTTACATGCGTTTGAGGTTTTACACTAATGCAAGTTTTTCTTTTTCACATTTGTCGTTGAAAATTTTACATGTGAATTTGCACACACGAATAAAAGGAAGAAAATATCGTATATGTAATAATGATATTCTGAAAAGAAAAACAAAAATTTGAATTTATTTTAACTGATTATCATATGCAAACTTAATAAATGTGAGTTATTATCATAGTTAACTTTCTTTATATTTTTTGAACGGTAGTTAAACTGTTTCGTCATGCTACCTTAAAATATCCTGATGATTGAAAGCTAAGATCGATTTCTCGATCTCTGGCCTTGAGACACGAGTGCCCCCAGATGCGCGGAAACATGATGGAATCCGTAAACCCTCGCCCCCATTAGGTTCGAACATAGGATTAAAGTCCTTTCTTTATATATTTTCCGTTTTGCATTCGATGTAGGATGACACAAAAACTCAAATTTGATTTAATATGATTATTTATTTGTTTTTTCATCTAACTCTTTTTTAAGTTAATCTCATTACATGTTATATATATTGGGATTTATATACTATACATGTTTAAACTAAAATTGTTGACAGTGAATACATAAAAGATTCGTGACTTGATTAACCATTAAATTAGAAACTTTTTAGCACGAAACCATTTGCAAGAACCAGAGAAACCGAAAATAATAATAAAAAAAAAGCTACATAAGCTGTTTAGAACCCTCAACTTTTAAAAAGTTTGACAAGTTGTGATAGCCAGTAAATGAAACCATGAGCTGCTTTATGCTATCATGCATCCACGCCATGCAATCTTTGACTCAACTGGTGGTGGCCTCGATCAACTCAATCCTTGAGTATTTAGTGCACTAACGCTAGTATGTATATATGTGTATATATACAAGCTAGCTTTTTTTTTGAACGGCGAAGGTCTCAATCGTGTGAACCCACTGTTTCCAGGCCATGTCACCAAGGTCTAGTTACCTAGACCTCCCATGAGCCACCACAACCACCCCAGGAGGAAACCCCACTGGGAAAACCCCCTGACCCCCCACAGACCCCTTTTTCGCTGCGGGAGGGATTTGAACCCAAGACCTCCCATTTGGAAGACTCTTGGGGTACCATTGAGGCAAAGCCTCTTTGGTATATATACAAGCTAGCTAGTTATGTGGTTTCTGTTTTTTTCTGTTTTTTTTTTTTATTTTAAGCGGCGAAGTTTTGGATCACTAATAGATTACTAGAGTATCATCATGCAACCAGCAGTACCACCCGATCATGGCCAAGTTACCAGTTCTGGAAAAACTGATCAATACTTTGAGAAAACCCTTTTATGAGATTTAAATACAGGACCATTTGGTTTCTGATCAAGCCTACTTTCACCACCAAATAACCACTATGCTGTAATGTCTTTGCTTTGTGGTTTCTGTTGGTGGAAGTTTTTCACTTAGGTGTATTTTCACTTAATTAACCACTAGAAATGAGAACCTATTAATATATATTAACTCGTTTGCAAATGTCAATAACAAAAGTCACCAACCTCAAGCGTTCTCCGGCCTTTTATGTGAAATAAAATTATTTTCCACTACAAAACACCAGTGTTGTAAGGCACCTAGGCGCTAGGCGCCCATCTACTGTCTAATTTTTGGCCTAGGCGGTGTCTAGGCGCTAGGCGGTGCTAGGCGGCCTTGGCGGGGTCTAGGCGGCCTAGGCGGCCCGATCAGATTTTTATTTTATTTTCATTTTTTTGACTTTTTTTGACTTTTTTATGGTAGAAAGGGACCAATTTCATGATTATTTAGACATTTCTCTACCGAAAATCTTTAATATGTCTCTAAAACATCGAATCCAGGCAGTTAACATCGAAATTTATCTCTAAACTTTGAACTCAGTGTTTAAGTTTGCACTTTAAAGTGTTTTTTTTAGTATATCTAAGTATATTTTTTAAAATTATTTGAAATATTATATTAAATTATTGATATTGATGTGTGTACATAATATATATTTGTAAAATTACATATAAAAATTACAATCCGCCTAGCGCCGATTAATCCCGATTAATCCCTAGGCGGTATCTCACCGCCCGACTAGCGCCTAGCGATTTTTACAACCATGCAAAACACATATAACTACTTGGTTTAGTGATAAGGAGTTTGAATGTTGACTTTGTGGTCACATGTAGGGCTGTAAACGAACTGAACGTTCAGCGAACAGTTCGTGAACCGTTCGGCGGGAAGTTCGTTTATTTTCGTTCGTTTAATAAATGAAAGAATGCGAACAATAAATTCCTTTCGTTTAGTTAAATGAACGAACATGAACAGATGTCTTGTTCGTTCATTTGTGTTCGTGAACGTTCGGTAACATGTTCGTTTATGTTTGGTTAATTTTATTTATTATATTTATTTATTAAATGTGTGGTATATTTTTATTTTTTTTATTTTTAGTTTAATATATACCATAATATTTAAGTTATTTTTGGTTTAATAGTATAATATTTTAATTTATATATTTATAAATAATTATCTCCAATGCTTGAGATTTAAGAATGTTGATTTTTATTATTTAAATAATATATGTTCATTAGCGTTCATGAACCATTCGTGAACAAGCTAAATTCCTTAATGAACGAACACGAACAAGAATTTTCGTTCGGTTAGCATTCATGAACAAGCTAGTTAAAAGTTAAACGAATGAACACGATCAAGGCTCGTTCGTGTTCGTTCGGTTCGTTTACAGCCATAGTCACATGTTGATCGATCCTTGTGGAGGAGATCTACTCTTATAACTGGTAGAATAAGTCAGGGGACCTGAGAGATAGTGGTGTCCCTAGGCAAGATGTTAGCGGTTACAAGTCTCTAGAACATAGAAAAACATGACTCGAATACGAAGATATCATATGCCCCCTCCTTGCGGCATATGTTAGATGTTGTTATTTTGTTTTGTGTTTGTAGTTTCATTATTAAGCCTTATTATGTCATATGGTTTGAGACATGATAAAACCGAGTTGCTCACCTTAATTTTTATACACTTTTCTTTTCTTTTTTGTATAACCATATTTATGTAAATGTTCTATTTATCTGGATTTTATAAAAAATAGTATGTCTTACACCATGGATCACGGGTCTAATTTGTTCACTCTCCTTTAAGAAATAAGAAAATCTTGTAGATAAGATTTTGTAAGAAATACCACACATTCCTAATATTTATTTGAATAAAACTAAGCAACTTGTGTGCTAGCTAAGTAGCTAGGGCATCATCGCTTTTTAATTTTATTTAACTAATGCTTGCGAACCTATCCAAGATGAGTTACAACCAAAAGTGGTCAAAGGGAATGCTATGCCTTCCTAATATATATATTAATCAATTATTTTATTTTATGTACCATCGTGAAGCAAATGTTAAACAACCAAAAAAAAAAAACTAGTTAAACAAATGGAACCGGTATGGAAAAACTTGGTAACTTGCAAATAATCACATAGACCAAAAAATGGGTGGTGTTCATGGGTTGGTACATCAACCCAACCCGAATCCGAAATCGAAAATAATGTCATACATATGACCCGAAATCAGGTGGTTTTGAGGCGTCGATTAAATTGGATGAGATTCTTGAATGTTGCTTGGGTCATAAACGTGGTCCCATACTAGCATTGGTCAAACGGTGGTGAAAAGTGTAATTCTTGGAATTGCAATAACAACTGAAATAATCGAATGTTTGAAGAAAAAACAATAACAAATAAATAATATGATGCAACAATAAATAAATGAGGTTTCTTCGATGTATAAAAACAAAAGCGTTGACTTATCCTGCTCAAAAAGATAACAAAAAAGATATTCTAAGGGAGTAGTTTGGTTTCATTTGAATTAATAGTAAATTACCGAGATGGTCCCTATGGTTTGTTATAATTTAACTTTTGGTTCCTAAGTTTCATAAATTACCCATATGGTTCTTAAGATTTGAATTTTTAACTCATATAGTCTTTATATGAAGGTAATTTGGTTAATTACATGAGGATAATTTGATGACCTAAGGACTATATGTGTTATTAATGTCAAATGATAGAGACCATATATATAGGTAATTTATGAAACCTAGGGACCAAAAGTGAAATACTAACAAACTATGAGGACCATATCGGTAATTTACTCTTTGAATTAATGTAATAGTAACATTGCATATATGTCATATAAGTTTTTCCCACACATAGGACATTCTTTTATGCATCACTATAAAAAAGGAGTCATTTGGATTTTTTAAGGTGATTTAATTATTATATGCACTATTAAAGTAGGTGATGAATGTCAGGTTTGTGTTTAAGCACCTTAACTTTAATAAAGATTTAAAAATAAAGTTATCATTTATATCTTTATTATATATACAATTTTCTTAACCAACTAGGTCACATGACATGACACAAGAACAATACAAATGGGTCCATATTTTCATTTAACTTTAATAACTTTCTTTTATTAACGTCGTTTATATAGCTGTTGAATATTCATTTACATTTTTTTTTCTTTTTCTTTTTCGAACATTACTTTAGCACCTTGTCTAGATTTCATTCAGATTTATTTGTTTTCATCTACATTTTTTTACCGCGCATCTAAGTTTTAGTAAAAATTTTATGTTGTTCTTGCTATTTGAAGCATCATCTTCACATGATATGCATACTGTAGTTTTCAACTTTCGTTAGTGAGTTATAAGTTTTTAATTGCATGTTACCCACAAATGTCTTCAAGATAAGATTCAGGAAAAATTTATAGGCATAACTTATTAGAATACTGGAAGCACATATATTAAAAATATAAACATTATGCATATAACCATTATTAAAATAATTATCTAAACCAACGGTTAGCAAAACACCTTTTAAATTCCCTTTGTATGTAATCGGCCTAGTATAATCCGTGTGATTGATGAATATGATTCCACTTGTTTATAGTTAATTGGTTTGCATCTATGTATAGATGCGGGGTTAGATTGTTAGAGTTATTGTTTTATGCGAACTTTGTTTAAACATCTTCGAATTATGAACTGAATATGAAAATTAGGGGTTCCTTAATGGACAAACATGTCATGATTAGGATAACTTCATCCAGTAAATTGATGAGCATGTGTGAAAACAAAATGGGCAAATAAGGTCTAGAAACAAAGTTGTAACAAAACCAAGTTATAAGCATAATCATATGATAATCCACCAATTAGCACCACGTATTCAGTCGCTCATAATTTTTAGAAAGGGCTTGGAAAACAACTTGAGTTTTCCACGCCAGCCACAAACAAACCACTACTGTTTAACTGTTTTGACTAGTGGTCTACAAACAAACCAGTGACACACATCTCTAGGAGCTTCCACATATCTAACGTGCTAGCAATGCAGTATTTCTACACCTTTATAGAATCATTAAACGGGATATGCCATGTGACATTTTACTCATAAACACAAGATTAACAAGATAATAAAAATATTGGAAGCTAACAACTTTTATATAAAGTTAACTAATTAAGTGCTTCGTATACATATTTCACATGTAAAGATGTATTTCGAAAATAAAACTTAGTGCTAATCTCTGGTATCAAGTTCCCGCTTGATGTCTCCTAACTTACTATTTCTATTGGAATTTGCAACATGTATTGCATTCTTACCCAAGAGTCATAGTCTAGGTACTAACTAAGGCACGTAAATATCACAATCCAAATCTTTGATACCCTGCCCTGATTCTTGAGACACGTCAAGTGTCGGATTTACTCATAATCATAAGGTTGATAGAGATAATAACAACATCATAAACTAAAAAAATATTAAACCAAGTGCTTATATGTATGATAATTCACATAAAAAAATGTCCATTTACAACAAAACTTAAAGCAAGTCTTTATTATTTGGCTGCTTGATGCCTCATCACATACTCTTTCTGTTTGCCTTTAGTACTTGAGACTTTACCTGCCCTAATATTTATGCTTAAACATGGTTAACTTGTGCTTATAATTTTTATCATGTATAATAATTTACAAACACTTTATAAGTCTTGACTTTATCAAAACATACCTCTAAAACATTAGAACAACTTCATCTTCTTTTCTCGCCTAACACATCTATCTTATATCTATTTTAATAAATAAATGTTTTCTGTAACACATGTCGTGTTTCTATAGCACATTAACTTTAATTTACCGCATCTCTCTCATATTAAATAATAATATTAAATATACTTTTTATATTTTTTAAAATTAATTTTTTTTAATACATTAAAAATATATTAATATTAAAAAATATTTTTAAAAAATATAATTATTATAAAATATAAAATTTCAAAAACAGTTTTTTGAAATGAAATGTTTAAATAAACAAAATTTGAAAAACCTAGTATTTAAATAAATAATATAATTCTTTAATTACTTAAAGTATTAAATATATAAAATTTTAATCGCATGTCGTATTTAATTATAATCTTATACTACTTAAATTTTAGCTGATAATTATTTATTATATTTTTTATTCAACCTGTGTAATACACAGGGTACTAACCAAGTATAATATATATTTAGGTTAAGAACAAAATAATAATAAGTTTTAGGTCTAATCCTTTCAAGCAATATCTCTCTTTAGCCGGGGTTAGGCTTACCCTTATACAAAGCTAGTTGTCACTGCTCCTTTTATACAACCCTCGTCTTATTGACACCCACCAAGAATACCCGTCCTCCCTACTATGAGTTGATAGTATATCTTTGTTACATACAAAGTTAGTCGTACTTTTTATTTCATGTTAATGACCTTAATAAGTGATTTAATATTGGTTATCTATAAATTATCATGTGTTTTGTTATAAATCCAACATAGTGTATTGCCCTACAAGATAAATGTCACAGTTGCATATGTGTTTTTGTTATTTTTTTAAGATTGCTTTACAATTATGCTTGTGTTTTCATTCAAATTTTTTTTGTTTACTTAACATTTCTTACTGTTGTGTCTGCGTTTCAGCTAAAATTTATTTAAAAGTGAGCTGCCCCTGCCACAAAACTCATAAATAACCATAGTCATTTCTAATCTGCTCTTACTAAGTCAGTTTAGGTCTGTCTTTATTCTTCCACTACTCTAACCGGTGTTGTCTCTTGCCTAATTTTCATATGTGTAAACCATTTCAATCTATTCACTTTATCTCATCCTTATACTACTAGCCACTTCCAACCTAAAACTCATCTATTATTTTATCTCACTTTATGTGTCTAGAAATACACCTCAATATCCTTGTCTTTACTAACTTCACCTGTGTTTTTTTTTTAAATGATGAATTAACATTCTGTCACATATAACATAACATGTCTTATTGTAAAAAATCTCACCTTTTAACTTCTGAGTATAACCCACTAGTTTTACTTAAACTCAGATGTAATTTTTTTTCTTTTTTTACCATTTTAGCTTGTGGGGTATAACCCACTAGTTGCATATATAGGTGTAAATTTCGGGTTTTTTTGGAACCGGGTCCGGTTCCAAGGTGTACCTGGGGTCCGGTACCGGGTCGGGTCCTGAAGACGAAGATAATACCCTAGTGAAACCGGTTAGAGTTGGGTCGGGTATGAAACCGGGTATAACCGGGTATGGGTTAAATTTTTTTTTTTCTTATAACTAAACATTTAAATAACATAAAATTCAATTTTATTTATTTTAAACAATTTACAAACTGATACAAAAACATTTAAATAACATAAATTTCATTGTTATATTTTTTTAAACACTAAAAACCAATACAAAGATTCTAAAAACAAAAAAACTAATCATACAAATTTATTTAAATTCGCTCGTAGTTTACGTTTCATCTTCACCGGAGCTATTGTTCGTAAATTTATTACTGTTTAAAAATAAACATCATTGTAAATTTTTAACTTACATCAGTATAAGTTTATAGATCCAAAATAATAACGTTGTTAACTATTAAACAACGATATACTTACACATACACATAAAGTTATACGGGTTTTCACTTCGATTTCTCTCGAAATCTCAACTTTTGCCTCTATTGATATATCGGTGTGTTTTGACAATAGCTGGTGGATTGTGAATTTAATTTATATAAAAGATTGGATCAATTTGATATATGATTGTGTTATTAACCAAAGAGTAAATTACATAAAAGCTCAGTTAATGTATATATCAGATTGTAGGTGTTATCTTTAAAATTTAATAATTACGTTATGTGTTGTTTATCTTAATGTTTTATGATAGTCAGGTCATTTTTTACTAATATAGTAAGAAGATAGTGAACAAAGTTAACAGGAGAGTTTTTGCGTTTTTGCGTGAGCGTTCGGGTTTGCGTTTGAGAGTTGTAAATCAACCAATACATCAAAAACCTTTATATACTAGCTTGGAGGGGTAATACCAGGTCAAAAACGTTAAAAAAACGGCTATATTTTCAAAAAAAAGGGCTAGAGTTTGAAAAAACAGCAATACCCGGTTCCGGGTCGGGTCCGGTCTCAAAGGAAAAACCATACCTGGGTAGGAACCGCCGTGTTTTTTCGGGTATGAACCGGGTACAACCGGGTTCGGGTATTAATCGGGTCCGGTTCCATACCCGGTTTTTTTGTACACCTCTAGTTGCATATAACCCCCATTGATTTTTTTAATGAAAATAGTTATAATATATTATAGTGTTAAATAATACTTAAACAAACGTTGCATTATTTTTAAATAAGTAAGATTAACCAAAGCGACACGTACGTATAGTATCATTAGTCACAAGATTTATTTTCGTAATAAACAATATTTAAGAAAGAAACACAAATAGTTTTTTCAAAGCTATAATAAGAAAGATACAAAAATGGGAAATGAGGAACACAATACAAATACTTTAAATTCAATTTTAAATAAAACTAATTAAGAAAACTCCTGCTAACCAATACATATACATATACATATATATTTTGAAGCTGGAGCATAAACACACAAAATAACTCATGTTAATTAAGAGTGAATTAATGATGAGTTAGAAGTTGGTAATGAAGTCGTAGATGTGGTTGTTGATCTCTTGGGGCTTCTCTTGGTTAATGAAGTGACCGACCCCTTCCATTACCACAACTTGTTCCAATCCAGGCACTTTTTCCTTAAATCCAGAACCATCTATGTATTCTTTTACTCCTGGAACGTTATACAGCAAATCTATGTCTCCCACAATGAATTTCACCGGCACCCTTATCTTCGATCCCGTCCATGCAGCACTTACCTCCCAGTTTCTGCATGCAATTTCATTTAATTCATATACATATAATTACTCAAAATACTTATAATTATATAATCAAATGGCCGGTCTAGCTCTATCAAACTACTAATAATTATACGGGCGTCTGTCAGAGTGTACGAGCATCAGCGCACATAAAAAAGACTTGAAATCTTCTTATTAATTAGTTTTGTATGTGGCCACTTGTAAGTATACAGACGTTGGCGCCTATACACGAATGGACAATTCTTCGCATTTGATAGTCAAATATGCCTGGCAAATTAGGCTGGTCGGGTCAGGTAACGGGTCAGAATAAGTTCGGGTCAAGATGGGTATGGGTTGGAATATGTTTTAAGTAAAATCAGTTTAGGTCTAAATGTATAGTTCTTAAAAACATTAATTTAGTTTAAGTTAAAATGTATTATAACTAAACAAATAGTCCATTAAGATAATTTTTAGTGATTTTATCATTAAATATGTTATTAATAATTTTTCAATGTTGAATCCATTGCATTTACATAGTTTTTAGGTTTCTCATCTTGACCCGTATTATGTTTAAGTGTTACCAATCTCAACGTATTATAATAATACCAATTTTAGCCCATTATACAACAATTATTTATTCAAATTAACCATTTTTTTTAATTTGGGTAAAATTGTCATCTCTAGTCAATTAAATGGATAAAAGGGGGAAAGAAATTAGTCAGGACATTTTAGGAATTTTTCCCTAAATTGAACTATGTATGCATAGTTATTTAACCAAGGCTTCTAGCCTAATGGTTACCCCTTTGGCTTCCTTGTGAGAGGTCACGGGTTCAAATCCCTCCCAAGGCGAAATAGGGGTCCTTGGAAGGTCAGTGGGTTTTCCGGTGCGGTTTCCTCCTGGGGTGATGGTGGGGTCTCAACAGAGGTCATGGTAACTTGACCTTGGTGACGTGCCTGGAAATCAGTGGTTCACACGTTGAAATCAAATGTCGTTCAAAAAAAAAGTTATTTAAATCATGGTTGAGCGCGTACAGATCGAAACAACGGTAGTAGTTGAATGGTCCTGTGAATCCTGTTGCGCGATATTTGGACGCGAAGTAGTCGAGGTCTTCTTCGGTGAACCACGAAGGTAACGTGTATGGAGGGGGGTTGAAACGATCTGCAAAGTCTTTAGGCATCATTGGTGGACTTGGATTTCTTTTGAAATAAAATGAGGCCAGTAGCCTTTTGGTATCAACTTTTGCGAACTCTTCTTCCCATCCAATTTCCTGTAACACGCATTTGCACTAATATGTTAACTAATCATAAACAACTAACGAAGGGCATTTGGTCTATGTGAGTTATAAGGGTCGCAATTAAAAGATGTAGATTTAAAAAACGCGTTGAAAGACTACAACAATTAAAGGCTTTAGCGACGACAAATATCGTCTCTATAAGCTTCCAAAATTATCGCTACTGATTCGTACGTGCAGTTGCTCAGATAAGTCTTCACAATACTAGTCGTAACTATAAGACATGCTATACGGATGGCACATTGTCTTCAAAAATAAAAATATAATACTTATAAACTACTTGATTAAGTCGTCGCTATAGACCTGTCATGAATTTTTTTTAATATTTTAATTTTTTTTTAAAAAATAGGTTAGTTTGCTGCTATAAAAAATTATGGCAAGCCTTGCTTATATGATGGCGAAGGTGCACATATATACAAATTACTTGATTGCGTAAATTAATAATGTGTAAACTCAAAATTTTTGGCTAATGATTAAGAAAGCACGTTGAGTTTATGTTTTAATTGTACATAATTTTTAGTATGTAAAATTTACTATATTATTATGTCTTAACATGGATTTAATAATTTAATAATCTTTACTGCATTACCCTTATTTTTCATTATCTCAAACAAAAAAGAGTTTATACAGAGACTGACTGGACACAAACATGATACCTTATGTAACCCTAATGGGCAAAGCATAATGCACAAAACCTAACTTATGATGTTTAATAGTTTGATTTTTAGAGTGCAAAGATAATGTCTTGATCAACAAATAACATGTGCTTCACACACTCAAATATGTTGCATGCGGGCACGCACACACATATATATGCATGCACTAGCTAGTTCATAAGCTTGCTTTCGGATTGTTCGTCTATCTAATGAAACACTTTATATATAAAACTGTTCCTAAAAATTGTCATAACTAAAACTGTCATAACCATCTATACATGTACGTGTCTATGTATGTGTATGCATATATGGTTTATGTTTTTGTAAACATCCTTAAAGTGCGTACTTGCAAAACATGTCAAAATAAAATAATATTATTTTTTTTATAAATATTACATATATATATAACGCTTATGTCTTCTATATGTATGTGTAAATTTACATTCTATAAAAAAATTAACATGTTATCTTTTTAACACATGCGTAACTTTTAACCATAAAAGTTTCGATTATGAATATGTTACTTTCTTAAAATATGAAATTTACAAATCCACATAAAAAACAAAAGTATTGTACATATGTATAATAATAATATTCAAAAGAAAAAAGAAAACATTTTGATTAAATTTTGAAAGATTTCATGGGTTTACACTCTTATAGATTGTTTACAAAGTATACAAGTTCTTAGGTCTTTTAAAGAAGCTCATATAATGTCGATGAGTTTGAAAGCATTTATGATAGAACAAAGAAAGATGATAATTAATGATAATAATTATAGATGAGATAAAAATTCTTAGTTTCTTACGGGTAAGAAATCGGGCAAAGTTTAATTCGTTAAGTTGGTGTCAATGGTGTAACTTTGATTTATCTTGTGTGGGTATGTAATTTGTGGTGATGTTCGGGTCTAGCTCTTTGTTAGTACCCCATTTTACTTTTTGTATCTGTATATGTTTATTAATAAATTGAGTTTGTTGGCCGTTCAAAAAAAAAAATAATGATAATAACAATAGTCTCACGATGATAAAGACGACAATATTCAAATGTTTCACACGTATGATACTCGTTGCCATGTTTTTGTTTGCTTTTTCTTCTCAATTGTAACACCATGAATCACATGTATACAACATAAGTTTGAAATATGCAACATTAAGATTACATTTTTTTTTAAAAAAAGCTAGGTATAAGTTTAACAGTTTGCACGTACATATATGTAACCTATTATATACTTAAGCTATTGTGTAACTTCTTTTATTAGATATGTGTAAACATATTATTAAATGTATTTGAAACTGGTCTTCATTTCTTCATAAATCGATAGTTGTGTGTAACAAGCAAAGTCCAACAAAGTTATATACATGTAACACATAAGATTGTATGTATGTAACAGTCTCATATTTAACCTTTATGTGTTTGTGTACTTTTATTTTATTAAAAAACAAGAAGAAATGTATAATGATATTTTTGTTGCATATACGCAATCTTCATCATGACGTTGTTTATCTTTATCATTATGCTATTTGTCTATCTTATTTGATTTGTGTATATTTTTTAATCAGATGGTTTTGAATGAAAAGATACAAATTTTTAAAGCATTTTTTTTCTTTTGTGTAAACTAAGAGAATGAAAAATAAAGAGAAAGAGATTGTGTGTGATTAATTTCGTGATATTGATTAATTATAAATAGGATTTCTATATACTTTTAAATATGTTTTGTGTATTATATTCTTACAATCTTATAATTTATTCTTTAACAACATTTATTTACAATGGTGTTTATATGTGTGTGTCCATGTGTGTATGTTTGTATGTATGTACAAACTAAGTTATTAACCCATGTATTACGAGTTAATCAAAAAAACATAATATATAGTCACCAATAAAAATTGATTTTTTCTAATATAGAGTATAATTAAAACTTCATATAATTTACTATTTTAAATAATAAAAACAATTTTTTTATTTTTTTAAACACTAATTTTTCAAAGTTTATTTCTTTAAATATTTTGTTTTAAAAAACTATTTTTGAAAATATAACCATTACACAACC
The DNA here is from genome assembly GCA_009363875.1 of Mikania micrantha. Taxonomy (NCBI): domain Eukaryota; kingdom Viridiplantae; phylum Streptophyta; class Magnoliopsida; order Asterales; family Asteraceae; genus Mikania; species Mikania micrantha. The sequence continues at coordinate 83,205,826 of CM018695.1, read as the reverse complement.
TTTAGCCATAGTTTATTAATATAGATAGATATATGTACATGGTATGTCTAGCAAGTTTTAACAACCATTAAACAACCTTTAGCCTTTACACGTTTTCATTTCCATAATTGTCCATGAAAAGTAGGACTTTTCTCTATCTATTGGAAAGTTGAAAAATTATATCCCCACATAATTAAACTTTTAACAAAATGCTAAAAATATGAATTTCATAATAACCGAATAAACATAATGATGAAACTTAATATGGAGAAGTATGCTTTACATGCCTCTACTTTTAGGTTTATTAAATAGAAAATTAAAGTAAATTATGACATCTTTGATTTTCACTTTAATAATAAGAAAAAAAAATTTTGAACGGCGAAGTATCAATCGTGTTAGCCCATTGTTTTTAAGCCATGTCATTAAGATCTAGTTACCTGGACCTCCCATGAGCCACCACAACCGTCCCAGGAGAAAACCTCACTGGGAAAATCCCCTAACCCCCTCAGACACTATTTCACTGCGGGAGAGATTTGAACCCAAGACATCCTATTTGAAAGAATATTGGGGTACCATTGAGGCACTGCCTCATCGGTAATAATAAGAAACAAATAAAATGAGTCGTCAACTACTTTAAACTAAGCCTGAAGTTATTTTTTTTTTATTATTATTATTTTTTTAATCAGGCATAAGTTTGACGTACGTGTTATACATTTAGACCTCACTTTTAAAAACCTAATTAGTTTAATTTGACTCAAACCCAATAAAAGCTCGAATAAATATACCTTCGAGAAACTTGACTAATTACTTAATTAGGGTAGTGTATATATATAAGCACACGTATTAATAAGGGGTATTTAAATATCTCACCTTGCTAATTTTATTTATTATATATTAATGAAATAAAAAACCAATTACATATTATCTTTTTTTAAACATATTTTTCTTTTACAGAAAAAAGTTAATTACATTTTTCCCATAACGGGAATATCTAGTTGATTTAAAGGTTATTTATATATATAATAAGATTCTTAGCAAGGGATATATGTAAAAATTCCTATAAATAATATGTATCTCATTAACGTTAACACAAAATAAAAACACAAAACATTATAAATACAGCTCTCGATTAATTTTTAAAAACTCCTATACTTGTACCAACCTTATTGCAATATATATTAATGTATATAAAAATTTAGTAAAGATCAACAAATCATTAGTTTATAACTAGCTTAGAAAACACACACACACATATATATATATGGTATTAGTTGTACGAATAAAATATTAAAAAGAATTGCCGGCAATATCACAGAATCAGTTAGTTTAGTTATATATCAACCAGAGATTATGAGTCAATGTGGGACTAGCCTACTTGGTAAAGGCATTTTCTGTTAAAAAGAAGGTTTTGGGTTCAAATTCAAGCGAGAATGAAATATTGGGTGTAATATAAGAGTAGGATAGTTGCTGTTCAAAAAAAAAGCTAGAGATTGTGAATAATGAAAAATAAAAGCTGTGATCAAAACTAAATGTCACCTGAAATCTGCAAACGTAGAAATCATCGCCATAAACTTGTCGCATGCGCTCCACCGGTTTGGAGGGACCCCTGGGAAAATAGACCACGCTCATGTTAACCAAAGCCTTGATCCGGTCCGGTCTAAACTGACAAAAGTACCATGAGATTATGGCACCCCAGTCATGACCCACCAAGTAAACCTTGTCTAACCCCAACGAGTCTAGCAAGCACACAAGGTCCCCAACTATGTGTAACGCGGTGTAGCTCGTGGTGGACGGTGGTGCTTCTGTATCACCATAGCCGCGTAGGTCAGGGGCGATAGCGCGGTAGCCTTTGGAGGACAGAAACAGCATCTGGTGACGCCATGTGTACCATAGTTCGGGGAAGCCGTGGACAAAAAGCACGGCTGGGCCTTCCCCGATCTCGGCTACGTGCATATTGATGCCGTTTACTTTGATGTTTTTATGTTGAATTTTCTCCATGTTTGTTTTGATGTTTCGTTGTTGTTGTTGGACGGAATTTATAAGCTGGATTTGATGGTTATTGACGTCTATGTGAATATGTGATGTGTATGGGCCCATGGAATTTGATGTGATGTGGGCTGGCTGCTGAGGAAGTGAAAATTTTAAATGGTGGGGGAGTTTTTTGACAAAGAAGCAGAGATGGTCAAACCGGTTTTTTTGAAATTGGCCGGTTCTGGTTTGACCGGTTTAAGGGTGAAACGGTTACGGTTTCAATTTCCCTGAAAACATGTGACCGTCTGTACCCACCGGTTCGGGTACAACCGATTCCGGTTCCGGGTACGTTGGCCACCTCTACAAAGAAGTGTTAATGCAAAATTTATTTACCATATTGATGTTGTTCACAAAATATTTACTAAAATAGTGTTTTGAAAAATGACCTATCAATAGTTAGATAAGCAATATAATATTTTTTTTATTAATTTAGACATTCTTGATTGAGATTTGAGCCAATGAGATTAGGAGTGAGAAAATTTATTTTTTATAAAACACATTAATTTTGATAAATATTTTTTCAACAACATTAATTTGGTAAATAAGTTTTGCATTGACACATATTTGGAAAAAAAAAAAAAAACTCATGATGGGGGAATACAAACATGGTAGATCTCATTAGTCATGAGTAAAAACAAAAGAATTTTTATTTTATTATATGGAAAGTTGCATAATATGCCATGTTTTTATAAACATACTAAACGTTAAATCAGATGTTTTACAGTTCACTAGTCGGATCGGATTTAAGACCAGATGATATAATAAATAGTTAAAAATACAAAAAATAAACACATTCAAGTAAACATAATTAATATTCAAACAAACATAATCATATTAAAAAAATGCATTGCTTAGTTTTAATGTTTAATTTTTTATATTTTAGTAGAAAAAAGAAAAAGAAAAAATCTAAATCCAGTCCAATCAGTGAATCGGATGATTCGTTTGAGGATGGTTCGGATGCCTATTTTTGACAGACCCCTTGGCTGGTGCAACCGGTCAATCAGGTTTTTAAATCATTGAAAGAATGTGATTTTTGTTTGAGGTGTTTATTTATAATATCAAAGGTATCAAGCCATTTTAATTTATCTTTGTTCATTTCTTTTACTACAAACAAAAGAAATACATATTAAAAAAATATATTCTTTTCAGTAAATAATCACATGATAAACAATTTTAGTTTAGGGCCATAGATAAAAAATTAAAAACATGAAATAAAAACTAAAAAAAAAGAAATATTTTTTATTAGACATTAAATATTTTCAATATATAAAGGCGTAGGACATTATATATATAAATGGATCAACACTTTACGATATATCGACTTTTAACATATTTGTGATAAGAGTTTGTCTGATTGTGTATGGTCGTCCTATTGGAACAATTCTAGCAATCTTGAGCTTGGGATTAAGTCCCAGTATTAATAGAGACACATAGAAAGTGACCGGAGGTGGTGTGTTTATCAGATTAAAAGGAAGTGGGGGCAAAAAAAAAAAAAAAAAGAAGTAAAAAGTAATTGATTGACAATCATCTCATTTAAAGAGATCCCAATACATAGTGGCCTATACTTGCAATGGTACAAGCAAATAATAAGCATTACATATATATTTCGAATATATACTAAACTAGGTTATTAACCCGTGTATAACACGGAGTTGTATAAATAATAAACGTTTGTTAACTTGATTACTTATAAAAAATTAGAGATAGATAAAGTAAACTTTTTAACATTTTCTAAAAGGAAAAATAGTACAATTTACAAATTTTTAAACACTTATTTATATACAAGATTGTATATACAATAACAATATTGTAATAAATATTTCATATGATGAAAATTACCTATTACATATAATAATAATAATAATATATAACAAATTAAAGTTTTCCTTAAGATGTTGATTAATTTTATCTAAGAAAGGAAAAATAAAAAATCACTAAAATGTGTTAAATATGATAGAATGAACTAAATATTCACAACAAATGTTTTAAAAATTATAATTAATAAAGTGTGATTATTATACGTATAAATTAAGAACTAAAACTTAAATAACATACTCATTATTATTTGACATATTGTATTTTTACCATCTAACGACATTAAATTATTAAAAAATATAAATATCCGTAAATAATAATTATTATCGCTATTTTTCATTTTTTTAGCTAGAATTTAAAACTTATGAATTATGTATCTTGATAATTCAAAGTATGAAATAATAATTAAAACTTTTGACATGATTGTAATTTAATTAACATTTAAAGATAATTTGACTTAATTAATTTACCTCATTTAAAGTATGAATTAATTATATTTATTAAATGAAATTAATTTTTAAAATGTCTATAATTAATATAGTATTGACATGTGGCAAATATATGACATGGATAACCTAAAATGATGCCATGTGGCCAATTGTTACTCTTTTATTAGGTAGTATAGATATAGATATATATGCTAAGATACACCCGCAATTGGTGCGGGGTAGGATAGATGCTCAAATTGTAACGAAACGTCTGAAAAGTCGATTGGGGCAATACTTTGGTGAAGATATTAGTGTACAGTAGGGATGATGGAACGTGAAGAAACCCTAACGTGTCCAATTTGAACCTTATGCGGACAAAGTGAATATCCCGCTCTACATTCTTGGTGCATTGATGTAAATAGGGTTTTCGGACAAATAGATAACAAAAACATTAGTAGGTGGACGTAGTGACTATAACAACTAAGTCTTTTGTAATGATGCATGAGCCCCCGTGACCCAACCATATGGCACCGTCATGCCACCGTCGCACCACCATCACCATGCCGCACGGGCATGAGTGTGTGACCACCTGTGTTGCTCATTCGACAGTGATAGTCATGGGGAGACCATCAAGCCTCACCAATCGCTATTTTTTTTTCATTAATTTTATACGGCAAAAAAACTACATATATCACTTATCACTTTTATTTTATCTTTATCATTACACTACTTTTAAACTTGCAATTGTTACCAATACTTTCGTTGCGTGGCACGCGATTAAGTCCTCCATTACGTATTTTCTTTTTATAATTGTTTTAAGATATAATATATTTGTCTTTTTAATGTGTGGCAGATGAATGTATATGTATTGATTCAATCGGTTTTTGTAATATTTCTTTTTCTTTGTGATAAGAACTTCAAATTTTAAATTTGAATTTCATTTATAACTAAAAACAAAGAGAAAAGTAATTTGAGTTGAAAATATAGATTCGGCTAAGTCAAACTTCCTAATTATAAAACTTGATATTTTATTTTTTTTAAATATTAGTTAAAAATCTAATCATATCAAACTTCTCATTTTTGATTAATAATTTTGAAATTAAAAAATTTTCAAAATAAATTATCAAGATACTCAATACAGAAATTTTAAATTATAAATATTAAAAGAAAGATTAACGATAATAATTATATTTTATAATTGGTTTCTAATTTGTATAATTATTAAATCTATGATCATTTTGCAATTGATATTTATTTTGAATTTACTTCATTCTGTAAATTCGTATAAAAAATATCTCAAAAAAATCATTTTCCAATTTTTTAATCTTAATTGTTAACTCGTATTAGTTTTGTAATACACGGCGTAAGTAAGCTAATTATTAAATAAAAAACTTCAGCAGCAGCAAAGTGAGATATATGCTTTGACTTAATGATTCTTCAGATTGCACTAAAAGCATTTCTCACGTGTTTTTTTTATTCAAAATTATATTTGTTGGTCGCTAATCTTCTTGAATCAATGTGTTTTTTTAAATTGGATGTTGTCATTGGGTTTGGTAAAAAGGTAGGGTGGTTTACACGTATTGACTAATTAAACGTAATTTGTGTTGACTTCGCATCCTTTAATCCATATACTGTTCGTTTTGTAGCACTTAAATCCACACTAGTTTTATATGATTAAACATCAAAAAGATGTTACTATGTGAAAAATGAGGCCGATTAAAACTCGTGCATTGCAATATGATTGTTTGATTAAAATAATGTATAAAGTTGTGGCTGATCAATTATAAATACTGAAATATAGATAGACAATATTATTGTGTCTTATTCGTTGCAACATATGAATTTTAGGAAGATTTAAAACGTAGATATACAACACTATCGTGGTACCCAACCAACTCTTAATAAGATCAATGCAAATCTTTAAGGGTTCTTCTTACAACTTTTATTGTACATGTGTAAGATTATATTTACGTGTATGTGCTAATTCGTAAACGTTTAAGATTTTTTTTTAAAAAGTATACGTGTAAGATTATATTTACGTGTATGTGCTAATTCGTAAACGTTTAAGATTTTTTTTTAAAAAAAAATGAAAGTTTGTGTTACATGGTATATTGGAAAGCTATGAATAAATTACATCCAAAAGCTGAAAAACCGAAAAGATAACTAAAATATCATGTCTTTGTAAAAATTAAAATTATGAAACCTGAAGCATATTTAAAAAGGGAAAAAATATATCACATGTAACCCGACTGAAATATAGACGGGATCGGCTTTGACTAATTTTTATAGTGAAACGTATAAAAGTAAAAATATATTAGACTTAACTCAATCGAAAGCATAGACAAACTCGATTTTGATTAATATTTATATTGAAAATTAGTTATCAGAAAAACGTTACAACATTAATTTAAATTATACAAAATTATTATATTTAAAAAGGAAAAGAAAAAAAGAAGAAAGAAAATGCTTTGGAAGGATTCGATCTCTTGAACTCTCGAATAATCAAACTGAGAATTAATATCTCTTCTAAATGCTATTTGTTTGAACTACAACCAACAAATATATGTATTAGATCATAAAAGGGGTAATTTTGTAGAAACATAACCAAGTTTCAATTTTGTTTCAATTAAGTTACTTAAACTTTTTTTTGTTCCAATTAGATTACTTAACTTTATTTTATGTTTCAATCCTAGATATTTGACCTATATAACTTGTAATTATAAATCTTTTTATATTTTTTATTGTATGATGACATGACAATAACATGGATTTTGAAAATTAATTTTAATTTATTTAAAAAAATTGCAAAAAAATTTAAAAAATTAAAAAAAATTGAGATAATATTTAAAAAATTGTAACAATAGTTGGTTTATGGCAAATTAAAAAAAAAAAAAAGACAAAATGCCAAACTATGTCTAAAAGTTGTAAAAATAGTTGAATTATGTTTCAGTCATTTAAAGTTGTAAAAATTAAAACAAATCCAGCAACAATTTAAACTGTTTAGCACATAAAAATGACAAATGAGCCCATGTGCTTTCATAATCAAAAGCTTATGGAAGTGAAAACAAAAAAAAACAACGTAAAAAGGGCTGCAAGGGAACGTATTAGGGAGTGAAGAAAACCGTGCGTATATAACCATATTTGCATATTACTTTCATCACGTTAATCATTTTTCTTCGTATATTTGATCAAGTATCGTGCATATGAAGAAAATTGTTGTTACCTGTAGGTTTTGTTTCCGGTTTTCGTCTACGTATGTTTCCGGTGGCGGTGTGTCACGGTTGCGATTCGTTTCTGGTCTTGGTGTATTTCTGGTTGAGTTTCCGGTCTTGTCTCGGTCACCGGTGGCGGTCTTGATGCGTCTTTGGTTTGGGAATATGAAGTTGAACGTGGCCTGAGAGAAGAAGATGGAAATACGCACAGGTGAAAAAGATGAACCCTACTTTAGTCTGGGAAGAAGATGGAAATACGCACATCTACTTTCGTCTGGGAAGAGCAAGGGCCGTGAGGGTTTTTAAATTTTGTTTTTTGGATTATAAAATTTGAGTTTACCTATTATACAGGTTTTTTATCTATAATTAGAACATAAATCAAAGTTAAGTTATCTAAATGGAACAAAAAAAAGTTTAAGTGACTTAATTGAAACAAAGTTGAAACTTGGTTATGTTTCTGTAACATTTTCCCATCATAAAAAGAGCAAAGAAAAAGAAAAAAAAAAGGCAAGGAAAAGAAAATGTTGGACTCGAACTCTTGATCATTTGAGAAAAGAGTCTCAGCTTTACCAACTCTTCTAAATATACATTGGTTTACAACCCAATCAACAAATATTTATATTAGATTTATAGTTCATTTTGTCTTTTACGTGGCTAACGCCAACAAATATATATTAGCTTATAGTTCTTGTGGGTGGCTAACCAACGGATCAAGAGTTTCGGGCATGAGACAAAATAAAATTGGGCCCTTGATGTTTTATATTTTTCTATAATTTTTTTACATATAATACATAAAAATGAAGTACAATAAATTTTCAGGCTCCTAAAAAATCATGCACAAGGCGGTCACCCACTTTGCCCTTCCCCTAGGCCGGTCCTGTGTATAGTGGAAGGGCTAGAGTTAAAGGATTAAATCGAGATACAAGTGGTGTTAATTGTGTCAGGTTGGCGTGTTAACGGGTTAACATGTTGCGGGTTCACGGGTTGAATTTTGCAACCTGAACCTAACTCATATACTTATTCGTGTCAAAGTATTCAACCTAACCTAGATTGTCATAAATTTGGGTCAATCCGAACATAACATGTTTAGCCCATTTATGTAAACTAATCAAACAAATTTATAGATTGTAAGATGGTTGTTGGTTGAAATCATATCAATTGTTTAGTATGTTTGTATGAATAACAAATAGTTAATATAATGTTTCTACAAAAAATTAATATAATTACATAAATCATGATCATAACGTGAAATATAAAATACTCTTTTATATAGCTACCCGCATTTGTAAATGATTTTTTTTTTGTGAATTTATCAATTAAATTATAGTAAATAATCAAAAAGAAAAACAAATAAATATATGTTACAATAAAAGGTTAATTTTTAAACCTTAAGCAGGTTAACGGGTCAATCCGTTTATAAAACGAGTCAATCCAAACCTGACCCGCTTTATAAACGGGAAAACCCGAACACGACCGGTTTTCTAAACGAGATGATTCTTGTGGTTTGTTATTATTTCACTCTTGATCCCTATATATTCATAAATTGTCCTTATGGTCCCAAACTTTAGACATTTGTAACATATATAGTCCTTTGGTCACCAAATTACACTCACATAATTGATCAAATTACACTCACATAAGTGTTTTATGTGTTACAAATATGTAAAGTTTGAGACCAAATAGGTAATTTATGATACCTAAGAACCAAAAATAAAATACTAGCAAATCATATGAACTATCTTGGTAATTAATCTAACATGAATTCAATTTCATAGTAAAAATTTGTTTCTGGTTGGATATCAAAATTTTCATAATTGGACTCAAATTATATAATGATGAATATGCATGCATGTAAAACGTGCATGCATGTAAAATGTGAAAGCCCCTATCCCTTGACTTTTCATCATAGAGATTTTGGGTTTTAAAACTTTTGTTATAGTAGGGTAGGAGGCTTTAATTCGGATTTCCTCCTTAGATAGTTTCAGGTTCAGCTCTTAACTATAGAATCAAGTAATTGAAATGATTGAAATCCCGTCACACGAGATTTTGGCTTTAAAACCGGTTTCCAAACCGGTCCGAACCGGTTTCAAACCCCTCAAAACCGGTTTCAACTCATTCAAACCGGTTTCAACCCATACAAACCGGTTCCTATAGGTTTGGCATCCCCTTCTATCAAACCGGTTTCCAAACCGAACCGGTTTCACTCCAAACCGGTTTAGGACCATGCTTGACCAAACCAAACCGGTTCCTAAACCGAACCGGTTTGGCAAAAAAAAACCGGTTTGTGTACCACTATCCATGTAAAATTTAGAAAAAACTTCTCTTTACGTGGTTTGATAATTCTAGCCCTTTTGCTCCAAACTTTTCTAAATGATCATTATGCTCTGTGTAGTTTGACATTTTAACCATTTTGCTCCAAATTTTTCCAATATGTATCCATTATACTCCATTTTTTTTTCGAAACCACAGTGAGTAAAAGAGTTATAATTGTCAAACATATGAAGCAAAATGGTTAACCTGTCAAATCACAAGGAGCATAATGATCATTTTAAAAAGTTTTGAGAAAAATGGTTAAAACGGTTGAACTACGGGAAGCAAAAGAGAAGTTATTCCTAAAATTTATTACAACTAAACTAAGCTGTCTTTATATCTTACACCTCTAATAAAGAATACAATATTTTCTATTTTTACCGCATCTACCTAATAACTTTAACATTTATCATCATTATCATAATTTTCTCATTTAAAATTTAGTATATAACAGTCAGTTATTTTTAGTCATAAAACTTTATAATTAGTCAACATTGTTTATTAAAAGAAACAAATCAAAACTTTCGTTTCAAAAACCAAATCGATTAAACCTTTTAATTATAGTAAAACTTTCTATGTTCACATAAGTTTTTTTCATTTTTTATTTTTATTATTCTTATTTTGTCATTCCATGATTTTCATCGGAATCGCTTTCGTAAAATAATATATAATATATAAATAAAAAAAATTAACTAATATATAACAAATATTCAATCTTTATTTCAATTATATAATTAGTGTGTCTTTGTATTTCCTATGAATCTTTTTTATGCTTTCTTATTAATAAGCTAGATACCCGGTTTTTTGTATTTATAAAATCATTTATTTCAAGTTAATTTGCTTGATTATTAAAGAAAATTAAATCATTAACTTTTTTGTGTTTTTTTAATTCATTATTCAATTAACTAAATCATTATATTATACAAATAGTGTAATTGTGATGACGGGTGTCACCGTGTCAGTACATCTCCTTAGCCGAGCTAAGAGATATCCCAACCTACTTTCAACCCGGATGACGGGTAGCTCGGACAAGCTTACCCGAACCACCAACAATGCGGATAAGCTTGGGCGACACAAAGAAACGAGTAATATGACCACTGGGTAAAGGAAGTGGTCATACAAATAAAGAAGGTCTGCAAAGTGTTTCTGCATGGAAAATAGCAATCAATCCTTTTGATGAAAGTTCATGCAATAACACCACTGCATGACTAGCAGGACATGACCACTTCATGATGTGACTTGGACAATTTGGTGATAAGTCAAACATTAACACCAAATTGGAAACATTACCATGATCAAGGTATACAGATCAGATTCTTAGAAGATAACGTCTGGAAGAGGAAGATGCTGTCTTGACCAAGCCCAAAGCTCAACAGCTATAAAAGAAAGACTTAGAGATCCAAACGGTACAACACATTGAACTCATACATTCTCACTATCTTCATATACTCAGTTGTCTTCTATTCCTCCTACGACTGGTTCTTATTCTCACGCCCCGACCACAAGAGACTCATCCTGTGGGTGAGACTAACGGTGCGTTTTGTGGTGATCTTAGCATGACCAAGTCATTAGCCGGACGTCGGAGGTCGTTACAGCAACAAATTGAGTTATGAGGAGTTGCTATCTAAAATTAACTTGGTGTTTGCAATAATGGCTATATTTTAAAGGTTCGAATCAATAGAAAAACAGGCAACAACCCGACAGACAGACTCACCCACTCACAAGTTCTCTTCATTGTGTGGTTTGAATCAGGTTCAGTTTTAGTTTTTTTTATAACTTTTTAAGATCGATAAGATTTTGATTTTTGAGTTAAAAGGTAAAAGAGCGTTACACATACCGTAAGTAATTATGAGAATCTCTAAAGCTTCATTTTAATAATTTCATATCAAATTGATAGTATGAAATTTGCTCTTCACTTCTGTCTTCTATGATGATATGAATTAGGGATCTCCATTTGGTACTGAGTACCGAAACCGAACCGGTACTGTACCAGTACCGTACCAAACCGGTACTAAACTGGTAGATTCGGTACAATATTCGATACCTACTATTCCATAAATTTTTTACCAGTACCGGTACGGTACGATGCTAATACCAATTTAAGATTATTATTTTGTAATAAATACCAATTGATTAGCGATACAGTACCTACTTTTTCAAAAATTCAGTATCGGTATGGTAGCGATACAGTACCGATCTCATCCCTAGATATGATTAGTGATAAAAATTCTTGAAAACATAGGATAAAGGTTAAGAGATTTTCATTTTTAAGATATAGCTTAAAGATCCTAGTCTTAGGTATGGTCTTAGTTTTAACAGTTGTTTTTATAAATAGAATGTTAGTTTGATATGTTTATGTTTTCTACTTCTTTGTGTGGGGCGTGATGTATGTTATATATGTTTTTTTCTCCCTTGGTATTTATGTATTATGTTATTTGGTTTTATGTGTCCTGTTTGACACTACGTATTTTTTATGTATGTGTTATGTAATTATGTGTTTAGATGTTTGATTAAGTATGTTACTATGTTTGTAATTTGTTTTTTTTTGTAAATATATCAATATACAAAAAAAAAAAAAAAAAAAAAACTAGAGCTACTAGCCGAGGGTCATTTTAGAAGCATCATCTTTAACCCATTTTAAGATAGGTGTAAGTTTGGCTTCATCTATCTGGACAATCCCTCTTATACCTGATTTAAAAGTGAGAATTTGCTAGGTATGCTTGTTTGTTTGTTTGTTTGTTTTGGAATCTAGTGGTTCAGAGATTTGGGACATTTAGATATGTGTACCTTATAAAGCATGAAGTGCAAGTCTCTAAAGCATTATGAATAATTGATGATGTGTTTGTTAAGTATAGAGATATGATGTAGTGAGAAAGTAATAGAGAAGCATGGACATTAAGAAATTGGCTTCGGTTCTTAAGAAGTCTTATCCGCATAAAATGATGGATAAAGCCCTTGAAAAACATAGGGATTATATTGGTAGGTAAAGTTTCCTCTAAAAAGTTTTTTTTGCCTAAAAATGCTAAGAAGGATTTTTAAAAACTCGAAAACCGACCCAAACAAACTCCGATTGTATTCATTTTTACGTCATTGGAACCGGCTTGTAATTCCCTAAAACCTAAACCTTAAATCATAAACAATAAACTCTAATCATAAAACCAAAATTATAAAAGCAAACCCTAAACCTAAAGATAAAACTAAAAGCTAAAAAAACATGCCCTAAAATCCAAATCTAAAACTAGTTGTTAAAGTTAAAACCAAAAAGCAAATATTGTAGGGTTCGATGAGACGGTTCTAATGCCATCGAAATGAGCTCAATCGGAGTTCGTTTGGGTCGGTTTTAATGATTTTAAAAATCATTTTCAGTCTTTTTAGGCAAAATAGACTTTTCATTTGATCATTGCACTATATTGGTATATGTAAAAAAGTGGTATTTTATATTGGTCAGTTTATGTCCAATGGTAGTTCTTCTATTTTAAATAATTAAAGTCGGTTAGTTGGTTATTTTTAGTCAACTAATTAGAGTTGTTTGTTTTGTGTTAGCATGTTAATATGGGCCGATAACAAGCTTCCTGATGCTACAAAGAGTGGGCTTCAGAATGTTGGGCTGGAAACTACTTGGGCCCAAGATTACTGATGCTACGGTGAAGAGATTAAAGAGTGGAGAGATAAGATCAAGCACTCTCTTTCATTGTTTTTAAGATTCGTTTTACTTTTCTTCTTGGTAGTCGAGAGTTCTCTCAGAAAAGTAGAGTTCTGTTCTTCTTCTCGATCGTTTAGGGTTCTTTGTTTTTTATGATTTCTTATCAGAAATCATGTTTTGGTAGTGTCCGGTTGTATTAGGTTCTCAAGTGAGTGTGTTGTTAAAGTGTTTTAGGGTTTTGACTTTTGAGTCGTATTTAGATCGAGATGTAATAGGTTTAGTTTAGAGTCTTCTTGGTTTGTATTCTGGTTTATTGGTTAATATTGACCACAGGTTCATTTGAATCTGTAAGTTGTTCATTCTGAGATTTTTGACAGTATAGTTTTCAAGTAATACAACACTACAAATTGTGTTACACTATTGCATAACTTATATATATCTAGTTCATGTTGGAATAACAATTTATCATCCTAATTTTATTTGTTGATTACAACACTTTTAAAGATGTTTCTTTATTTATTATATGCATGTCTTGCAATAGATCATGAATTTTGATATGAATACAAGTGCTATACGATATGTTCATGGAATTCGGTACCAAGATATAATTCGGGTCAATATGTTTCAGTTGCAAGTTATTTAGAGAATCAAAAAGAGTAAATTACAAAAATCATCTTTTATATATAACAGATTTCATCCTTAAACTTCAAAAATTACGCTAGACGTCCTTTATCTTCATGTTTTATAACAATTAAGTCCTTTACACATAACTGAGTTAATTTTTCTATTAAATTTATATAAAGCGACCATTTTATCCTTATTATAAAAAGGATGAAACATGCAAATATTTATATAATTAAAGCACATGCTATGTAATTTGTTATTTCTGTTGACTTTTTTTTTGTTTTCTTTATTTTTTTTCTTTTTCTTTTATTTTTAGCATTTTTATTTAATAACTTGTTAATCAACTAATATATTCGTCTATATTATAAAGAAATATATATATATATATATATATATATATATAATATATTTATCTTCATTTGTTTAGATTATCTTAATTTAAATTTTTAGTTGTATTTTGAGCTATATGTTTAAATTTCCAATTATATAACTTATTCTTTATTTATATATTTTTTTTCCATCGAGATTCTTTGAGGTATTTTATTTTGAATTTTCACTTAAATTTGATTTTAAAAAATTTATAAATGTTTTTGTTAATGTAACCAAAAATCTGTTAAAAAATGAAATATATTTAACCGAACCGGCTCATCCAAATTCAATTTGATTCTTTTTATTATAAATTGAACAAACCGAATTCAACTAGATAAAACTAAATAAACTTGTTAAAAACCGAAAAAACAGTTTAATTTATCCTAACATACATAATTCAATCAAACAGAAACAAGTTATGTGTCCACCAATTAGGTTTTATTCGGTTGAATTCAGTTTATTTAGTTTGATTTAACCACATTATTTGTTTTTAAATTGATTTATTTGGTTTAATCGGTTAATTAGTTTGAATTTGGTTTATAACCAAAGCCAAAGCAAATTGTATTTGGATGAATTCGGTTTGGTTAACAAATTTTTGAATTGGGTTCAATTTGGTATGGTTACTGTTAAAAAAATGGTTCGATTTGGAAGGGTTACACATAAAAAAAATTAAAACTGATTATACCAAATCTAGTAAAATGCACAAACCGATAACAATACCTTTAAACACTGATAGTATTAACGGAATTTTGTTAATAAAAAATTTATATAAATAAAGAGTAAATTAGAACTAGAAATATAATTATATCGCTTAAAATATAACTCGAAACTTAAATCAAGACAATCTAATCAAATGAAAATATATATATTATGAAATAAAAAAATAAATGTATATATATTTGTATTTATAATATGCATGAATAATTTAGTTAATTTATAAATTAAAAAATATATAAAATAAAAATGCTAAAAAATCAAAGAAAACGACAGATCAAAGAAAATAAAAGAAAAAAAATTAATATAAAGAGCAAATTTCGTAACACGTCCTTTAACTATATAGATAATTACGTGTTTCATCCTTTAACAATGAGGGTAAAATGTTTTTTTTTAAAAAATTTAACAGAAAAATTAACTATGTTAGGTAAAAAGGACATGATTGTTACAAAGCACAAAGATAAAGGACGTCTGATGTAATTTTTGAAGTTTAAGGATGAAATCTGTTATTTGTTATATAGATAAAGGATGATTTTTGTAATTTACTCAATCAAAAACTTCCATCTATTTTATTTTTGATTCTTGAATTGTAAAACATCATTCAATTGTATATTTTAATAGATTTTATGCTTGATTTTGAAATAGATTTTTCCTGAAAAGATTATTAATTTTTAAGAAATTAAATTGATTTTGGGAGAAATAAAGATAACGACCTTTTATTTTCACTTTCAACTTTTGGAGAAGAATGTTATGTAGTTAAGATGGTATATAGTATTATAGTTGAGGTAAATGGTTGTTTTACTAAATTAAAGAAAGATATCGTTATACAAAACCATCTTTATTGCATATCAATTATCAAGAAATGTGAGAAAAATCTATGCCAAAAAAACTAGATAATAAAATGATCATTAATAAGTATGTTTCTTGTAAATTTAACTCATCTTTGTGTGACATTTCTCTAGAAAATTAGTAGTTTGAATAATTCAATTAATTCTACAAAAAAAAATATTCAAAATAGAAATAATAAAATATGTTTCATAAGAGGGAAACAAAAACCAAAAAAAATATAAAATAAATTGGAAAGAATAACAAATCAATATTGTTTTTTAAGCTCAAGTTGACACATATTTCAAGAAAAGTATGACGCACTCTTTTGTATCATGGAAGTTGCTCTAAATTAACGTTATATGTACATATGTGTATGTGCTTGAGCAAAACCAAAATTATATTAGTTTTGAATTTATTTCACTTATTTTTGTGAAAATAACGTTAAAAGGATTAGGTTGATTAATTTCAAATGATAACTCTAAGTCGATAATTCTTTCTGAGTAGTCTATCTTAATTGGGATTTGGTAAGGTTTATCATTATTTTTTTCCTTCAAATCCTACTGAATAGTGAAAGTATATTGGGTAAGTTGTTTTTTTGTTAGTTTTTTTGCTCTAAATTAAGTTTATGTACATTTGTAAATTGTTTTTTGATTATATGTTGCTGACTTATTTTGTTACTTTAGTTCACTAGGCATGGGATTCTGTCAAGAAATACCATATCATAACTTACAAATTCCTTATTAATACGTGATTAATAAAAGAAAAACAAAGTTTACAGATTTGGACAACAAATACAAGAAACATACTAAAAACTCTTATACAAAATCTCACACAACTATATCTAGATCATCATTATGATGATCATATAACAAAAAATATAAAGAGAAATCTCACGAACAAAACTCAAAAAAGGCTATCAAAGAAATCCATAAAAAATTAAGAGGAAAACTTCAGGGAAATTGAACACGGAGAAAAAGATTGAAACTTTTAACAAATAAATAAAACTCTCTGTAATCTCCTTCAAGCTACCGACAATATATATATATATAGGGGATGAAATTTTTTATAACCCTTATCTTTTGTTACAACTACATAACCCTCATCCAATGGTTACTTTAAAAAGGTAAGTGTATAGGATCGTGACACGTGTCAATTTCCTTTTTTTAATTAAGAAGGCATTTAGGACATTTGTTATTTAAGTAAAGTTTACCCCCTTTTTTTTAAACATTCATAACTTTTTTATACTATATTATTTTTTTAAAAAAATGCACCATTATACTCGTCTCATTTTTCTCTTTAATTTCGTTATGGTCTCGACTAGTTTTTTTTTTTGATATCATGTATTTACATAATTGTAACAATCTTAAAGATAGCAAATTAATTAGAAATTTTTTCTAACAATGGTAAATTACAGTAATGTAACATAAAATGAAGTAATGTAACACAAAATGAAGTAATTTACAATAACATAATTAACGGTGACGTAACACATTATTTACAGCGATGTAAATTTTCTTTATTTCCCGTTATAATGTTGACTAGTTTTTTAAATTTTTTTTCTCATTGTCAATTATTTACATCGATGTAACAAGCATAAATATAGCACATTATTTTGAATTTTTTCTAACAATGATAAATTACAGTGATGTAATATAACACATTATTTTATTTTTTTCTATAACAAAGATAATTACAATGATAAATTACAGTGATGTAATATAACACATTATTTTGATTTTTTTATCTAACAATGATAATTATAGTGATGTAATTTATCTTTGTTCGAAAACAATTTAAACTAATTTGTTGTATTTAGGCTCGTTACAAATTAGGGATGAACAAAAAGCCAAAAAAAACCGAACCGAAACCGAATTAACCGGAAAAACCGAACCGGAACCAAATTAACCAAAAAAACCGAACCAGAACCGAATTAACAAAAAAAAACGAAACCGAATTTTGCGTCAATGTAAATTACATCACGGTAAATTACGTCAATGTAAATTATATCACTGTAATTTATCATTGTTAGAAAAAATTTCATATAAATTTGTTATATTTAAACTCGTTATAATGATGTAAATATATGGCATCTAAAAAAAGTAAAAAAAAAATTAGTCGAGACTATAACGGAATTAAAGAGAAAAATGAGACGAATATAATGGTGCAATTTTTTTTAAAAAAATAATATATTATAAAAAAGTTATTCATATTTAAAAAAGAGGGGGGAAAAACTTATAAAAGGTAAAATGACTATGATGCCCTTTCTAATATTATAATTAAAAGCTTATGTGTAACTTTGTTATTGGTTGAAATGAGTTATGTAGTTGTATCAAAAGATAAGGGTTATAAAAATTCCATCCCCTATGTATGTATGTATGTATGTATGTATGTATGTATGTATGTATGTATGTATGTATGTGTGTGTAGATAAGTGAGCACGGCCTAACAATCCAAACGGTCCAGTCTAACAGAATTCCAACTATATCCAGAAGTCTAAATAGCTCCAACTAGCCCAACAATAATCCTGTACCACTCACATGTCATAAAACAAATAAAGCATTATAAACAAAATATTATGAAAATGATAATTATCTTTTTAACAGATTCACTCTCGTATGGAACAAAATTCGTTTTGTTTATAATGCAATATGACAAAGCAGTTTTAAATTAAAATGTAATTTAATTGTGTGATGACATGATATTAACATACTCCAGCATTGAACAAGTATAAAACTAGTTGATTTATGTAACTAACAATTCAACACTTCTATCAATGGCATTACAACATAGTATTTTCTCGGTGGTGGGATAATGCTTAGTAACTAAATGGTCATGCGTTCAAAACTCATAAGAAGGTTTTTTCAAAGTATTGAACCGGTGACTTGGTGGTGGATATGATCGGATAAAATGCTAGTGACACAATGATACTTCAATGATCCAGTGATCCAAAAATTAGCGGTTTCAAAAAAAAAACAATTCATCACTTCTATCACATTTACTTTATTGGTCCCTTGACGATTCCAAAACATAAAGGCGCGGGTAGACTAGTGTTAGGATTCAAGTTTACAACGTTTGTGACAAAGGGAGAAATAGGGAAGTACACATGAATTATCATAAAAAATTAAGTATAAGCATGTAAATATGTTGAATTTCAGTTTTTGTTTCAGATTGGTTTAAAATCACCAACTCGCATTCAACTCAAAATATAATTCATACATTCTGTTTGGATAGTGATTCAAAAACGAATCCATAATTCGGTTCGAATACTAACCTAATTCAAGAATAATTGTTGGAGAAATTCGTCAAATCACTTGGAAATCTATCATATCGTGTTTGAATCACTATCCGAAATCAATATTTCTTCCCCTTCGAGTCAAGAAATTTAATTATGGGATAATCCAATAGAAAGAAAATTCGTGATATGAAATTTCGATTGAATGATCTTATTCTGCGAATTCGTTCTTGTTTATCATCGCCACCAGGGGCTCTGCCCCTTGGACCCCGCTAGGGGCGCTGCCCCTAAGACCCCGCAAGGGGTGCAGCCCCCTTGACCGCTTGATCTAGAGCTCAGAAATATTAAACGAGTGTGCACTCCGCACCTCCAACTTTTTAATATTCCTTTACAACCAATTACACTAAAATATACAACATAATTCAAGGATAATATTGTGTGTATGATTTTGAAATTCCAATTTCCTTATGACTGAATATCATAATTTTCATAGTCGGACTCGAATGATAACAATGATCAATGTACATGACTACATGCATGTACAAAAGTTGAAGCATCTTGTAAATATGCCCGGTTAAATACTTCAATTTCTCTCTTGGGTCCAAGATTTATATACAAAGGCCCATTAAAGTTATAGTAGGACAATTGGGCTTGAAGTAGGTAGGCCAGATTTTCATATATTAGGTTTTTTGTATGTGATTAACATTTTTTAATCCGTTTATTAAAAGTAAGTCAAGTTCTCGATTCGAATCTAAGAAAGGTTTTCTCTAAGTATTAAATTTTCTTCTAAACTGGTGAATTGATGATGAATATGATCGCATGTTACCACTGATTGCACGATACTCTTTGATCCATCAATGATTAAAATTAGTCGTTGAAAAAAAAAAGTAAGTTGTAAACACAAGTGTTTACGTTATACAATTTTAAATAACAATTACATACAGGAGATCAATGCTTGACCGAGTTTATTATGATAAAGTATTAGGGTTAACTTACATACTTTCTCATCTCAAGATTTTTATTAGTTACTGTTTTAACTTTAAAAGTTTGTATTGTGTGTTTAAAAGGTATACTTGATAAAAATTTTATGTTATATAAAATTATTATTTTTATTCTCTTAATATCTTCTACTTCTAATAAACAAGTAACTTAAATTACACTTGTTAAATTCTTAAATCTTTAATGACATCTGTCAAATTCTTAAACTACTTTTGACATATGTCACATTTTAACCATGTGATCTAATTCCACCTCATATTAAATGCTTATATATTCTCTTTCATATTAAATTATTAAATTAAATACAATAACTAATAATTTTAGTTTTGCACTTTTTTATTAATAATAATTTAATAATAAATTAAAAATCAAATCTTTATATTAAAAAATATATTTTGAAGATAAAAATTATATCAAACAATTTTTCTATGAAAACAAAACCTAAAAGTTTAAACAACAAGATTTCTATTTAAAAAAATAGTTTTTAATACAATTTTTAAAATAAAATGTAAAAAAATAGCGTGAACTCAATAATATTTTATCTCAAAAATCGTTTTTAAATCCTAAATTTTTATTGGTTTCTATATAATAATTTTTTATACAATCCGTGTAATAAACGGGATATTAACTTAGTGTTTTAATATATAATAGAAATAATGTTTATATCTATTAATTACAGGTTTTCAAGATGAAATAAAATGGTTAATGGTTAATGAAAATTCATTGACGTTTATAATAATTCCCCTTCAAAAAAAAAAATTCATTAATTACTTAATGTTCGTCTTCATAAAAATATCAAGTATAGAAATAAATTATGATACTTTCTTATTTAATTTTTTTAAAATAGCATAAATATGCTACTTTTATTTTTTTAAGTTTTTCAAGTTCAATTATACTTTACTCTAGTTTGGCCTCATAATCTCTCTATTTAAACAACAAAAATCTACAAAATAGATTAGTGTTATATTAACATACACATCCTTAATTACTATATATTCAACTATGTGACACATTCCTTTAGTTATAATTATGTTCACCTGAAATCCAACGATTATCTTGTCCACATATTCTACACGTGTGTTGAAACATGGCCTTATCAATTGTATCTAACTAATGACGTACGCACATCTAGCCTAATGCATGAAGCATAAAATTTCAACATAACTTATCAAGCATGAAAATACCACATGAGCATAGGGGCTAACCTTTTGAAAAGCCCAAGGTGCCACGAGTCCTTCTGTTTTTCCTCTCAAAAGATATATTAAGTATTTTTTCGTCATAAAATTTTATAAGTATTGAGTTCGGTATTCTTTGTTTTTCTTCTTAAAAATCATTCGTACTCGTCAGAATTTATGTTCAAGCTCCGTCACCGCAAGAGTATATGAACTGCCATTAACATTGGTTTCCTACCAAAATCCATACTATAGGTGAATACTTAAACCCAAGGGCTTCTAGCCTAGTGGAAGCCCCTTGATTTCTCTTATAAGAGGCCTTGGGTTGTAGTCTCACATAGAGCAAATATTGCTCTGAGTTGAGCCAGATATTTTCCTACTTGTAGATTTCCTCCTGAACGGATGGGTCAGGTTATTACGCTCTGTTATTCGGATGAAAGGATTTTCTATTTGTCAGGATGTTTCTGGATGATCAGTGTTTGCCGTTAAGAAAAAAGGTGAATACTTAAGAGTTCGATGTTTTTATTTGTGCCTTAAAGACACTAAACAACTAAGGAAAATGCATAAAAAGGACCACTAGCTAGAGGGCCACTAATGAGACAGCCTTAGGGTTGACCATTATAATCATATGTATTTACTATGATTGGACCTCATATACTCGTACTTTCATATGCCTTCATTTGGTCATTATTTAATAATACACGTGGCATTATGTGATTGATCCGATTTAAACACAATTTGCAGCCTCGCTCCCTCTCACACCCATCCAAACAAGCTAATGTCCCCATCATTTGGAAGTAGATCATTCATAAGTAGGCCTGTAACCAAACCGAAAAGTTCGTGTTCACAAATTGTTTAGCGAAAAGTTCATTTATGTTCGCTTATTTAATAAATGAACGAACATGAACACACTTAGTGTTCGTTTATTTTTGTCTCATGTTCGTTCATTTTTGTTCATGAAATGTTCGGTTATGTTCGTTTATTTATGTCCGTTAATGTTCGTTAATGTGTTCGTGTTCGGTTAAATCTAAATGAACGAACATGAACATGCATGTGTTCGTGTTCATTCGGTTCGTTTACAGGCCTATTCAGAAGATTGGGGATGCTTATCTAAGAAAGAGACTTTCGTATTCAAAAAACATGTTGCAAAACAATCTTAAGATATGCTACAAAATCGGTATCATGTCTGGGGTTTATCACGCAAAAGGATTTTCCGGTCATCAAAATAAAAAAAGGTATCCTGGTTTGGGTATACTTTCCCTTGTCTATCATTAACTCAAGTATGGGAGCATTTTAGAAGTTGCAAATTTTGATAGTGCCTTGTGCTACTTAAAAAACAACGCGTTACTACCGAAAACCATCATTGATAAGTAATTAAAACAAATGTATCCGTAACTCATAAGTAATTACCGATACATATCAAAGGGCATTTGTCATAATGGTACCAAGGTGTGTTAAGATGTTCCTTCCTAAAATAAGTTGAGGGTTCTATTCCTATAGTGGACAATGATGGAAAAATTTGTTAAAAAAAAAAATTACCGATACATCGTTGGAAAAAAGGAATTGAAAGAAATGTATCCATCAGTTTTACATGACGAATCATTGACAACTGACCGAAAGGAAGAAAAAGACATTACTGAATAAACATCCCTTGGAGTCTTGGACGTCAATAGTTACTAATGGATTAGCAGGGAAACGAAGTATGGATGTTCATTGTAACGTTTACGAAATTTGTAATAATTATTTAAATTTAATAAAGCGTTTATGACGTCAATGAGAATTTTATTATTATTGATTGTATCATTATTATTAATTTTGTTATAAGGTTTAGAAACTATTATCAATTTTATAAAATAAACAAATAAATTTTTATTTATAAATTTTTATAAACTTTATTTTATAAATGATAACAATTATCATGTTTTAAAATTTTAAAGTAAACCACAAAAATAATGTTTTTATAGAAATATAATAAATTTATAAGTGTGAAAAATTTTAAATAATTTATAACAACTTAGAACAATGATTTACAAAAGTTTAAGGGGTAAAAGATGTAAAAACTGAAAGTTTTATTTAAAAGAAAACATGGGAGGGCTGATGTTGTCAATACCCCAAAGTCCCTCTCTTCTTCACCCAGTAACCCATGGATCCCGACCCAAATCCATCTCCTCGACCCGTTTGACCTTTTTGTCGATTCCCACGCGATTACAACTAATCAACTCAATTTAGGCAATGATACGAAGCGCGTAATTGATTTCCATCGATATATGTCTCGATTAACAGCTCATGAATACAGAAATCGTTTCCAAATATAAGAGATTCGACCGAAATTTGAACTTGAGCCAAATGTGTATAAAAACTCAATTCATTCGACCCTAACAATCCTTTATCACTCACGAAACTTTCTGTATAACAAGAACGAAGTCACAAGCTTTATTCATCGCGATTCAAGATTCAAGAAGTTTCGGTCGATCGCATCTCTTCCTCTTAGTCGAAATCCTTTGAAACGAAAACTAAGGTAGGTGTTTCTTACACCATTTCAATCGGTTTTCAATTACAAACAATAACCCCATCATTCTGATTTCAATCGGGTTCCATAGTAGTCGAATTCGATTGAATTAAAAACTAGGGCTTGGTTGTTTTTATTCCTTCTTCTTAATCTGATTTGGGATTCCAAAGCCGGGCCATGTTAAAACAATTAAAAACGGAATACAGACGCGGCCTAGAGCCTTAGATCAACTGGTTAATGCATGGTGTTCAATGGTGATGGTCACGGGTTCGACCCTCACAACCGGGTTTTCAAACCGGTTTTGCCATTTTTTTTCTTAAAAACCAGATTTTAAAGATTTTAATTACACAGAAAATTTTTTTTTAAATAAAGTATTAATCTGAAAAATAATAAAATGTTATATACTTAGAATTTTAATTGTAACTTTTATTATCAATCATTTATTTACTTAGTTATTTATTTTAATCATTTAAAATAAATTAATATGTAATTACTTATTTTTCTAAATAAACAATTTTATAAACTTAAAATTTCTTAGATCATGTATCTATTAATTTATTTATTAATTTATATATTTAGTTATCGAATTATTTAGTCATTTATTTATTTATTTAATTACAACATGTTATCTTGTTTATTTATCTAAAACTATTTAACTTATTTATTTAGTTATTTATTTAATTATAACTTGTTGTCTCATTTATTTAGTTATTTATTTATTTATTTACTTATTCACAACTATTTATCTCATATATTTAGATAATTATCTAATTATTTATTTATTAACAATTCTTTATTTCATTTATTTATTTAATTATTTATTTAGTCATACTTATAAACCTATTCTTATTTATTTTAAATGTTATAAACATAATACTTAAATATGTTTATACAAGTACTATAAAAATAATAATAAATTGTTTTAAATCAATATTTAAATTATTAAATAAACACTTTAAAGTCAACATTTGTAATTTAGATATTTTATTATTTTCATTCAAATCGTAATAAACTTAATTGAGTTTATTCAAAATAAATCGAACCCGTTGATCCTTTTAGAACTTAGATCCATAGAATGACATAGTTTTGTTAAACATATGCCTATTGAACTATTTAGGTGAACATTGAAATTGTGTTGGATATTATTTGGATCATACTTTGACATTTATCAAGGCTATCGAGAACACTAAGGTGAGTCTTCATAGCCCCTCTTTTACTATTTTTGTTTTAGGGGTGAAACATGCAATTTATTTATTTCATTTACTTGTGAACTTAGCTAATGGCCTTATAGTTAGTGAACTTTAGCTAAGCATAGGCATTGATCACATTCATTTTAGTGACTATGATAGATCTATTGGACCGACCATCCCACCGTTGTTTGATTTACCCTTCGGGGGAGGCCCGCGGTGATAGTTTGCTATTTGAGCATTTTGATAATGCTAATCATAGGTCAATCATCATTTGTTATCATTTGTTGATCTGCTTTACTTGCTAGTTCATTTTGACTATGTTCATTATGCTTAGAGTTCACATATATCATTACATATATCATTTTTCATTAAACCTTTTGGTTTGAGTGTCAAAACCTATGAAACTCACCAACTCTTTGAGTTGACACTTGATTTTAACATGTCTCAGGTGGAAATGGAAACTAGCATTATTGAGCTTGGATTTAGTTTATTTAATTTGAATTATGTATTGGGATTTGAATTTAAATTTTGAATGATGTAATAGCTAGGTTTGAATTTATTTGACTATGTATTGAATACTTGAATTATTATTGCATTGAATGTATAGTTATGATTATTTACATCTTTATACCCTAAGCTATGAACAATCTACACTTCGTGCCACCCCGATGTTTCCGCCATCGGTCGGGGTGTTACAGATTGGTATCAGAGCCTGGGTTATAGAGAATTAGGTTATTTGAACTAGATGACCTAGACTATAACCATAGGATGCCTTAGTTTGAACTCATAGGCCATGAACTGTTATTTGGACTCTCTAGTTGACATAGTAGGCCATGAACTGTTATTTGAACCCTTAGATGCCATGATAGGTCATACTTGCTTATGTGACTACTTGTTTGATAGGTCAAATATTTGAACCTAGTTTAGAATACCTTAGTATGCACACACTAGACTTTAAGGTTCAAAACTTCTCGACCCCTTTCTTACGACTTGAACGAGGATCGCCATTACGAGGAATGATCTTAGGCTTCTAAGTCTAATCTTGAATCCCGTCAATAGTCTTTAGGTTCATTCTAATGATTAGGAAACACATACAATCTGGAAGGGGGAATACCTGTACTTTGGGGAGTTCTGTCTAGGAAAGCATTTCGTATAAATCCAAATCAACCGATGGACCTGTTATGCTTTCCTGGGAACCCTTGGAGTGAGTATGAACCTATAGGCTAAAGTATGTCTTTCTGAAAGTTAAGATGAACTTAAACACTTTGATCTGTCAAAAGTATTCCTTTAGGAATGCAATCCAAATATTGCTTTGTGATTGAACTTTCATTTGAACTATCTACTTCTTATTTGAACTCTTTGAGTTATATAAATTCTAACTCGCTTCAATTGAACTCTTGTAGAATCATGCCTGTTCGTCGTACTCGCAGAAACACCAACAACACCAATGACACCAACACCAACACAAATAACACCAACAATCCGAACCCTACTATCCAAGAGTTGGCCCAGATCATTTCGCAACAAGTGGCTGTTGTGTTACCCACTTTGGTGACCCAACTCAACCAAGCTGCTAATGTGAACCCAGTTCAAAATAATGGTAATGGTGGGGGTGCAAATCCAACTTGCACTTTCAAGCACTTTAATTCATGTAACCCCACAAAGTTTGTTGGCACTGAGGGAGCAACTGGACTCCTTCAATGGTTCGAAAGTATAGAGAGCACCTTTATCCATTCGGACTGTCCTGAGAACCTTAAGGTTCGATATGCCACTAGTGTCTTTCAGAAAAGGGCACTGACTTGGTGGAATGGTGAGAAACGAACTAGGGGTTCGGATGCTGCACTTGCTTTGACTTGGACTGAGGTCAAGCAACTTATGACTAATGAATTCTGTCCTCGCAACGAAATGAGGAAGCTTGAAGCTGAGTTTTGGGATCTCAAGCAAGATAGTGGGGAGAACCTTGCTTATACGACCCGCTATCATGAACTTAGTCTATTAGTGCCACACTTGGTCACTCCTTTGTCTCGGGCCATTGAAAAGTACATTGGTGGCCTTCCTATGCAAATTCAAGACACTGTCTATGGTAGCAACCCTACCACTCTTGAAGAGGCAATCAGACTTTCTGCAACCTTAACTGATAATCATGTTAAGGATGGTACTTTGACAAGGAAGGGTGCCAAGAAGGTTGAAACCAAGTCAACCTCTAATGAACTCTCAAAGGAGGTCAAAGCTGAAACCTCAAACACCTCAAAGTTCAACCATCGAAAGAGAAAGGCCAAGAACTTTGCGGTAGTGACCCCTGCTGCACCACTAAACCAACAAGCCCCAAAGCCAAATACAAAACAGTATGTGGGGCCAAATCCACTCTGCAACACTTGCAGATATCATCACCCCACTACTCAACCTTGCAGAATTTGCACGAACTGCGGGATGTATGGTCACCTTGCAAACTATTGTCGACATGGGCCACTTGGCCAGCAAGGGCAACAGGTTCAACCATTGAACCAACAACAACTTGCACCCGCCAATCCTCCACAAGCTAATGGAAGGGTTTGTTATGAATGTGGCAACCCTAATCATCTTAGAAACCAATGCCCAAGGCTTGCGGGCAATAATCAAAGGGTTGCACGAGCTAGGACCTTTCAACTCAATGCTCAAGCAGCTCAAGCAAATCAAGACGTTGTGAATGGTACGTTTCTGGTCAATAATTGTTATGCTTCTGTGTTATTTGATTCTGGTGCTGATAGGAGCTTTGTGTCATATGAATTTGAACCATTACTTGGTAGACTAAGAACTAAATTAGATAGACCATTTAACGTGGAAGTGGCTGACGGCAACTCAATAGATATTAACTCTATCATTATTGGATGTACTGTGAACCTTATGGATCACGTTTTCCCAATTGATCTTATTCCCATGCACCTTGGAAGTTTTGATGTTATTATAGGCATGGACTGGTTAGCCACTCATCGAGCCGAGATCGTTTGTTTTGAAAAGTACATTCGTATTCCACTATTATCGGGTGAAACTCTAAGAATCTTTGGAGAGACACCTAGTAGTGGACTTAAACTTATGTCTTGCACAAAGGCCCAAAAATACCTACGTAAGAAATACGTAGCCTTTCTGGCCCATATTGTGGAAAAGAAAGAAAAGGGCAAAAGTGTTGGAGATATTCCAATCATTCGCGACTATCCTGAAGTTTTTCCCGATGACCTACCGGGAGTTCCACCGGTTCGACAAGTCGAGTTTCGTATTGATCTTATGCCCGGTGCAAATCCAATTGCAAAATCTCCTTATCGTCTTGCACCTTCTGAGATGCAAGAACTCGCGAGCCAACTTCAAGAATTATCTGATAAGGGTTTCATTCGTCCAAGTCATTCACCTTGGGGTGCACCGGTGCTTTTTGTCAAAAAGAAGGACGGTTCATTTCGTATGTGCATTGATTATCGCGAACTCAATAAACTCACCATTAAGAATCGATACCCTTTGCCTCGTATCGATGACCTATTTGATCAACTTCAAGGTTCGGTTTGGTTTTCTAAGATCGACCTTCGTTCTGGTTATCATCAGTTGCGTATACATGAGGATGACATTCCTAAAACCGCCTTTCGAACTCGTTATGGTCACTATGAATTTTTGGTTATGCCATTTGGACTAACCAATGCACCTGCGGTCTTCATGGATCTTATGAACCGAGTGTGTAAACCATACTTGGACAAGTTCGTGATCGTGTTCATAGATGATATTTTGATCTATTCCAAGAGCAAAGCGGACCATGAAAAACACCTTAAGTTGGTTTTGGAGCTCTTAAGAAAAGAACAACTGTATGCCAAATTCTCTAAATGTGAATTTTGGCTTAAGGAAGTTCAATTCTTAGGACACATTGTCAATGAAAAAGGTGTTCACGTGGACCCCGCGAAGATTGAAGCTGTTAAAAATTGGAGTACACCAAAGACTCCAACTGAAATTCGTTCATTTCTTGGACTTGCCGGTTATTATCGACGGTTCATTTCAAATTTCTCTAAGATCGCCCTTCCACTCACTGCTTTGACTCATAAGGATAAACCTTATGAATGGGGGCCAAAGCAAGATGAAGCTTTTCAATTGCTAAAGCAAAAGCTTTGTGATGCACCTATCTTGACTCTTCCAGATGGTAATGATGATTTTGTAGTCTATTGTGACGCGTCGAATCAAGGGCTTGGTTGTGTTCTTATGCAACGCAGTAAAGTCATTGCCTACGCGTCAAGACAATTAAAGGTTCACGAAAAGAACTATACCACTCATGACCTTGAACTTGGTGCGGTCGTTTTTGCCTTAAAGATTTGGAGGCACTATCTTTATGGCACCAAATGTGTGGTTTTCACTGATCATAAAAGTCTTCAACATATTCTAAACCAAAAGGAACTCAACATGAGGCAACGACGTTGGGTTGAACTCCTAAACGATTACGATTGTGAGATTCGTTATCATCCCGGCAAAGCAAATGTTGTAGCCGATGCACTCAGTCGTAAAAGTCATGTCCAACTTCATAGCATTCGAATCCAAACCAATCTTCATAACGACATCTTTGTAGCTCAACAAACATCTTTGAACCTAGGCAATTTGTATGATGAAATGTCATGTGGTGCTGAATCTAAATTAGAAACCAAGTCTGATGGTTTGCTTTATTTCTTGAACCGTATTTGGATTCCAAACCGCAATGATCTTCGACTCACTATTATGAATGAGTCACACAAGACTCGTTATTCCATTCATCCCGGTGCGGATAAAATGTATCATGATATTCGAGTCCATTATTGGTGGCCCGGCATGAAGAAAGACATTGCCGAGTATGTAGCAAAGTGTTTGACCTGTTCTAAGGTCAAGGCCGAGCACCAACGACCTTCGGGTTTGCTTGTTCAACCCGAAATTCCTATGTGGAAATGGGAAAACATTTCTATGGACTTCATCACTAAACTCCCGAGAACACTTAATGGTCATGATAGTATATGGGTAATCGTTGACCGTTTGACAAAATCAGCTCATTTCTTGCCGATTCGCGAGAACTATCCCGTGCGAAAGTTAGCTCGCATCTACGTTAATGAAATAGTAAGTCGACATGGCATACCTCTTAGCATCATCTCTGATCGTGATGCTCGTTTCACTGCTCGTTTTTGGGAATCGCTTCACGAATCATTCGGTACTCGTTTGGACCTTAGCACGGCTTATCATCCTCAAACGGATGGTCAAACCGAGCGCACGATTCAAACTCTTGAAGACATGCTTAGAGCATGTGTTATTGATTTTGGTGGCAATTGGGATAATCATCTACCGCTAGTCGAGTTCTCGTATAACAATAGTTATCACGCGAGTATCGGCATGGCGCCTTTCGAAGCTCTATACGGTCGTAAGTGTCGATCGCCTATTTCTTGGACTGAGATTGGAGAAGTTCAAATCACCGGTCCTGAACTGGTTCAAGAAGCAACCGACAAGATTCATCAGATTCGCGACAACTTATTAGCTGCTCGAAGCCGACAAAAGAGCTATGCTGATAAACGTCGTAAGCCTTTGGAATTTCAAGTCGGTGACATGGTACTCCTGAAAGTTTCACCTTGGAAAGGAGTAATTCGATTTGGGAAGAAAGGTAAACTTGCACCTCGCTACGTTGGTCCTTTTAAAGTTCTTGAAAGAATTGGGAAAGTGGCCTACAAACTTGATCTACCTTCTGAACTTAGTAACATTCATCCGACCTTTCACGTGTCGAATCTGAAGAAGTGTTTGTCCGATGAGAATTTACAAGTGCCTCTTGATGATATTCACATTGATGCTTCGATGCGTATTATTGAGAAGCCGGTAGAGATCATAGACCGACACGTCAAGCAATTCAGACGAAGCAGAATTCCTATTGTTCATGTCCGTTGGGAGTCAAAGCATGGTCGAGAGTTCACTTGGGAACGCGAAGACCAAATGAAAGCCAAGTACCCTCATTTGTTTTCTACAGTTTCTTCTTAATTTCGGGACGAAATTCCTAAAAGTAGGGGATACTGTAACGTTTACGAAATTTGTAATAATTATTTAAATTTAATAAAGCGTTTATGACGTCAATGAGAATTTTATTATTATTGATTGTATCATTATTATTAATTTTGTTATAAGGTTTAGAAACTATTATCAATTTTATAAAATAAACAAATAAATTTTTATTTATAAATTTTTATAAACTTTATTTTATAAATGATAACAATTATCATGTTTTAAAATTTTAAAGTAAACCACAAAAATAATGTTTTTATAGAAATATAATAAATTTATAAGTGTGAAAAATTTTAAATAATTTATAACAACTTAGAACAATGATTTACAAAAGTTTAAGGGGTAAAAGATGTAAAAACTGAAAGTTTTATTTAAAAGAAAACATGGGAGGGCTGATGTTGTCAATACCCCAAAGTCCCTCTCTTCTTCACCCAGTAACCCATGGATCCCGACCCAAATCCATCTCCTCGACCCGTTTGACCTTTTTGTCGATTCCCACGCGATTACAACTAATCAACTCAATTTAGGCAATGATACGAAGCGCGTAATTGATTTCCATCGATATATGTCTCGATTAACAGCTCATGAATACAGAAATCGTTTCCAAATATAAGAGATTCGACCGAAATTTGAACTTGAGCCAAATGTGTATAAAAACTCAATTCATTCGACCCTAACAATCCTTTATCACTCACGAAACTTTCTGTATAACAAGAACGAAGTCACAAGCTTTATTCATCGCGATTCAAGATTCAAGAAGTTTCGGTCGATCGCATCTCTTCCTCTTAGTCGAAATCCTTTGAAACGAAAACTAAGGTAGGTGTTTCTTACACCATTTCAATCGGTTTTCAATTACAAACAATAACCCCATCATTCTGATTTCAATCGGGTTCCATAGTAGTCGAATTCGATTGAATTAAAAACTAGGGCTTGGTTGTTTTTATTCCTTCTTCTTAATCTGATTTGGGATTCCAAAGCCGGGCCATGTTAAAACAATTAAAAACGGAATACAGACGCGGCCTAGAGCCTTAGATCAACTGGTTAATGCATGGTGTTCAATGGTGATGGTCACGGGTTCGACCCTCACAACCGGGTTTTCAAACCGGTTTTGCCATTTTTTTTTCTTAAAAACCAGATTTTAAAGATTTTAATTACACAGAAAATTTTTTTTAAATAAAATATTAATCTGAAAAATAATAAAATGTTATATACTTAGAATTTTAATTGTAACTTTTATTATCAATCATTTATTTACTTAGTTATTTATTTTAATCATTTAAAATAAATTAATATGTAATTACTTATTTTTCTAAATAAACAATTTTATAAACTTAAAATTTCTTAGATCATGTATCTATTAATTTATTTATTAATTTATATATTTAGTTATCGAATTATTTAGTCATTTATTTATTTATTTAATTACAACATGTTATCTTGTTTATTTATCTAAAACTATTTAACTTATTTATTTAGTTATTTATTTAATTATAACTTGTTGTCTCATTTATTTAGTTATTTATTTATTTATTTACTTATTCACAACTATTTATCTCATATATTTAGATAATTATCTAATTATTTATTTATTAACAATTCTTTATTTCATTTATTTATTTAATTATTTATTTAGTCATACTTATAAACCTATTCTTATTTATTTTAAATGTTATAAACATAATACTTAAATATGTTTATACAAGTACTATAAAAATAATAATAAATTGTTTTAAATCAATATTTAAATTATTAAATAAACACTTTAAAGTCAACATTTGTAATTTAGATATTTTATTATTTTCATTCAAATCGTAATAAACTTAATTGAGTTTATTCAAAATAAATCGAACCCGTTGATCCTTTTAGAACTTAGATCCATAGAATGACATAGTTTTGTTAAACATATGCCTATTGAACTATTTAGGTGAACATTGAAATTGTGTTGGATATTATTTGGATCATACTTTGACATTTATCAAGGCTATCGAGAACACTAAGGTGAGTCTTCATAGCCCCTCTTTTACTATTTTTGTTTTAGGGGTGAAACATGCAATTTATTTATTTCATTTACTTGTGAACTTAGCTAATGGCCTTATAGTTAGTGAACTTTAGCTAAGCATAGGCATTGATCACATTCATTTTAGTGACTATGATAGATCTATTGGACCGACCATCCCACCGTTGTTTGATTTACCCTTCGGGGGAGGCCCGCGGTGATAGTTTGCTATTTGAGCATTTTGATAATGCTAATCATAGGTCAATCATCATTTGTTATCATTTGTTGATCTGCTTTACTTGCTAGTTCATTTTGACTATGTTCATTATGCTTAGAGTTCACATATATCATTACATATATCATTTTTCATTAAACCTTTTGGTTTGAGTGTCAAAACCTATGAAACTCACCAACTCTTTGAGTTGACACTTGATTTTAACATGTCTCAGGTGGAAATGGAAACTAGCATTATTGAGCTTGGATTTAGTTTATTTAATTTGAATTATGTATTGGGATTTGAATTTAAATTTTGAATGATGTAATAGCTAGGTTTGAATTTATTTGACTATGTATTGAATACTTGAATTATTATTGCATTGAATGTATAGTTATGATTATTTACATCTTTATACCCTAAGCTATGAACAATCTACACTTCGTGCCACCCCGATGTTTCCGCCATCGGTCGGGGTGTTACATTCATCGGATCGGATTGGTCGGATTTGAAAATTTTATTTCCTTATCTGAAACGCCGAAACCTGACCCGATCCAAATTCGAAAATTTTCAATCCGATTCGAATCTATCCGAATAACCCAAAAAACCAGAATAAACTTATTTTTCCATCCGAATAATCCGAACAACCCGAATAACCCAAAAAAAACAGGGTTTATTCGGATATCCAATCTGAATCTATCTGAATATCCAAATCTTTAATTCGAAGCGGTTTTTTCGGGTTTCGGATATGGTTCGGATTTCGGATTTTTTGAACACCCCTAAAACGATGTCGGTAAACTGAAAACCTAACTATACATTTTGAAACGTGAAAAGCCATTTTGTTTGGTACCCTCCAATATCAATCCATTACCATCAACACTTGCAGTCTATAAGTAATTACGGATAGCTTACTAAAAAGCATAAATTAAAATAAATTTATATGTATGTTATTACTGACGAATCATTAACAAATCACGCTAGCTTTTGTATAATGTTTTTAAAGCATGATTTGAAAAAGAAATATGCAATTTTATAAATTTAAAGAGGAGATGTGCAATTTTATAATTGCCCTCGTTTTTTAACATAAACAAATAATACGAACAGGTTATTGGGGAAAATCCATTGGTGAACGTTCGAAGAAATTGTCGACACCTAGCTAATAAAGGTCACCAAAAAAATACACTATTACGACACTGAAACAGTTTTCAGTCGATGATATATCCTAGTAGAATAGGGTTACCAGCATGACTACTACCGACCAAATAGGGTCATCCATGGGTTAAAATGCTTAATCCTGTCATCTCTAACCAAGAACACATAGCAAACGGACCCTTATGGAATAATCGCATTGGGCATATATCAAACGATTTTCTCATTTAAATTTCCTGACTTTCTTTCTCATGTCAGCATATCTCATTAGGATAGGAATAAGATTTGTTTTTGTTTTTTCTCCTAAATCCTACCAAATAATAAGACATCATTGAATATGTATATTTGTCATCTAAGTGTTCTTAGTAATTATTATTTTGGACTTTTTTCAAATTCACCCTCTTTAGCAAGTTTTAACAAAACTTTGTGTCAAAATTAACTATGGGTTTGAAGAAAAATAAACAATTAGACCGGTTTACATGGTTTAATCGTTTTGACAATTACCGGTTTTAGCCTTATTCATTTTTCAAAATCATATTTTTGTGTGAAATTTTGAAAGATGATACAGATTCTTCATGAACACAACACAAATACTATATACCTAACAATCTTGACGCAAAACACAAAAATTGTTTATTTAAGTAAACTATTAATGTATTTTAGGTTGAAATATTTAGTATTATAACATATAGTAGGTTAAGATGTGTAACATCCTGATACAATGTGGGTTAAGTTGGTTAAACTAAAAATCATATGAATAAAATAGATTTAAATTGGTAAGGATGATCAATGATTTAATTCATGAGAAAATAATTAAAAATTGATTAAATAAATTATTTATTTATTTATTTACAACTCATTTTAATTACAAATTATTTTAATTACAACTCATTTTAACATTATGTTTTTGAAAATTACTCATTTAAATCTAAACCAATTTTACTTAAAACATACCATGACTCGTGGTCATCATAACGTGCACATGTTCTCATCCATTATACAACTTACACCAACCCATCTATTTTACTAGACTTACAATTTAGATACACCCAACTTAATATTTCTAAAATAAAAAAGAATTTAAAAAAATGTTAAACAATCGTCAGTTGCCAAAGAAAAGACAAATGATTCTCAGAACAAACGGTTGATAAAAGGTACTATGTGGCTTTTATATTATGGAGATCACAAGTTCAAGTTCTGTTATGGATAAAATAGAGGTTTCATGCTAGGTTATGAAGTTTTTTTCACCTATAATAGGCTTTCTTCTATTGAATGTGAATATGATCGGATGGATTTATAACTCGTCAATGGTCCAATTTGCTATTCAAAAATAGGTTGACAAAGAGAAGTCTAAAATCTGAACAGCAAACTGTCAAATCATTAATCCCGGTATTTTAGGCAATCAAACCGCCAAACTATTTTTTAATATTAAAACTATAAAGAATAAAAAAAAATACTTTATATTATTTATATAAATACTTTACATTTGTTTATTTAATTATAGCCCGGTTGGTTTTGTTTGCTCGGTCAATTTCAAATTGTCAACCGAAACGCCAAACCCAGTTTTGAAGCCTTAAACTCAAACCATGTTACTCCGGCCTTTTGCCTAACAAGCTGATTTTATTTGAGTTGTTCGATCAATTTATGAAAGTTTTTAAACACCTAAATTTGTAGATATAAGCTACCAAAGGGTGTTTATTCTAATAGTACTAAGGTGCGTTAAAATGTTTCTTCTAAAAGTAGGTTAAGTGTTGTGACATCCGGTATTTTTACAAACGATGATCCGTAATAGTTAGTGTACTAAACTTGATTTATATAATGGGTTAATAATTTAATATTTATTATTAAATTAATTTTGATTAAAAAGTCTAGCACAGAGTATTGTTTAAATGCATGTATTTGCATTTGGTGAATTTTTGAGATTTCGGTACCGTTCAACGGTATTTAAACGAACGTTGGTGACGAGTCGATTAACGAATTTAGTAGATATGCTTGGTTTAGCATAAAATGATAAATCATAAATGGATAAATTAAGTTAACGATGAAAACCGTGAATTTTGGTGTAAACTGTTGATTTCACTAACAACCGACTTTACCTGCGTTTTTGCCGGACAAAATGAATTAAATTAATCAGATAATATTCGAGGTCATTGTTTTTGACTAAAATTTAATCGTTTTAGTACGATTTAATATTCTATTAATTTTAGAATAAAAAGAAACGGATTTTATTAAATATCCGGTACAAGATTTATACACCGTAGGACTCAAATTATGCATGTTATACCATACAAAGCCTCACCATTTTTCTTGTGGTAACATGTGGATGACACATGTCATAAATAGATCAAATAAGATATTTGATATCTTACAAAATCTCATCAATTCCCATACCATCATCACCCTAAACTCTTACAAGAAATCATTCAACTCTCTCTCTCCCTCTACTTGTACGTTCCCCTTCTCTCTCTCTTTATCCCCACCATTTTTTTTAAATTTTGCATGCATCCATTCTTCCATTTTTTTCAAGTTTTGGTGATCTTGGTGTTTTTTTGGAAGAGGTTTGGAACAAGAACACACATTTTGTTTCTTTCATCAAGGTAAAATCTCTATTTTGTTTATTCTTGAGTAATGGAAGTAAAAGTTTGTTCACATAAAGTTTTGGGTTTAAAATCAAGTGAGTTTTGATGTAAACATGAGAGTAGTGTGTATATGTGTGTAAAACATGTGTGTGTAAATGAATGTGTGTGTGGGTCATGAATACATACACACATAGGTATGCATGTGTCGTAATGTATGTATATATGGGTGTATATGAATCTTTCGAAATATACATACATATATACATGTATGCATGATGCTTGGATGGTGATTTTCGTTACATGCATGTATCTATACATGCATATATATATGTATGTATATGTGAAATAAGTTACATGCATGCATAGATATATACATACATATATGTGTGTGTGTGTATGTATGGGTTAGTTACATGTATGCATGGATATATACATATAACTATTTTTAAAATAATAGAGTTTTAAAAATAATAAGTGAAGGGTTATTTCAAAAGAAAATCAAATCTGATTTTTTAAAGTTTTAAAATATAATTAACTATTATAAACATTACCAAGGAAAGTTAGACTAATAACCATAATTTTTAACAAAGTTAAAAATAGGAGTTTAAATAAGTTAAAAACTATAAAAATAGAGATTTCCTATAAAAATGATTTGTGACATATTATTAACAGTAAATTTTGTAAATTTATAAAGTTTTTAAGTATAAAATCAAGTTGATTTAAAAATATATTTAAGGGATGATCGTTGTTAACCGAAAACACGCGTTTTCGACTATTTTTAACATATAAAAAGAGTATTTTTATGAATCTGATTTTGATCAGAAAATTTATAGGTTTTTATGATAAAAATTTGTAATTTATAATGTACAAGTTTTGTAAGAAAAATATAAAATGAAATATTTGAAAACTATGTCTAAAAATGGCGTAAAAACGTCGTTTTAACGCATAATTTTGACATAATTTTGTGGCTGATTTTAATCAGAAAATTTAATATAAAAATAAGTATAAAACACTTATTTTGAAGTATTAGAAGTGACTTAAATCATAATGCATGTTGATGTGCTTGTGTGTTAAGTTGTCAGTTTTGTCGGTAAAATACGAATAAATTGTCAAACTTGACAAATAATTATAAATAATTAAGTTTGGAGTTAAAATGGATTTTTAACGAAGATAACTTAGTTATTTTGAAATTTTATGACTTAAAAACGTTAACTTATGATTTATGATAAATAACTAAATTCGAGTCACCAACGGGTCATTTGTGTGAAATCTGTTTCCCTTAGTGGAATGTGTTTAAGTCTAGTTAAGTTGGGTGAACAACTTACATAATGGACTTTTATTTAGACTGTTAATGTGTCCCTTGGGTTTTAGGGCGCTAGTGAGAACAGTCGGGTTATTTGGAAATCTTTGTTGCTAGCAGGAACGCATTGAGGTGAGTTTCACGGCCCCTTTTTAACTATGTTTTGGTTTTGATAAACCGGGGGAGAAACATACTGGGAAAAGAAAAGTTGTTTTTGTAATGTAATTTGTTTGTGTGGTATGTGACTTTGATAGCTCTTGAGTAAGTGCAGTTGGGCATGGTTCTCGTGGATTGGTTCCCGAGTGTTTTTGCGCAAGGTTTTGTGCCCGCAGTCGTAATCATTAGTCTCGGGGGAGAGACCGCAGGATATATTGGTAGATCTATCGGGTTTGACAACCCAC
Organism: Mikania micrantha; assembly: GCA_009363875.1. NCBI lineage: Eukaryota > Viridiplantae > Streptophyta > Magnoliopsida > Asterales > Asteraceae > Mikania > Mikania micrantha. Next base: position 83,167,120 of record CM018695.1, on the reverse strand, counting down.
TCCCCGACCAGCTGTCATGGTCCGTGTGTAACGGGAGCAATATATATTGAGGGGTGTTCGCACCTTGGTTTTGGTTTGATTATGGGCTCATGGTGTCTATCGTATCGTAGTACCTAGCTAGTCTACGATGAGTTCTCTATCACGATGTTTTTGATACATTACGTTCTTTTCCTTTGCTTAAATGTTTTTTTATATGAAAACCTGTGAACTCACCAACCCGTTTGGTTGACACTTGTTTTTAAATTTGGTATGTTTCTCAGGTAAGTAGCATGATGATGGGAAAGGAAAGGAAACCGGTTCTAGTTAGCGAGCGTGCTTTGGGATATTTATCTGGGACCGGTTATCTAGATGTTAAAACTGATGTTTGTTAAACTTGTAATGTTTTAACAATTATCGATAACTTTTTATATAAATATCCATGTTTTATTTAAATCGTTCGCTTAACTTATTCTTTTGTTAATTACTGTCGACACCAAGACTCTGTTAAGACTTCCGCTGCAGGTCGGGGTGTGACAGTAAAAGTGGCATCAGAGCCTAGGTTATAGCGAACTAGTAAAATATTTTTATAAATCTAGACTATAACCAATCAAACATTATTTCCAGAACGGTTTCTTTCCCAATATGGTATTGCATGCGTACTTAGCCTGAGAAAATTGATAAACATTGATGTGTCTTTATTAGTACATGACTAACCAAATTTTTATGGATGTTCTTCTTTCTCTAGATGGTTGATCCTGTGATTGACATGCAAACTGAGGAATTAGACTCAGTACAACATAGTTACTCACCATTTTATTTGATGACCCTCCCATAACATTTATGTAGTTGGTCTAAGAGATATGTTTAATTTGTTATAAGTGTTGTATTCACTTTGAGTTGTTAGTTCTAATATATCTTCAGTAGGACTAAGTGTTTCGTTGACCATATGTTTTATAAAAATTCATTTATTTGAATAATACAAGAAATCACTCATGGCTACTTCCCATGAAACCAGAGAGAAGATTGATTCAAATCATTTTCCCATAAACGCCAAAGAATTATCACAGTTTATCTCGCGACATGTTGTAGTGGCTTTAGCTCAAAGAGACTCAAACAACGACAACGGGAAGTGTTAACCATTTGGTTGTACTTACAAAACTTTTCAAGTGTGTAACTCGCGTTTGTTTACCAGCACTGAGGGATAGATATAATGCGCTGGATTGAAAGAATGGAGTAAGTTATATGATACTAGTGGTTGTACCTTAGACCACTAAATGAAGTATGTAGTTTGCTCGTTCCACGATGAAGCGTTGACATGGTGGAACGCCTTGTTACAAGCAAAAAGGAGAAGCTGCTGCATACAACCTCCCTTGGGATGAGCTTAAGGAACTAATGTTGAGGGAATATTGCCCAATAAGTGAAGTGTAGAAGCTAGAGGTTGAGGTTTAGAATCATGTTATGATAGGTGATGAGATTTGAGACTAAGCAACTATATTTCATGAACTTGCGAGGTTAGTTCCAAGACTGATTAACCTAAGTAAGTAAGGATAGAGCGATATATCTAGGGCTTGGCACATCAGATTAGGCACATGGTTGTTGATCCCCCACCAGTAGTGAACACATCTAATTCATATATTATATTGATTGAATTGATTGTGGAACTTTGAAATTGAATGGATGTTATTTATTGGTTAATTTGAACAGAAATTTTTGTCCTAAGTGTGAAATGAAAGAAATAAGAAAACAAACATATGATGAGTATACTACTATGCCTGGCCAACATATTAGTGCACCCATGATATGAGTGTGGTCTTACGGATATCATTTTATATTAAGGTCATTGAAAATAGGTAAGGTGTTAAGAATTTACTTTGGTTTGTACTTCCACTTTTGTGTAAATGGGAATTTTGTCGGGATTTGGCAATTTAGACAAGAAGGTGATGGAAGCAAGTAAGATACCTACTAGTGTAAAGAAGAAACCCTTTGAAAGAAATAGGAAAAAAATTTTGATAATCGTTTTGGTAATTAGAAAAGTAGGAATCAGGGTCCGGAAAAATTCTGCACTTCAAACACATCAGAAGTTCAATGTTGTAGGTTGGTGTGTGAACGATGATGTAAGATAGGGGATCAAATTCAAACATACATAAGTTACCTCTAGAGCCAAATGGAGGAAATATAAGTTGCTTCGAATGGGGAGAAAATGATCATTTTAGGAAGGATTGCCGAAAGTTGAAGCCTACCAATGTAGAAGTTGAGATTTCGAGATGAATGCGGGTACTGCTCGTGAAGACTCGTTTGTGGTGATTGGTATGTTCCTTTTTAATAATCAGTTTGCATCTATATTGTTTGATACGAAAGTCGATCTAAGTTTTGTGTCAAAGGAAGTTGAACATTTGCTTGATTTTAAATCAAGTTTATTAGATAAGCTTTATCATATAGATTTGACAAATGGTAAGCCAATTGAGTCTGATGAGATCATTAAAGTATGTACGTTGCAGCTAGAAAATAATTCATTTAAGATTGATCTCATACATGTGGAACTTGGTAGCTTTAATATTGTAGACGGTTTGGATTGGTTATCTAAAAACCATACGGAATTAGTTTGTTTCGAAAAGGTGATTCGTTTATCTCTTCCTAACGATGACACCCTAGTTGTTCAAGGTGAACTGAAGAAACCTCCCTTGAAAATGATCAATGTTATGAAGGCACAAAAAAAATTTTTTGTGCAAAGGATGACATGCATTCTTAGCTAGTGTTGTCGATACAAAAGCTGAAAGAACAAAGTTTGAAGAAATTTCAGTTGTTCGAGAATATCCAGAAGTTTTTTTTTCCCAGATGATTTGTTAGGATTTCCTCCGATAAGACATAGAGTTTCAAATCGACCTTGTGACAAGAGCGGCACCTATTGCGAAAGTCCCATATCGACTAGCTACTTCTGAAATGCAAGAGTTGTCCAATCAGTTACGAGAATTGATGGACAAAAGGATTCATTAGACAAAGTTTTTCTCCTTGGGGAGCAACGGTCTTATTCGTCTAAAAGAAATATGGGTCAATGAGGATGTGCATTGACCATATAGAGTTGAATAAACTCACCATCAAGAATCGGTATCTCTTGCCGAGGATTGATGATTTGTTTGATCAGTTGTGTGGTTGGAGTTTCTATTCAAAGATCGATTTACGCTCAGGATACCACCAATTGAAGATTGTAGATGAAGATATTCCGGAAACTGCCTTTAGAATGCACTATGGGCATTATGAGTTATTGGTCATGCCTTTCAGGTTAACGAATGCTCCTGCGACATTTATGGACCTAATGAATAGGGTTTGTAGACCTTATTAGGATAAGTTCTCAATTTACTCAATGACCAAAGAAGGTCATGAACGTCATTTGAGCCTGGTTTTGGAATTGTTAAAGATTGAAAAGCTTTCTGCGAAGTTCTCCAAATGTCAATTTTGGATTTGCAAAGTTCAATTTATGGGTCATGTCATTAATGAGAAAGATATTCAAGTAGATCCTTTAAATATTAAAGCAATCAAAAATTGGAGTACGCCTATATCTCCAACTGAAATACGTCAATTTCTAGGATTGGATGAGTATTATAGGAGATTCATTGAAAATTTTTCTAAGATTTATCAATCTTTAGCCCTGTTGACTCAGAAAGAACAGAATTTTGACTAAGGCGCCAAGCAAGAATAAGATTTTCAACTGTTGAAGCATAAACTATGTACTGCGCCCATTTTATCACTTCCTAACGGGAATAATGGATTTGTGGTATATTGTGATGCATCCTGACAACGTCTTGCATGTGTTTTGATGCAGCGGGATAAGTTGATAGCATACACTTCGTGACAACTTAAGATCCATGAGAAGAACTACACCACCCATGATTTAGAATTGGAGGCGGTTGTTTTTGCTCTCAAGATATGGAGACATTATCTTTATGGTACAAAGTGTACTATCTTCACCGATCATTAAGAGTCTCAAACATATCTTTGATCAAAAAGATCTAAATATGAGGCAACGTCGATGAGACGAACTGCTCAATGATTATGATTGTGAAATTTGTTATCATCCTAGAAAGGTGAACGTGGTTGCAGATACATTGAGCAGAAAGGTTAGAGAGAAAACTTTACGAGTGCGTGCATTGGGTTTAACTATCCAAACGAGCCTTACCCCTCAAATTCGTGAGGCACAACTTGTGGTACTTAAAGTGAAAATATCAAAGCCAAAGGCTTACACCGAATGGTTAAAGAATTAATTCCAAAGTCCGATGAAACTTTATATTTCATAGATAGTATATGGGTACCTTGTTTTGGTAACATTCGTGAGTTATTATTGGATGAAGCTTACAGGTCACGTTATTCAATACATCCAGGGTCGGATAAAATGTATAAAGATTTGAAAGAATTTTATTGGTGGCCTAATATGAAACGGGAAATTGTCGAATATGTCGGTAAATGTCTAACTTGCTTCCGGGTGAAGGCAGAACATCAAAAGCCAGATGAACTTTTGCAATAACCTGAGATCCCAGAATGGAAGTGGGAATGTATTGCAATGGATTTTATAATGAAATTACCTCGAACGTCTAGTGGCTATGATACTATTTGGGTAATTTTCGATCGTTTAACTAAGTCAGCACACTTCCTTCCAATTAAAAAGACTGATAAAACATAGAAATTAGCGAGAATTATACTTGAAAGAAATTGTTTCTAGGTGTAGCGTTCCTGTGTCGATCATATCGGACAGGGACAGTCGGTTTTCATCAAGGTTTCGGTAGTTGCAGAAAGCCTTGGGTACTCGAATAAAGGATAGGTTGAAAGCTGCCATGGGTAGACAGAAAAGTTATGCTGATAATCGATAGAAATTGTTGGAATTCCAGGTTGGATATCGTGATATGTTAAAAATCTCATCTTAGAAAGGAGTCGTTAGATTTGGTAATCAGGGAAAGCTTAATCCCCGTTATATTGATCCATTTGAGATTCTGGATCGAATTGGCCCGGTGGCGTACAGACTCAAGTTGACTTAGCAACTCAGCGATGTGCATGACGTATTTCATGTATTTAACCTAAAGAAGTGTCTTTCTGATGAAATGACTGTTGTACCAATTGAAGATATTCATGTTGATGAAAGACTTCATTTTGTCGAAGAGACGATTGAAATCTTGGATTGTGAAATCCATATGCTTCGACGTAGTTAGATCAAATTAGTAAAAGTGAAATGGAATTCAAGGCGTGGCCCAGAGTTTGTTTGGGAGCGCGAGGATCATATGAGAAAAAAAAAAGTATCCCCACCTGTTTCATAATAGTATGACAAAGTCGTAGTGGTTTATAATTTCGGGACGAAATTTCCTAAACCAGAGGAGACTGTGACATCCGGTATTTTTACAAACGATGATCCGTAATAGTTAGTGTACTAAACTTGATTTATATAATGGGTTAATAATTTAATATTTATTATTAAATTAATTTTGATTAAAAAGTCTAGCACAGAGTATTGTTTAAATGCATGTATTTGCATTTGGTGAATTTTTGAGATTTCGGTACCGTTCAACGGTATTTAAACGAACGTTGGTGACGAGTCGATTAACGAATTTAGTAGATATGCTTGGTTTAGCATAAAATGATAAATCATAAATGGATAAATTAAGTTAACGATGAAAACCGTGAATTTTGGTGTAAACTGTTGATTTCACTAACAACCGACTTTACCTGCGTTTTTGCCGGACAAAATGAATTAAATTAATCAGATAATATTCGAGGTCATTGTTTTTGACTAAAATTTAATCGTTTTAGTACGATTTAATATTCTATTAATTTTAGAATAAAAAGAAACGGATTTTATTAAATATCCGGTACAAGATTTATACACCGTAGGACTCAAATTATGCATGTTATACCATACAAAGCCTCACCATTTTTCTTGTGGTAACATGTGGATGACACATGTCATAAATAGATCAAATAAGATATTTGATATCTTACAAAATCTCATCAATTCCCATACCATCATCACCCTAAACTCTTACAAGAAATCATTCAACTCTCTCTCTCCCTCTACTTGTACGTTCCCCTTCTCTCTCTCTTTATCCCCACCATTTTTTTTAAATTTTGCATGCATCCATTCTTCCATTTTTTTCAAGTTTTGGTGATCTTGGTGTTTTTTTGGAAGAGGTTTGAAACAAGAACACACATTTTGTTTCTTTCATCAAGGTAAAATCTCTATTTTGTTTATTCTTGAGTAATGGAAGTAAAAGTTTGTTCACATAAAGTTTTGGGTTTAAAATCAAGTGAGTTTTGATGTAAACATGAGAGTAGTGTGTATATGTGTGTAAAACATGTGTGTGTAAATGAATGTGTGTGTGGGTCATGAATACATACACACATAGGTATGCATGTGTCGTAATGTATGTATATATGGGTGTATATGAATCTTTCGAAATATACATACATATATACATGTATGCATGATGCTTGGATGGTGATTTTCGTTACATGCATGTATCTATACATGCATATATATATGTATGTATATGTGAAATAAGTTACATGCATGCATAGATATATACATACATATATGTGTGTGTGTGTATGTATGGGTTAGTTACATGTATGCATGGATATATACATATAACTATTTTTAAAATAATAGAGTTTTAAAAATAATAAGTGAAGGGTTATTTCAAAAGAAAATCAAATCTGATTTTTTAAAGTTTTAAAATATAATTAACTATTATAAACATTACCAAGGAAAGTTAGACTAATAACCATAATTTTTAACAAAGTTAAAAATAGGAGTTTAAATAAGTTAAAAACTATAAAAATAGAGATTTCCTATAAAAATGATTTGTGACATATTATTAACAGTAAATTTTGTAAATTTATAAAGTTTTTAAGTATAAAATCAAGTTGATTTAAAAATATATTTAAGGGATGATCGTTGTTAACCGAAAACACGCGTTTTCGACTATTTTTAACATATAAAAAGAGTATTTTTATGAATCTGATTTTGATCAGAAAATTTATAGGTTTTTATGATAAAAATTTGTAATTTATAATGTACAAGTTTTGTAAGAAAAATATAAAATGAAATATTTGAAAACTATGTCTAAAAATGGCGTAAAAACGTCGTTTTAACGCATAATTTTGACATAATTTTGTGGCTGATTTTAATCAGAAAATTTAATATAAAAATAAGTATAAAACACTTATTTTGAAGTATTAGAAGTGACTTAAATCATAATGCATGTTGATGTGCTTGTGTGTTAAGTTGTCAGTTTTGTCGGTAAAATACGAATAAATTGTCAAACTTGACAAATAATTATAAATAATTAAGTTTGGAGTTAAAATGGATTTTTAACGAAGATAACTTAGTTATTTTGAAATTTTATGACTTAAAAACGTTAACTTATGATTTATGATAAATAACTAAATTCGAGTCACCAACGGGTCATTTGTGTGAAATCTGTTTCCCTTAGTGGAATGTGTTTAAGTCTAGTTAAGTTGGGTGAACAACTTACATAATGGACTTTTATTTAGACTGTTAATGTGTCCCTTGGGTTTTAGGGCGCTAGTGAGAACAGTCGGGTTATTTGGAAATCTTTGTTGCTAGCAGGAACGCATTGAGGTGAGTTTCACGGCCCCTTTTTAACTATGTTTTGGTTTTGATAAACCGGGGGAGAAACATACTGGGAAAAGAAAAGTTGTTTTTGTAATGTAATTTGTTTGTGTGGTATGTGACTTTGATAGCTCTTGAGTAAGTGCAGTTGGGCATGGTTCTCGTGGATTGGTTCCCGAGTGTTTTTGCGCAAGGTTTTGTGCCCGCAGTCGTAATCATTAGTCTCGGGGGAGAGACCGCAGGATATATTGGTAGATCTATCGGGTTTGACAACCCACTCCCCGACCAGCTGTCATGGTCCGTGTGTAACGGGAGCAATATATATTGAGGGGTGTTCGCACCTTGGTTTTGGTTTGATTATGGGCTCATGGTGTCTATCGTATCGTAGTACCTAGCTAGTCTACGATGAGTTCTCTATCACGATGTTTTTGATACATTACGTTCTTTTCCTTTGCTTAAATGTTTTTTTTATATGAAAACTTGTGAACTCACCAACCCGTTTGGTTGACACTTGTTTTTAAATTTGGTATGTTTCTCAGGTAAGTAGCATGATGATGGGAAAGGAAAGGAAACCGGTTCTAGTTAGCGAGCGTGCTTTGGGATATTTATCTGGGACCGGTTATCTAGATGTTAAAACTGATGTTTGTTAAACTTGTAATGTTTTAACAATTATCGATAACTTTTTATATAAATATCCATGTTTTATTTAAATCGTTCGCTTAACTTATTCTTTTGTTAATTACTGTCGACACCAAGACTCTGTTAAGACTTCCGCTGCGGGTCGGGGTGTGACAAGTGTTCATGTATTTTGATAGATAAAAAAAAATGTAGAAAAATACTGTTGTTAAAAAAAGGTTGCTATAAGCTAATCAAATTACTTGCATTTAAAATAAAGAGCTATTGTTCTCTTCCGACCGTGTGTTATGGGCCTAGTGGCGGACTCAGAAATTTTTATAATAGGGGTAAAAAAAATTGTGTCTATTTGAGTATCGGTATATAATAATTTTTTTTCTTTTCTGTTCAGATTGGGTAAAGTCGAATCGGGTCGGGTCATGACATATATAAAATAATAATAAAATTACAATACATCTAAAGTTGTTCTTATGTTTGGAAAAATAGACAGGTTGTGTTGTGTTGAGTAATATATTAGAACGGATGAGGGTCAGGATAAGGGAAGGTCGTGATAAGTTTTAAGTAAAATCAGTTTGGTTTGTTTTTTATTTTTAAAAAACATCAATTTTGTTCAAGTTAAAATAAATTGTAACTTTAAACAATTAATTTAATTTAATTTAATTTTTGTTAATTTTCTCATGAAATATATTAATGACCACTCTTACTCATTTTAATAAATTATATTCATGTAGTTTTTAAGTAACCTATTGTGTTATGGGTCAAAATTATCCGACCTAATTGTTCTCTACGTAGTTTATTTTTTAAAATGTATCCAAAACATCCAATGGACACTTTTTCAAAAAACTCTTTCTTTGAAAAACAAGTACAATATCACTTAAATTGTCATGACATTTTCGATTACGCATAGTCACATTGTCGTAACACAATAAACCGCGGCTTCAAAAAACTCGAACCCAAACACATAAGCAATTAAACACAACGTCCAATAAAGGAGACCCTAAAACTAATACATTTGAAAAAAAAAAAAAAAACTAAATAGATAAAATGTCATTCCACAGTAGAACTCTAAATTGTAAATTGCCGTAAAACTGAACACGACTCCATTATAAAACTCAAAATCGTAACATTACGAAACTTGAACACCAATGCATACACACCAACAAATAGAATATTAAAATATTAAAAAAAGTTTAAAAAAAATACAACCAAATATAAACCATAAGCAAATGATAATAAATAAATAATGGTTACTGTTCACAAGCTTTGTTTTTTAACACATTGATAAATGCCCTATTATACTATTAAAAAATGCCCTAATGGTAACAATTATTTCAATCTTTAGATCGATGTGACTGTTTCTAATACATTACTAACGAACAAATCAATCAATAGTTAATACACTATCTCAATTCTTGTACATTTGTACCAAATGATCACAATCCCCCGTTGTACGGCACTCCCGTTTGAGGCAAAAACTCATCACCCATCACAAAGCTCGACGTCGTGAAGCTAACCGCATCCGTAGCATTTATAACATGAAACCCCAACCATGTAACTCTCCCGCTCGTGTTCGACCCCGGCCCCGTGTTATCAAACTCCGCATAATACGACGTATTCAACGCGAAATCACCCGACCACTCGCGCCATCCCGCACCCTCGATCAGCGAATCCATGAACGTTTTCATATAAATGGTTCGTGAATACTCTTTCCAGGGTCGACCCAGATACGTCTTGGTCGACCCGAGATCATCCGCTGCACGGATATTGCAGTTTTGGACCACGATCCCGGTGTTCTGACCGGGATCGGTTCGGCCCTGCGCCGTTATGGCGTTGAACTGGCCGGACATTGGTAACCGGGGGTAGAGGTTGCAGTTCTGGAAGACGGCCGCAGCGTTTCCGAAGATGAAATCTACGGTGCCGTAGATGTCGCACTCACGGTAGAATTGACGGAGGGAGTGTGTGTATAGTGTGTCTTGGTAACCTTCGAAGCTGCAGCTGTAGAACGTTGATAAGTCGGCGCCGTTACGTAACGCGACGGCTTGGTGTTTTATTGCTCCGGCGGTGTTACGGATTGTTACGTTGACCGCTACGAAATTAGGCGCCGTTACGACTGCGAAGATTGAAAAAGTCAGACATAATTTTACTTTTTGATAAAAAAAATGTAAAAGATAAAAATTTAATATTTTTCTTGAATTTCCCTGGCGAACTTGCTAATTCGTGGCAAGTAGCCAAGTAGGTCACATAAAAATATTTGAATTTCTTTTTCTTTCTATTTTTTAATAATTTAGTAAATATATTTTTTGGTTTTCTGTAATAACTAGTATTATTATTAGTATTTTTATTTCATATAAACTTACTTGAAAAATAATTTTTAAAATAAAGTATTGTATGCTGATATTTTTTTTTGGCTAACAAATTTTTCATTAATAAAGATGAAATATTACAATAAACTGGCAGGTAAGCGGACAATTAGTTGTGCCGTAACCCACTTTTGAATTATAAATCCAATCTTACTAAAAACATTTTTTTGGGTCCTAGGAACCGTGATATTGCTATGATAAAACCAAAATATTTTTTTAGTTATTAAAACAAATCGGTGATAATAAACTTATATTCGAACGTTGACAATAAAATAAATAAAATTATTTATTTAATTTTTTTTTAATAGTAAAATAATTAAAGAAAAATAAACTTTAATGTTAAATAAATTAGAAAAAAAAATGTTTGTTTTTCAGTAGTATTTATTATTTAATTAACATATATCAAAATCATGCAAGATAATTTTCTTATTTCCAGTACATATAATACCACCAAAAAATTAAAAAATTGGATTTTCAAGATAAATTTCTTACTGAATGTTGCAGAATTGAAGGTGGTCCATCCATCCACCACGTTCCGATTTCCAGTAATAACGGTCTGATTAATCCCATCACCGATCATCATCAAATAATACTTGTTCTTTGGAATATTAACATATTCTTCATAAACACCTGCAGTTACATAAATCAAGAAATAGCCGTCGGCAGCTACAGATTTGTTCGGAGCAATGTTAATGGCGTCGGTGATGGTTGTGAAATTGCCGGACCCATCTTGGCTAACCACCACAATATCACTCACCACCACCTCATCACCACCGTCATCACTCTGAAGAAGCTTCCTTCTCCCCACCGTCTCAAAAATAGCTCTGGTTCTTTCAGACATCTTCAATGGCAACCGCCCGTTTTTGAAACCGATGTGTTTCTTATGTGGTGTTGTTGATCGTTTCTTCGGGTTCTTAACGCCCCACCCGCGATTAAACAACGATAACGATACGCTGTAAAGTTTGTTGTCATTAGCAAGAGGTGCTAAAACGCCATTTTTGGAGGTCCAAGATGAAGCAGTGGCTTGAATCCCATCGATGCATGTTTGCGTGTTGGTTAAAATGGCGCTAAGCATGGTCTGGATATCGTCGGATTTCATGGTGGAAAGCGCGGTTTGGGATTTGCCGACGGTTTGGAAGGCGTTTGTGAGGAAGTCAATGTTGACTCCGGCGAGATACTGGCAGTCTTGGAGAGCGCGTATTGCGCCGGTGGTTAAGGTGGAGGAGCGGTGGAGGAGTTTGTCAATCAGGGTGGCGAATTTATGGGCGGAGGATATGGATTTGCGGACGGAAAAGCGTCCGTAGTCGTAGACATTGGCGGTGGAGTTGTTGATGGGGATGGTTGAACGGCAGAAGGAGGGGAACTGGGTGTACTGGCAGACAGTGGTGGCGGAAGATTGCGGAGGGACGGCTGAGAAGGCGGGAAAGAGGAGGAGCGCCACCAACGCAAGGCGGAAGAGGGTGGAAGTATTGACGGATGAAGTCATTTGTGAGGTGAACGCATGCATGTGTATGTATTGTATGTATGAATGATGAGAATTTGATAGATGTGATATTTAACGAAGGATGTTTGAGTCATTTATAATAGTACTAAGTTTAGTATATGTGGAGTATGAATGAGGAATAGGATGGATTGAAGTCAGTGAGTCAATCATATGCATGGGTGGCTTGAAACCGCGTTCCATGTTTTTTTGGTCCCTAGGGGACAAGTTGTAATTTTGGCAAAATAACAATTTATTTATGTGTTTAAAATTTAATATATATTATATGAAGCTTATACGTATATAGGAGATGAAACATTAACTTGAAATAACCTATCAAGATCAAGACAAATCTTGAATTTTTTTAATATCATTTTAGCATATTCAAAACATTTTCTTATTTTATTAATTTGCATAAATTAATCATTGTTTGTAAGTTAATATTGTTGTATTTTTGGGTTTAAAGCAATTACAATTTTGTAAGTCAAAAACTTACAATGATGTTAACTATTAAACGGTTATTAAATTAGGCAAACCCATAAAATAATCAAATTTTCTAAATGTGTTACAATGATGTTAATAAAAATCCAATGTTTAGCTTTCTCTTGACGGGTTATTTCGGGTTAACACGGGTTGCTTTTACTTCCCATCGCTATATGTGTGTGTGATTCATATTAAAATTGATTTGTTTATCCAAATCTCAATCTTGTTTCAAATTCAAGTAAACCATATATTTATATTCAAGATTTCGAATGAACGACATAGACAACAATTAATGGTTATCACTTTAAAATAAGGTTTATAGTATATATTTACATAATATATAAAAGAGCAAACCAGGTATTTGTATCCGTGCCAATGTGAAACTAGCTCAATTGGTAGATGTTTTATCTTTTAGAATAAGTGGTTAATTATAGGTTCTAACACATACAATGATGTAATTAGTTTGGAGTATATTAGGAGGAGATAACATTTGCCGTTAAAAAAAAAGGTATTTGTATCCGTGCATGGTTTTCAACCGGCAACGTGAAATATTGGAAAAGACAAAAGGAACGCGGGGTTAAGACAATAATGATATTGAATAAATATTTTAAATAAACATATTAAATAATTAGTTTTTAAAAATAGTTATTAAACTATAAGTTTTGAAAAATGATGTTGATTAAGAAATGTAAATTATAAAAGTACTAGTGTAAAGAACAATTATATATAAAAAAAAAAGCGCACTTCATTTCAAAAATTAAATAAAAATTAAAGCAACTGACTTGACCTTATATATATTTATTATATATATAATTCACAAAAATGATCAATTTTAGTTGCATTTATATGTTAGTCGTATCAGATAAATTTACGTGTTTGTAGGTAAATTACACCTGAAATTATTTAATGAATTTTCTTCGATGTTGTTTCACCATTAAAAATGTCTTCAAATGTATTTGATAAACTTCCTACTATTTTGTAAATTATATGCCAAAATGATATACTCTTTTCATGTTGATCGATTCCGTTGATTATATTTAAACATAAATACGAAAATCAGTGAAATAATGATATAGATTATATAAAACCTGTGAATGCAGTAAGTGCAGCATTAATTCCTGACATGATGCTTAAGTGTAGATCTAACCGGTTCTCATTTATGGTGTATAGTGAGGATGGTTGTGGAGAGGCTCGGTGGAGAGGTTCACGAATTCAAGAGTTGATGAATTCGTGATTAAGATGTTGATTAGCCTAATTATGAGCTCTAATCTCTTATTTATATACACCTAAGGAGAAACCATAATTAGGATAAATAATGATAATTATGTCTATCAAATAATTATATATCTGTTATTGGTATTTAAGTAATTGATATTTTAATAAAATAATCATGAAAGCCAAGTATTATTTATTTAATTATTTTAAAAAAGATCTAGGTACATTTAATTTTTACTATATACATCTATAATATTTTATTTGTACATAACAAGTGAATTCTGATCATCGTACACACAAGCATAAGACCACACGCAATGGGCACCCCGCTCGGCCAGCGGGCCTCTTCACCGCCGCGGGGTCGCACGGGAACACCGCCCCTAGGCCAGCGGTGCCCCGCTCAAATCGCCCCAACGGCTCCCGCTCCCCGTCGAGTTTTGTGGGTTGTGATTGGTCCCTTTTTTTGACCGTTATTGAACGGTAATAAAACAAAAAAAACAACTTTTTTAAACCAAATAAATACCCAACCTTTTTTACCCAAAAAACCACCCAAATCTCTTCATCTTTCATCTTTCTCTCTATATTTTTTAAAAAAAAAATCACAAACATGAATCCAAGGCCTAACAATCCCAATCCCGAATTCAACCCGTTCTCATACGATCCCGAATCGCTTAGAAATTTATTGGTTCAACTACAACAAAACCCAAACATCCAACACTTTCAACATCCACCAAACTTCCAATCTCCTTCAAACTTTCAACCCGGTTTTGCTCCCTACTCTCAACCTAGGTTCGAATCTGATTTTGTGTCACCGAGCCAACATGATAACGAGGTCGTGCCGGAGACACAAGACACTCAGAAACGCAAAAAAGGTAAGAAAAACAAACAGCCGGCTGGAACAGGGCCGAGTAGTGGTCCAATGGTACCGAAGCAATGGACTCACGATGAAGAAATCGCTCTCGGAAGATGTTACACGGACGAATCCGAGAACAAAACCAAAGGTAAAAAGTTTATTACTTAGTTTTGTTATATATTATTTTAAAGGGTTTAATTTTTTAACTTACTTTTGAAAATTTTTTTGTAGGTAACTCGCAAAAACGGGAAAATTTTTGGAAAAAAGTAACCGTTAGTTGGCACAATGTGATGGGATTCGATGCCGAATACCGCACATATCATCAACTAAATTCAAAGTGGAAGGATATGTGCACCAAGTTAACAAAGTTTAGTGGGATCTATAGAAACTGCGCAAACAACCGAAAAAGCGGGATGAGCGACGAGAACGTTTTGAAATGGGCCGAAAAGGAATACCAACTAAAGAGTAACGGCCAAACGTTTAACCACTACCACGTTTGGGTGGCGATAAAAGACTCGCCAAAATTCTGTGTTCTTTGCCAAGAAGGTAACGAGGTCCAAGGTTCTTCAAAAAGAACCAAAAATTCCGAATCGAACGAGTATTCGCCGTGGGGTTCGACCGCACATACAAATTACGCGGTTAACCTAGAGGATGACGAAGAAGAAGCCGAGTTCGACACCCCACCGGAACCGGTTAGACCGACGGGTCGAGATACAACAAAACGGGCGTCCTCTTCGAGTCGTCAAACCGTATCCTCTAACACGTCAACAACCGAACTCGCTGATCAACTCCAAGCTTTCACAACTTTTCAAAAACTAAAACACGAAGAAAGGAAAAAAATGCACGAAGAGAGAACTCTCCGATCCGACCTCAGAGCACTTGAGTCTTTGCCTCCCGACATGCTCGACGACGAAGATCGTGAAATAATGCAAAAAATGAAAAAGAAACTCTTGGATAAATATCGTTAAATTTTATTTGAATTGTTAGTTTTTTTTGTATGGTTTTTTTTATTTAAATTTGCAATGTAATTTTTATTTTATTTGTATCTTTATTTGAATTGTTTAATTAAATTCTAAGTTTATTATTTTTTGTTTGCAAAAAAAAAATTAAATAAATCAATTAAATTTAAAAAATGTTGATGACGTGGAATAGTGGGGAAGGGTTTTCAGTGGGGTGACCATTGTGGGTGATTAAGGTTTTCAGTGGGGTGATGACGTGGCATGAAATTTCAGTGGGGAAGGATTTTCAGTGGGGTGACCGCTGTGGATAGTCTAATCAATTATTTGTACACTCTTTTGAGAATACGGAGATAAATATGTCTAGATAGCATGTATCTAACGTATAAATTAAATGCATATTGATAAAAACTATTTTATTGATTTTCTTGTGTAAATTAAATTATGCATACACCCGTTGTGAAAATATTGCTAACTACTTCATGCTAAGGAATCGATCATATAATTCGAGATTGAAAATAATATATGACATTATAAAATATAAGTTTTAGAATTTAACTTTAAATATTCTAATTTTAATTTATTAAATTAATTGCAGTCAATAACTTTAATGAAGTAGGTTAATAATATAATATACACCGACAATCAACTGTAGATTATAATTAATAAAATTTATAATGGATTACAATTATTTGCATTCATAAAGTGTTATAATACCATATATTTATGATATATAATTTTAAAATTAAGTTGAATGTGAAAAAGTTAAAGGTGAAGACTCATGTTAGAAGTTTGACATTATATATTTGAATAACAATATGTCTGTATAATTTGGGGGAAGACCAATTACGATTGGAATTTGGTAAGCCTAAATTCTGCCACCGGTCTTAATTAGTTAGGAGCAACTGCAATTAGAGCCTCGCTTTCATTTATGATTGAACAAAACTATTTGGTTGAAATCAACATATTATAATACATACCATACCAAACGTACACCGGCCGTGTAATAAAAATAGTAAATTATGGCCCAAATTGCCGGCTCAGTTGGTCAAGCAACTCAATTAAGGGCTTAGGGCCTCCAAAAATATAAGGCCACTAATTTTTAAAATTTTTTCCATATGTAATGGTTTTTTTTAGTCTGTAAACGTTTTCAGCTTGTGAGCTCTGAAAAAAAATATATAAGATACAAAGACTCATATTAAATTTTTTTTAATATCTAATTGAAAAATACTTTTTTTTTAAATTTTATCATGAATATTTTTTTAAAGAATTTGCATTAAAAAAATTATAAAAGAAATTTAATCTAAACATTTTTACAAGTAAATAAAAACTTTTAGCTTGTTACATAGGATCTCAAGCCCGGATAAAATTGATCGATGTGTCGTGGGTCAATCAAAAACAATTTATAATTAGGGACTTAGCTACCTTTGACTATAGCAAGGGTACGTAAGGTCGTCTCTACAGGGAATCAGTGGAAAGTGTTAATTGTCACTACAAACTAATTAATCTAAGAAAAATGAAAACTTGATTGAATTGAATTAAGAGAATCGTTTA
Organism: Mikania micrantha; assembly: GCA_009363875.1. NCBI lineage: Eukaryota > Viridiplantae > Streptophyta > Magnoliopsida > Asterales > Asteraceae > Mikania > Mikania micrantha. The sequence continues at coordinate 83,149,992 of CM018695.1, read as the reverse complement.
AAAGAAACAAACTTTAACTTTTGATTTGAAAACAATTAATGAAAAAGGCAATCACTTCCGGTTTTTAGGTTGTAAGATCCACAATGAATGTAAGTTAAACCTAGGTTGAAATCATATAAAATTGATGTTGTCAATCAATTCGATTAAAGTGATAAAGATGGAACGAACGTTTAAGACTTGCTCATTCACAAAATTACCAATAGACATATGCAACACATCACACGACTACCAATGAGTAAACGATGCAAGAAAACCGAATCACTGATGGTAACGCAACAATACGAAAACATAAATCTATTGTTTAAATCAACCAAAGAGAAATCGTAACAAGTTTACAACCAAAAACCTAAATTCAACATTCAAACATTGTTTCACTTACAACCCTAATCAACCGGAAGCGATTACGAAGAAACTAGCCTTGCATCATCGCGATTTGATATTCGATTGTTGATTCCATTGATGAATTCTTGGATTGAATCTTGATTTGCAGGGTTGGATCCACTCAAAAACTGCCCAAAATCGTCCCAAATTGGGCCCAAAAACCTTAACTTTCGACTTAGATGGATTGTGGCTTGAAAATAGGCAAAATAGGGTTAAAAACTCGTTTTCCGTGTTTTGGGCGTAGCCTACGCCCAATTTGGGCGTAGCCTACGCTGGGCCAAACTGAACGGTGCCAAATTTCTGTCAACGCTGAATTTTTGGGCGTAGCCTACGCTGACCTGGGCGTAGCCTACGCCCAGTCTGACTTCACCAACGGCTTCGTCTCGTCGAGAAACTCAGTTTTCATATATTATGGCTTCCGTAACTCTTCCTCTAGATCAAGATATGCGCTTCCGAAGTTTTGAGCTTTTCTCGAACGTTTCTGATCCGTCTGTGCATCTTTTCGCCTCGTTAACACCCCCGAACATCCCTCTAATGTGTTTTTACCTGCAATTCACAATTGTATCTCAAAGTATCATCATTCCACATAAAATGCCCATAAAAACGCAACTTTAAACTGTTAAAGAACATGAAAATCAAACACACATCAAAAATGAGAAGAATTTTTTTTAACATAGCCATTAGTGAAAGACACCAACCTTTTATTTACGCTTTGGACCCCAAAAATAGTTGAGCCGAACCTGACTCTAACTCTTAAAACGGAACGGTATAATTGTTTTTAACTTTGAGAGTATTCTTGATGTTTGAATTTTACCGAAGACTTTTAATTACCACGGGAGATAGGCCTTACATTGTACATATAAATGAATTTTGAAGGTATAATATTGAGAGATATAAAATATAGCACACTCCATTTTCTATAATCTTGAAAAACACGTGTCGACATCTTATTGGACTTGCTACTGCATTGTCATTTGTTTACGTTTAAGGATGTAAACAAATCGAGCTCAAGACGTCTCGTGAGTTTAAATGAGTTTTTTATTTATATATTTTTTATCTGAGTTAATAGTATAAATTGTCCTTGTTGTTTGAACAAATTTCATATTTGATCTCCAAGCTTTATAAATTGTAAATTTAGTTCAAATATTTATGAGAATGTTACATACATGGTCACTATGGTTTGGTCAGATTGCATGTTTGATTCCTAATATTGAAAATTTGCAAAATCAAACCAAAAATTTGTGAGAAGATTGTATAAACGGTAACTGTGGTGTGATCAATTGCAAATTTAGTATCCATGTCAAATTATGATTATATTTAAATGTTAAAACCTAATTATTTAAGATCGATTAATTTAAATAATAAATCCAAATTCTTTATTTAAACAATATTAAAATAATTTAAACATTAATAAAATAATTTGTATAAACCATTAATAACCCTAAATTACCCTCATCATTTTGTAATACAAACCTATACAACCATTAATAAATCTAGCTCCGTAAGGCATATATAACACTTGTTTAATTTACAAGACAAACTCGGATCAGTTTTAGTGATGAGACATCTTCTCAAGAGATTTGAGGTATTTGCATTTAAAATTCACACCCACCTCTAAACATTTTTCCTTCTCTCTTAGTAAAGCATACCCAATCTTTTTTTTAATGTTACATATATGATGCCTTACATTTTTTTTAATGCTACACTTATCAGTTATTATTATTGTTCTTAGTGTTAATTACACACTTGTTCACGTGTTATATTGATTTTACGATAGTGATATTTAACTTCGTTAAGTTACACGTGTGGTTCGACCTATTTACAAAAAAATATAGTATTGGTGGTTTTTGAAACGATTGATCGTTAATTTTGGGGTTAAAACTTTTTAAATGCTTAATATGCACTCATCATTTATCTTCTTTTCCATCTACCTCTTAGCATCATCGTTGTTACTTTAGCGAGAACCTCAACCACCACCAAACGTCATCAAATCGCACCCACCACCACCTATAACCAATCTTCAACACAACCCTTTATCTAATCTCATGGCCAATCCGCATATATCAAATTCATCCGAATTACCCCATAATCCATTTGATTTTGTGATAATATACAACCCTTGAAGTATCTTGGAGACTCATTTGGGGCATCTCATGTTCAATTCGACCATCTATGACAGCAAATCTTTTTGCCATAACTATTTAACCAAAGTGTCGATACATTACTTACAAATCATAATAGTCTAACAAACTTTAAAAAAAAATCTTAATACGAAGATCGAGTGAGGTGATAAACCTGTTGAGCGTTTATTCGGAATCACACAAAAGACAAAAGGTAAAAAAATCACATTGATTGTATTTCAATTACTATACACGTCTATTTGTCTTTCCCTTTTAATTTTTTTTGAACGGTAACAGTCGATTGACTGGCACGTTTTCAAAAGGTAGTTCGTACATCAATCACAGCACCTATATTTCACCAATCAAGAAAGAAACTCATCACTATATTAAAACCCTCAGAGTCAGGAATAGAACTTGAGACCTCAAGAAGCCCAAGTTCTATCTCTCATTCTCCACGAGGGTTTACATATATTAACCAGTTGAGCTTGAATTTGACTTTTTCTCTCTTAGCAAATGTAGAAATTGTGGCGAGAGTCAAAGTGATTGATAAAGTAAGCAATTTTTAATATGACGTTTCTAGAGATGGGATGTATCTGGTTGTTGGGGGTTATTTGATGATGGTAATAAATATTTCAGAAAGAAAAAAAAGGTCATGCGAAGTGACAAAATTAGCTTTGATAGATAAAATTTCGTGAAACAAATCCACTCTAATCTATAGAACGTTTCACAAAAGTTTTACAAAATATATCTCACAATCTTCTCAGACAAAAAAAAAAGTTTGATTATTCTGACATGTGGATTCATTATCCCTTAATATCAAATTATTCTCAAAATTCATGGAAAAAAACAATCTCTACATGTTACATATGAAATTATGCATCTACTATACATATGAGGATGCTTTACGTTTTTTAACTAAAGCCTTAAAGTTAGAGTCAACTTCTGTCACTCATCTCCGCAGAGCAGAGAACCCGTCATAAAAGGGAGTTCTAGTGCGTTGTAGAATCTTAAAATAACTATACGACTTATGAATGGTTTTCTTTTTGTTTTAAAGGTACGGCATAACTTACAGACCGATAAAACTCACGTAGTTAATATTACTATTCATCCACCCCTCCTTTAAGTGATGGCTAAAAAAGTTCTTTTTTGAATTTAATTTTATATCACACTTTTTTTTTCCTATTTCACCCACTTTCTTTAGCTAGAGTGATTGTACGTAATTAGTTTTCACCATAAAAAAAAATCCAACTTCAATATACATGCTTTATGTCTTAATTCACTATCACCAAATTTTTGGGCTAGAACTAAAATGAAAAACGGAATGTCATGTTGTGAGTAACTTCAGTATGAAAAAAATAATAAAGGTTGGTTTGTGTATAAATGAGTCACTTTTAAAAGCTTCAATTTAGTTAAGTTAACTTTTTAGATCAAACATATTATTGTCGTTTGAATTCATTCTATTAACATCGTTTTTAGGTTATCGTCATGTGATACATATAGTTATTTTTCTTCTTAACAATTTATTAATTATAATTTGAATACATTTTTATACGTGTCTATATTATGTCAGGTAAAATGGGCACGTTGGGTAACATGTCAAAACAGGTGCACATCTAGATGGCTGCAGGTCATGATGAGTTTTAAAAAAATCAATTTGTATCTAAATGAGCCGTCTTAAAAACATCACATTATTCAAGTTAAAATGAGTTGTAATGAATAGTTTATTTTGATAAGTTTTAATGATTTTTTAATCAAATATATTATTGATATTTTTACTTGTTTTAATACATTATATCCACATAGTTTTTAAGTTAATCATCTTGGTCATTATTGTTTTAAGTTGTTACGCATTTCAACGTATTATGTATTATATATTATAATGTTACTCATGTAATCCAAAATACAATAATTATTTATTAAAATTTATCTATTTATTTTGTTATGAGTAAAGATTTTGATGTCTAGTATATATAAATAGATCATAGATATATATTTGGGAATGATTGAATCCTAGAACGCTTTAAGCAAGAGAGATGCGGCGAAAGTTCCTGAAAGCGGCCAAATGTAGGGCAGGGCCGCAGTGTAACATAAGTCAAAGCTTCAATGAGTGATTGCCCTATCTTACTATCTTAATAAACAAAATTACAAAAATAATGTTTGCCACTTGTCACAATTTTAAGCCATTAGTGCCATTTGGCAACTTCATATCACATTTTTAATTCTCACTCTTATTAAGTAAAAATAATAACTCTCATATTCAATAGTTATAATATTAATAATATTATTAATCTTTTTAATTCTAAAAAGTTTTATAATCAATTAAAAATAATATTTTAATAATAAACACTATAAAAAACTTCTAAGATATTAATTTTTTCTAAAAATCAATATTTTCTAGAAATAAAAAAATTTTAAATTAGTATTTATTAGAATTTTTTTTTCTAAAAATTATGTATTCTAAAATTTTTTTTTTAAAATATAAAATAGACTATAATACATAGATCTTAAAGAATAATTTTTTATAAACAAATGAAATTTTTTAGTATTAAAATTTTAAAAATTAATTTCTTTTAAAGCTAAAGTTTTTTATCATTGTTTTATTACTTAAGTACTTAGTAATATGCATTTTAAACATTTTATATTAAACTATTATTTTATAATTTATAAATTTTTATTGCTAAGTATTTAATATTTTATATTAAATCCGTGTAACACACGGGGTATACTCTAGTAAATAAATAAATAAATTTGTGTATGTGTCCCCTTGTCAACGCCACCCAACCCGTCACCCACGGCTAAGAGTGCCTGTCTACCTTTTTGTGAATACCAACCAAAGTCAAGATGCATTAGGTTAGGTAACTTTTAATTTTTTTTTTTTTAACGGGACGATCCTACATACCACGTGTAATGAGTAAAGTCTCGCCATCTATTGGTTTTAGAACTCGAGATTAAGCTCAAAATTACTTCTCTCACCTGAATGTCTTTTAATTTTCCCTTGGCAGGGCTTGAACCTATGGTCTCTCAGTCACAAGGTAAAACCCCAACCAGTAGGCTGAATTTGCAGGACATGTAATTTTTAATTTCTACCCACAACAACAAATGATAAAGTTGTTGTTCAAAAAAATAAATCAGTAAAGAAATCAAAATGATAAAATTATTAATTCTATTAAAATTTAAAATTAATGGTTTTATTTCTCCTTAACTAGAAATTACCATGGGCGGATCTAGGTATACTATAGTGGGTTCACGGGAACCCACCGCGCTTCTACTCGTGAGCAGGAAAAAAATTATTCAAAAGAGTTAAACAATAGGGTGAGCCCATTAATATTTTAGGGGTGAATCCTGAGTACGATTTTGCCCCAAAGGTAAGGTGAACCCATAAAGATTTTTAAAAGTGGATCCTTAATATAATTTTCACAACAATTTGTCAACTTGATTGAGGTAAGTGCTCTTTGTTAGAGAAATCTCGATAATCAATGCTTAGATTTCTATATGACCGTGTTAAAATCATTTTCCGGTCATATAAACTTAGCAAGAAAAATGGTAGTTATTGGTGGTTAAACCCTCAGGTCTAGTTAATGTTGGTCATATAAACATAGAAAATTTCGTTTAGTTTTGGGGCGTTGCCCTGGACACTACAAGGGGTGCTACCCCTTGATCCATGTCTGCTGACTAGCCAGCGGGACCGCCACCTTGGACCCGCTAGAGCGTGTGATCCTCTTGACTTCTGTTTGATCCAGAGCTCAGAAATCTTAAACGAAAGTGCACTATGTACCTCCGAACTCTTTAATGACAATGTTTTCTAATTTTAATCGTTGACTTAACTGTAATTATGCGGTGAACATTAAAAGATCCAGACCGTCAACCCGACCAGATTTTTTTTGTACGGTTCTATTTAATTGAAACACATGAAAATTGAAAATAGTGAACACACTGAAAAAATTTCCTGGATCCGCCACTGGAAATTACTACAAGATTTTTGAAACACTTTGTGTTTTATTTAACACACCAATGTTTCTTATAATAGCAATATGATGAATTTTAGATAATTTATAATCCATAAATACTTCACCTGTCGTTTTTCTCTATGATTTTAAAAACTAACCCCGGTCAGCTATTTACTGACGAACATAACACAAAGAATGCATCCATTTAAATTGGTGGTCAGGCTGGCCAGTTATGTCGAAGCTAAGTTGAATCACTGAGGAAGGTATACGTATATGAATGCATTGAAATAAAAATCAACAATTTGTTGAGAACAAAAAAAATATATATTTATATTCAAAGAATATAAAAATAACTGTATTTTGCTTTAAGAAAATTACTTTTATCATTTTTTGTTCATGTGGCTATAAATTAACAATTACCGTTTACCACGGCATTTGAACTTTGAAACCGGGATAACATATAGACCGAACCGAACGATTCGATACAATTCTGGTTTTCAAGACATTTTCCAATATTTATTGAAGGCTTTGTAGTCTTCAAATTCTAGGGGAAAAATAGACCAAAATTCATAGATATTTTCCTTTTGCTAAAAAAAAAAAAAAGAATGCGCGTTAATTAATGTTATTATATATTAGCGATGCAAATGATCGGAAAATAGTTATATGTGTCCACATATTCTAGAACAAAAGTCGGTTGTAAACATACAGAAAATCTGCGCATTCTGTCGGTGTATCCAAATATTCAAAGTCCTCTTAAATGTGATTAGAAGTCATTTGATATTTAGTTTAATTTGTTAGGAAGATTGAGAGGAGGCAGATGAATACATCAACATCCTCAATCCTCATCGCGCCTTCATTAGGCACCAACACTAGACGTGTCGCACAGTTAACTAGGTTATTACCTCGTATATTACACGAGATAAATATAAAATATAAAATAGTTAAAACTGATAATTTATAGATTATAAAATAATATTTTGATATAAAATGATTATGCTACGTATTGATAAATACTTTAAGTAGTAAACAATAATTAAAAAGTTTAATTACTGTATAATTTGTATTTGGCCTTCTTTTATATTACAATAAGGTAAAATACTATTTTCGTAATTATTAAATTTTTTTCTAACAACTAACAAATACATAAAAATGGAAAAACATGAAATGAATAAATTTAACATGTTACAAATTAGTAATTTTATGAAAATTTTATATGTTGGATATCTTATTAATCGTTATTGAAATTATTAAGAATTAAAAATAATAAATATTTTTAAAATTTATAAATTTTAATATTTTATTTTTAAATAAGATATAATTGAAACTTAGTTAAGATTATTAAGTTATAATAAATTATTAAAATAAAAGGATTTATATTTTTTTACAATGAATTATGCAATCTAATTACTTAAAATCATTAATATTAAATAGGAGAGATAATTAATAAAATATAACTGAATAAGAGATAAATGTGAGAATGTCAAGTTTCAAAAGTTAATAACAAATGAATATGTGAGTGAAATGTGACAAGTTTGTTTATTTTTTATTATTAAATTAGTAATTAAGATTTAATAATTGAAAAATGATTTTGACATATAACTTTTGTTAGTTATATTTTATTTAATAAATAGATAGTTAATTTTGTTGAGATTGAATAAAGAAATTTAATTTATAAAATGCAAATATCCGACTAATTATATTCGTATGAAATTGAAAATAAATATACACGTTAGGCTATTTAGATATAATAATGTTAGCATAAATATAGAAAAGGTAATTTAAAAAATATAAATAATGAATAATAAATATTTAAAATTTATATTTAAAAAAGGATTTAAAAATTATGGTTGAAATCTTCTTATGATTTTTTAAGCTTTAAGTAATTATTCAAATAAAAATTTATTTTTTTATATTTAATAGGGGAGAGAGAGATAGTTATCATTTAATATAAAAAAGTCGGGAAAATTTTTTAATAAAGTGGCTAAACAATTGACATATGTCAATTTTGCTGCTCTTTTATTAGAGTATATTACTTTAATTTTTTAAAATGTTGTTAATCATTATCACTCAAGGGGTCATGGTCGGCCAGTGAGATGATGGGGGATAAGTTTCATCATAGAGAGGAAAACAGCCCGGATCACCAGCTAACTTTCGAAAATGTATACTAATATATTAAAAAAATGGTATAGGTTAACGACATGGTGTTCAATGAATCGAATTTAGAATAAATCGAGTAATTCGAATCGTATAATTTTGAATCTTGAATTTTTTTTGTTAGGGTTCGTATTTGATTCGAATCGAATTCAATATCAAATTCAAAATTCGATTTTATTCGCATTCAAAATTCAAATTCGAATCGAATTCAAGCCGATTTGAGTTTACTTGAATAATTTGTTTAAACATTACTTACAAAATTAATGTTAGCTTTAAACATTAAATAATCAAAACCATAAACAAATAGTCTCATTTTAAAGTTCATTTTTGATATATATTAAACTAATTATATATATAATTAAAACTTATACATATATAAATATTTCTAATTCTAACTTCAAATCGAATTTGAAAAATCACAAATTCGAAACTAAATATCAATCAAAACGAATTTGAATGTGAATATTCGAACCAAATTTCAAATTAGTGATTTTCAAATCAAAATCGAATCGAATTTTGAGTTTTTTGAATCAAATTCGAAAACCGAATATAGCTACCAATAGGAATTTTTTTTAAGGGTATCACTCATATTCAATGTTTGGCCGGGTTTATCAACATGATTATTATTTTTCTTTTGGTATGAACAAGCTATTTTCGGTCGAAACCGACTATTTAATTGTGATTAGGTGCTGGGTTTTAAGACTACTCCCATTGATATTCTAAAGTGAGAGGTTGATCACCATGTGTATTAAAAAAAGAAAATTTGATTTTCCATGTTTCGGTTGTTCTAGATACGTAAGGTTGGGTTAAGTGGGGTTTCTAAAAATAAAATATGTAAAATTAAAAGGTGTCACAAGCATATTGATTTGTAGTTTTTTTTTTCTTTCAAATTTATGATCTAAAAAGTTTGACATTGTCTTGGTTGAAAATATAAAAAGGTTACCTAAATTTGTTAACTGTCTATTTTTTTTCTATATAGGAATATAATATTGAGATACTTTTATACCAATATAAAATTATCAAATTTATTTCGTGATGTTTAAGATAAATATTAAAAATTTAGAAAGAATAAAATTATTATTTTAATATTTCTAATAATTGATAATAAAATAAAAATAATTATAAATTCTATTAATAAGAACTTGGTTTCAGTTGGATTGATGATGAGAGTGAAAAATTGTATCTAATTGGGTTGAGCAAAATTTAGGAGTGTTCAAATTCGGATATCTGAAAATTTTGGATATTGATTTTCACATGAATCTATAACTTCTAAAACTTTAGACGTTGTCACACCCCCAAATTCCCACACGTGGTGTGAGTCCACGTGGGTGTGACGTGGCCAGAATCACAGCTCAAGGTCATATAGAACACCTCTATATGCGTTCACAAAACACAGAGTTTGCCATAAAAGTACAACACAATAGTTTGCAGCGGAAATATAAGTAGTTTCATAATGCAACAGAAAATAAAATGTTAAACAAATGCAGCGGAATCAGAAATTGTCAGACGCTACGATGTTTGATAAAAAAATACATATTCAAAATAAACAGTGTTTGGATGAAAACATAGATAAATGCATGTGGGTCCTATGCTCGATCCCCTACGTGCATTCCTGGCTTCCATAGCCTGCTAGTTACCTGAGAATACAAGTTAGAAAAAGTGTCAACACAATGGTTGGTGAGTTCACAGGTTTTGATATACATATAGTAATAGAAAGTGTGTCATGCTGTTTATCAAATGTTAGTACCGAGCCCTAGGCTCCAAGTGTCAGTGCGTCACTACCGAACTAGACATGTTTGTCCTTGCCTCCACTGTGTCTCGTACACACAGTAAATTAGGTCAGAGTTTGCACGGGATATGACACCTAGTCAACATTGTGCCCCGTGGGGTTGGTCATACCCTAATGGATCCATTCAAACCTACCACGTTGTTCGTACATTAACGGTAAGACTTTGTGAGGGCTTGTTACGAGTTCAACACTTAATGTTTGTCCAATAAACCAGCATACACAAAAATGTTTGTAATAGCAATAATGTTTGACTCGATGCAACTAGTATTCTCCCCCTATTTAAAAGCGTTTGAAAAAGAGTAAAGAGGGGCCGTAAACTCACCTTAGTGATGTGAATGAAAGTAAGCGTAAGCTCCTCGAGAAAGTAGCGCGTCGGTCACCGGCAACCTATATCGTACACCGTGTGAGTTCGTGTATGTGACCGTGCTAGTGTTCGTGTTAGTGCTCGTGTTTGTGCCAACAACCCTTGGTTGTTCATGTTTGTCCGTGTCGGTCCACAGAGACCGTGTTTGCTTGTGTTGGTCCACATTGACCGTGTTTGACTGTGTTGGTCCACAATGACCGTGTTTGACCGTGTTTGACTAGAGTTGACCAAAGTTGACCGTGTCAAGTCAACGACCCGTTGGTGAACCGTGTGACGGTTGTGAACCGTGTAGCAAATGTGTAAGTGCTCGTCGTGTGCAAAACGCGTAAGTCGCGTCTATGGACAACTTACTATTTATAGTAAGTTTCCATTTTTGGAAAGTTCACAAAGCATAACAGGTTTATAGTTCTAGCATGCTCGTTAGTCCTACGTGATCATGTTAACACATAACACATCATCATACGAATTCACATAAGTCGCTTATAACATGTTAGCACATAAAAGTTTCCTAAAATGGAAAGTTTCCATTTATAGCATACGTGACATCGGAAACCATCTAACTTAGCATCTAATCATCATGTTATAACATAATAAGCCATTTAGCATGCCCAAATCATACAACATGTTTACGAATCGGTTTTTGTAAAAATAAAGTTACCATAAATAGTAACTTTGTGGTTTTTGTATAAAATGACCATCTTAACATATCTAAACCAATTTTCATATCACAAATCATCATTTTAAGTCATCTAGCATCATTTAAACATACAAACATGGTCCAAAACATCATCTAACAACATCTTGACCCGAAAAGTTACTAAATATAGCAACCATGTTGAGAATGACTATAATCACATCACATTCCTAAGTTTCTAATCATCATAATATCATTCAAATAACATGTTCATACACATGCATGCCCACCACTTTCACCAAATCATCATCTTGTAACTTCAAAAGTTACTAAAAATAGCAAGATTCATAAAAATCATGTTTTTAACCTTTAAGATCATCATCTAATCTTGCAAGAACACTTATACAATATCAAGAATCATCCCAACATCAACAAAATTATCTAGAATGCCTTAGATCATACATGCATGGCATTATTTCATTATGTCATGACCACATAACACATTTTAATGACTCACATCATCATGGATCGTCACGAAATGCATTCTAATCACTCTAGATCATCAATATCAGTAGGTAAATCATCAAACCCAGATTTCAAACCATAATAAATTCGTGCATGTGATGGGTGTGTGCTTGCATGTGGGTTTTACCCATTGTATGTGAGATTGTGAGTGTTTTTAAGCTACAAGGAGAGTGGGGTTACCTTCTAGAGCTTCTTGAACACCAAGATGATGAGGAATCAGTAGTTTAAAGAGGTTGAGAAGGTCTGGAGTCGTGCTTCACAACTGGTTCAAGCTTTAGTCGTTCTTCATCCTTGGTTCAAGCCTCCAAATCTTCACTTCCAAGCTCTAAAGGTGTAACAATGGCTTCAAATGGTGTTTAGTAGATGAAGAAGATGAAAACCAGAGGTTTTGGGAAGGCAAATACGAGCTGGTTGCGTCTAGGACTGGCGAGGGCGCTTGTCGCCGGACGTTGCGCGCGAGGCGTCCGGATGGATTTCCCCTTTGCTTCTTCCGCGCGCATCGCCAGAGGTCGAAGGCTCGGGTCAGGCGTACCGCCTGGCCCACTTAGCAAGCCCAATAGGCCTATTTGTTGTTCTGGGCCCATTCTCGCCCGTTTTTCGACTGTAGGACATTGTTTGAGCGTCGTTTGGACTCCATTAGTCAATTACTAGCCATAATTGACTTGTGAGGTGTTTCTGTGCTTAAGTGTTGTGATGTTCACCAACGTTCGTGTGTTTTGACACGTGTGTGTTGTTTGCCGATAATTCTCGAATTATCTAGTTGTGTGCCAGTGTTTGTACTGTCGTGCCACGTGTCACACTAAATTAAACAAATTCTAGTGCCACGTGTACATAAAGCATTTAAATAAACATTTAAATAAATAACAAGCTGACCTGGAAATTACGGGGTGTCACAGACGTAAAATATATGTTAAATGAAAGATGTGTGACCCCATATTTTGAAAAATAACTCCATTAGTTTTAAAGTGAAAGAAATGCACAATCTATCCTTTTTGCCTATTGGTAAAACCGCATATGTTTGGAGGAATAGGATGATAGAGATGACATGAATCAAAAAAGAAAAATAAAAGAGAAAATGCCCAAAATGACCATAGGCGCCTCAGAAATTCCCGAAATGACCAAAATTGGTCAAATGGCCACCCCCTATGCAGGCGTGGCGCCTGTTCCACTTTTCTCAGACGCACACATACGCAGCCAGTAGCAATTTGCCACGTCAGCAATATTGGTCGTCAATGCCCCTATACCTGTCACGGCGCCTATTCTTTTTCAAACATGTCACAGGCGCCAGTCTTACACCTGCAACCTTGTCATGGGCGTCCGCCCATATAGGAATTTTTTAACGGTCGTTTGTTACGGGCGTCCCGAACCAAAACACAGTCGTCCGAACCACCTATACAGTCGGCCGGACCACCTTTACAGGCGTTTGAATTTTTTTTTTTAAAAAAAAAAAAACGTCATCCGATTACAACAAGTAGACGTCCAACTGTACGGAACAGGCGTCCGACTTCACAGAACAGGCGTCCGACTTTACAGAACAGGCGTCTGACTACAAAGAATAGGCATCCAACGACTGCAATCTTTCGAATTTTAATTTCAAATTTGACCATGTTAAATACCACCAATTACACACCGAAAAATCCATACAAAAATTTTCAAAAGGATGGATAAACAATATAGTTTCCAACCTACTGATAAACCTTCAAAATGGATATTATCCAAGTGGAGAACTTTATAATCAACGGATGCAACGACAAGTGAGAAACCATTATATAACCGTGGTAAAAATATCCTTGAAAAAGAAAGCATACCTACGGAACATATACGGAAGCGTAAATGGGCGATTCCCGACGACGAGTTTTATAACTGGTCTAAAGATGTTGTCGAGTTTTTTCATGCCGGTGATTCGGCATTTTGCTATTCTGCGGTGTTTTTTAATAATGAAAAACTTGACAAACGATTTTGGGGTACTTTACTTGGATACTACGATAATGGACACCTATCATCAACGTTAAATTTTTGCGATAAGTTATTGTTTTAATTTTTAAATTTGCTTAACTTTTTAATATTTTACAGCATATTGAATGATGGGTTGGAAGCTAATGAAATGGAGAAATAGGGAAGTTCAAAGTAATCCATCTTTAAAGTTACAGTGGACAATCTTACCACCTTCATTTGTGTATTTATTGTTACATTAACAAAAATTCTGTGAAGTTTGCAAACGGGAAATTTACACCATTCCCGTCTTTTTTCGACGTTGATTTTGTTTATTTTCCTTATTGTTTTCAACGTCAAAAATGGAGTCTTCTAAAAGTCGACCTAAAAACACAAGAGTTGTTTTTGTTTGACAACAAACGTACTACCGGAGAAGACTACATAACACATTTCCATCCTGCATTGAGGAAGATTGCTGTTTATTTTACCGCTTTGCTAGTTACCATTCGTTACTGGAAAGAAACCAGGCGTTCGGAAGCAAGCATAACGTTTGGAATGAATGACGAATTTATCAATTTATTCGAATGCATTAAACGGCAATGAAGGTGTTTTTGTATGCATGCTGATGGAGCATTTAGTAATGAGAAAACCTTTAAATTTAACTGCATATTTTAATAGTTATTATATCTCTTACAGACAATTTATGGCCGAGCAATTGTATTTTTGGCGTTGTTTACCACGGAAAATTAATGAAAAATGATTGTAATTTTAGTCTTTATATTCGTTTATGATTATTATTTATATTATATTATATTATATTATATTATATTATATTATATGAATAAGTATAATACAAAAAAATTAAAAATTAAATACTAAATTCAACCCAACCAACAACTTACACTAAATATTACAACTAATTAGTGTAATCAGAATCGAATTCGTTTTCATCATTCCATGGGTTATGATAAGGTGGAACACCCTTTCTTATTTTAAATTTCTGCTCGTAACTTAAAAATACATTTCCAATTATGATATTTTAATTATTTTAACAGCAAATTGATTGTTGGATTAATAAAATAATGTTGGAAAGACCGAATAACGCGGTTTGGTCAATATTGCCAACTTATTTTCTAGCAACAATGTTTAAGCATAATACCTGGCTTGAAGGTATTGGTACCGGTGATACTTGGTCATTTCCATCCGTTGAGGGTATTGACGTATTAAGTGTACATATTATATTTAAAATTTTATTCGTTTAACAATAAATACTTAACCATTTTTTTATCAGTTTTATTTCCCAGTCAACATGTCAAACCAACATTGGTGTTTAGTTTGCGTTGACCTTCCCAGTTGTAAAATGACTGTTTATGATAGGTTTGTTTCATTTGTTAAATTAAAAATACCAGTTTATTTGTTGATGCATAAAATAGTACTTAAAATTTTTTTTCAGTTTCCTTGACATTTGTTGTGAATCAAGAAATACAATGCTACTTTATATTAACAACATGTTTTCTCAATGGTTGCTGTTCAGTGGTCATGATTTGGGTGGCGTATTTAGGCCTCCACCGTTTGAAAGAATTATTCCAGATAAGGTTCCTCATCAAACTGGAACAGTTGGTGATTGTGGGGTATGGGTTTTTATTTTTCTGCAACGTCTGCTAAGCGGTGAACCAATATACCTAGAAAATGAAGACACGTCTAAAACGGCCGCTGACTTTCGTTGGCATTTCTCGAAAGTTGTGTACGAAAATAAAATTAGAGTTGAAAGTGTATGACACTGAGCTAGTAAATGAATGTAATATATTCCTCACTAGACTTATGGCAATTTTTATTATATTATAAATCAGTTTTCGTTTTTTAATTATATGGGCGTCCGACTTTTTTTTACGGGCGTCCGACTGCATGTTGTGTTTTTTATTTTGCTATAAATTCCTTACTATCGGAGCTATATTTACCATTCAAAAATGCTTCTCAAAAATTTCATAATAATGTTTTTACTAAAATACTTTCATGTAAAGTATTATCTAGAGTTCTCGTCGAATTAAAATCACTTATGTTTATAATAGTATTCGGGTTTTTACGTCAGTCATTTCGACCTATATGCGTGCTAACCAGAATGACTCTGGTTTACTTAAAAAGTTGATGAAAATCTTTATTTTCCATCATTTCTAAAGACTAGAGAAAGATGTAGAGCGTGTAATAAACGTACCCGAATGTAACATCAGTGCCGGAAACATCACCGGAACAGTGATCGGTACAGTAAAATGAACAGTGATTTAAGTACATAACTCAGTTGATGTTCATATATCAGTATCATTTCATATTATCATAGAACAGACTCAAACTTGTTTCAAAACGAAACTCAGAATCATGGTTCGTCAGTCAGATAATTACCTGGCATTACAGAACCATCATGTGATTATTTGTTAGGATTTTATTATGTATAAACGTATGTGAGGCTTTACAGAACAAAACAACACGAATGTCGTTACATGAATGCTAAACCGACAGATTATTCGTATAGGTGACGATCTGTACGAATAAATCTGGAAGTTTAACGTTCTGAATGATGTCCGATAATTAGAAAACAATGTTTAAAAGTGTAGTTATCGTCGTATTTGATCGGGTGACGATTCGAACAAATACACGCGATGACCGCGCGATTCGATTTAAACGTTTATTAAATATCTTGTAAAATTTAAAAATAAACAGAAGATATTTAGTTAATTTATTAGGAATCACAACCTAAAATAATTTTAGGGATTCTATTTTAAAAACTGAGACGTTTCGTTACGAGAACGAAACGAAACCGACACTTTTAAGCGAAACCGAGCAACCGAAACGAACCCAAACTTACCCGGGGTATAAATACCCTAGAAGAGTCATCTTCTTCATTTTTATTCACCATCACTTTCTCTCTCTACACACAAACCCGGATCTCTCTCTCTAGTTTCTCTCTCTAGAAACCAAGCTCCTATCTCACTCATTTCCCAACAAAATCAAGAGATTTTGGTGTCTAAACGACCACTACAACACGTAGAACCCGAAAGTACAGAAGATCTGAGCTTTAAACCGTTCAAATCGAGGTAAATCCGAGTTCTAAGTTGCGATTTTAGGGTTTCTAAACCCTTATTTCGAACTTACCCTTTTGACCGGCCAAGACCGCTTCCAACCTTAGGGAAACTACTTACACACACCCTAGAACAACGTAGGAACGAGGTGCGTAACCTGAGCATGGCTGTAACACCGATGGGAGATGACTGCATCTCGTGGGTAGTACGGCCGAATGGCACTGCACTGGTCGGCCGAAAGGCCAAGGCCACGACCGAATGTCCTCATTCTCTCGGCAGTACCCATTCTGTAACAACCGAAAAAAATAAATAAATTTAGCACCCCAATAATAAGCGTGCAAAATTTCGGGAACCATTTACGTTTAAAATTTATATAAACGTTCGTAAAGTAATTATGATCAAAAGGATATAAACGATAAAAATATCAGATAATGTATGGACACGTTATAAAGCCTATTAATAACGTGCAGAATTTCTGTAACCGTTTGGGTTCGAAATTTTTATGAACAATCCTGAAGTAATTACGATCACATTAATATAAGCCGGACCGTTATACGATAAAGTATGAGCAAGATATAAGGTCGTGAATATTAAAATATATTATTTTTGACCCTGCTCCGTTTTCAACGAAACTTGGGTAGAAATGTAGAGAATAATTAGTAGATTTCAACGGCATATTCGAAAGTTTTTAAAACATCAGATGCAAAAAGTTATAAGAGCAAAACAAGATTTAAGCTAAATTAATTATAATATAATAATAATAATAATAATAATAATAATAATAAAATAATAAAAAATAATAAAATAATCAATTTCAACATGTGTCAAAATTCGAATGTAATACGTCGAATATTTTGAACCACATATATAATTATTCCTTTCTTCGTTTCGAAGGAATCTTCGTCTATAAATAGATGAATGTCGATGATCAAATTTTCATTTTTCTTAAGTAACAAAACTCTGTCAAAATACTCTCCTAAAACCCTTGAGCGGGTACGGTAGTTACTAGAATTTCGTTCAAGGATTGTTAAGCAAGCATTGGTACGAGCTACTTTGAGGTAACCACCTATTATACTCTTATTTTAAAATAATTATTTAATTAGTATGGTCGAGATATTGTTTGTTTAAAACCTCACTAATATTATGCGTGGAGGCTATTTTCAATATTTTTGTAAAACACGGAGTATGCCGAAATGCTGCCCAAATATTTTATAAAAATATATATTTATAAGACGAGGTTCTGTCCAATTTAAAACTCTAAAATAAAGTTTTATAAGCCGAAATTCTGCCCAAGTATTTTTAAGAAAACCGAAAAGCATAAGCCGTTATGCTGTCCAATTAAAGACTCGAGTCAATACCTGAAAATATAAAGATACGTTAAGTAATCCCATTAGGGTACTGATGTTATTAGGAAATTGGCGGTTACGTAAGATAAGAATTGAGGAGCTAAAATTGTACGATAGAAGCATAGATCAGGTGAGTTCTATGAGCCCTGTTTTACTATTTTAAATATTTTGGGCTGATGTGAATGTTATATTGATAATGTTTTGATATATATAATGTTACAGTGATGCCGGGATGTTTCCCGTTTATACCAATTTTAAGCCGGGATAATGCCGAATTTTATATACGTATTCTTTTAGAATATAAAAGAGGCAACCCGAATTATTGTTTTGAAAATACGTTTACAGAAAGAGTTTCCAATATGTATAAATCTCATATACTAATAAAGACATGGTCCTGGTATACCGAAGGTGTGTAGTCTTATGCTCCTTCGATATAACAGGATAATGCCGGTATATAGGTTGAGATAAAGACGTTGTTAAAAAAAAAAAGAGTTCTTGCACTACGGTGCTGATTATAAAGTTTTTTTAAAAAAGAAATTTTGAAAGAGTTACCTTCGGGTAAAGAAGTTACCTTAGGGTAAAGAAGTTTACCTTCGGGTAAAGAAGTTACCTTCGGGTAAAGAAGTTACCTTCGGGTATAGAAGTTACCTTCGGGTAAAACAGAGTGCCTTCGGGTGAACAGATTTTTAAATAAATGTTGTTGATATAATATGATACATGTATATCGATGTATGCTTTTGTGAAATGCTTTTGAAATATATTGATTGAAATTAAAGATGTTTATTAAACTTAGAACTCACCAGCTTAAGCTGACAAATTTTAACATGCACATCAGGTAGAGATGGTGAAGCCTCAGCTAGTCGAGGCAAGAAACAATTGGCATAAGTGACCATGGATGGATGCTGGCTGCAGGTTTTGAGAAGACTGGCATAGATGTAGATATTGTAAAAATAAAAAGGAATAAATAAATAAAAATGGTTGTGTGACATATATGTAATCGGGTTTACTTATGTATAATATGTTTTATTTCCGCTGCGATTGAGTTATATCTATTTTATCACTGTGCTTATGAGTAAATCCGACAAAGTGACGTGTCCCGGGAGACGGGCGTTACAAGTTGGTATCAGAGCACTCGTTTAAGAGATTTAGGTACTCAAGCGGTAACTAAACTTAAACTAGGACTCTAGGAGAATATAGGAATGCCAGTCAAAGCAGCCGCATGCCAGCCACAGAGGATACATCAAGCATCTAATGAATGAAACTTTTGACACATGCGTAAATGCTAAAGATCAATTGCAATTAGCTACTGCAATTGAGGTTTGACATTTGCAAATAATTCTAAAGTTTGATTCGTTATTTGTAAAGGTGCTGTAAGTTAAGGGTTAAGGTTGGATAGTTAATATAAATATGATAGATAGTAAACTGGAAGATGATGTCATAGTAAATAAGTAATTACATCCTAGGTCCTGTAATTGATTATTTATTATACATTTGAACTCTGGGACTACTACTTATTATACAAATATTGATTTATCCTATACCTTAATTGTAGGATGGCCAATAGAGAACATGCTCTAGATGACAATATCGATCGTGATACCGATAGACCCTTAATTAGAAGAGAAAGTACTCGATTAAATCCAAATTTGGAAGATGAAGTACACATTGAAACGAGTGAAAATTCTCATGAGAATGACGGAGCCAATGATCAACCAGATCAAATGGAAGCAAACTTTGTAAGAATGCTTAAAGCGGCAATACCAGAAATTGCTGCAGAAATACGTCGACAAGAGAAGGATAGTAATGGTAATCACTCTGGCGCTGATAACAATACGGGAATAGAGACAGGTGCAACTATGGGAAATGGAGCTACTCAAATTGTCGTACCACTCACTACAGTTAGACAAGAAGATAAAAAGAAAGGGTGCGACTACAAGATCTTCAAGAGTTGTAACCCTCCTTCATTTGATGGAAAGAAGGATGCAGTGACAGCACACCAGTGGCTTCGGGAGATGGAGTCAGTAATTAAAATTAGTGAGTGCAATGATAGTCAGAAAGTCAAGTTTGCAGCTCATTCCTTCGTATCTGAAGCTTTGTTTTGGTGGGACACAATTCAGCAAGCGATGGGGGAGCCTGCGGTAGAAGCATTAAGTTGGGAAAGTTTCAAGCGTTTAATGTTAGCAAAATTTTGTCCAAAGTTTGTTATAGATAAGATGGAGAATGATTTCATGAATCTAGAGGTCGGTACTATGACTCATCAAGAGTACACGACTAAGTTTAATGAGATGTCCAGATTAGTACCTCACTTGGTAACACCAGAGGAATCCCGAATCAAGCGTTATATCCAAGGGTTTCCGTCGGAGGTAAGGAGATTAGTTAAAGGTTCTGCACCAGGATCCTATCAGTCGGCAGTAGAGCTTACAGCAGAATTATTTGAAGAAGTGTACGGGCTAGGAAGGAGGCCTATGACAATTAAGAGGAAGTGGGGAGATTACTCTCAAGTTTCTAAGAAAGACAATTTCAATCCAAAAAGAAAGATATCTGGCAGTAGTCCAACAGTTTGTAAGATATGTAACCGGATGCATAGTGGGAACTGTAAAATGGGGATGAATGTTTGTTTCAGGTGCGGCAAGGAGGGACATTATGCCAACAAATGCCCAACTGTGAAATGTTTCGATTGTGGGAAACAAGGTCATCGGGCAACAGAATGCCCAAATAAGAAAACGGATATGGTTCGAAAACCAAAGGGGAGAGCTTTTACAATGACCGTTGGTGCAGCTAAGGAAACCCCAGATGTCGTGTCGGGTACGTTTCTTATCAATAACATGCCCGCTACTGTATTATTCGATTCTGGTGCTAGTAGGAGTTTTATATCTGTTAACTTTTGTATACTGCTCAATAAGATCCCCAATAAGATAGATACCCTACTAGAAGTTGAAACGGCACTAGGAAAGAAGGTAGTTATTTCTACCATTGTTGAGGGTTGTTCTATTGACATTGATGGTCATAAAATACCCATTAATCTTTACCCAATAACTATGGGCGAGTTTGATGTCGTGCTGGGCATGGATTGGTTAACAGAACACGAAGCTGAAATATTATGTAAAAAGAAGATGATTCAACTCCAAGCGCCTGCTGGAGATCGGATTATTATCTTTGGAGATCGTACGAGCTCTTCCGTGAATATCGTTTCAATGCTGAAGGCCCAGAAGTTTATGAATCAAGGTTGCAAAGCTTATCTCGCATATGTGGTCGATAATAAGGTGAAGACGAAAGAATTGAAAGATATTCCGGTGGTATCCCAATTCCCCGATGTGTTTCCTGACGAATTACCGGGTATGCCTCCAGAACGAGAAGTAGAGTTTCGAATTGATCTTTTACCGGGAGCTAAACCAGTTGCGAAGGCACCTTATCGACTTGCACCCTCAGAGATGAAGGAGTTAATGTCGCAGTTGCAAGACCTATTAGACAAAGGTTTTGTGCGGCCAAGTGTTTCGCCTTGGGGAGCCCCAGTATTATTTGTAAAGAAGAAAGATGGGAGTATGCGAATGTGCATAGACTACAGGGAGCTAAATAAACTCACAATAAAGAACAAATATCCTCTTCCTAGAATCGATGACTTGTTTGACCAGCTACAAGGAGCGAATTGGTTCTCTAAAATCGACCTACGTTCGGGCTATCATTAATTGAAGGTAAGGGAAGAAGACATATCAAAGACTGCATTTCGAACACGATATGGACATTATGAGTTTTTGGTAATGTCGTTTGGTCTGACTAATGCCCCAGCGCATTCATGGATCTCATGAACAGGGTATGTCGACCAATGCTTGATAGGTCAGTGATTTTGTTCATTGATGATATTTTGATATACTCTAAGAATGAACAAGACCATGCCTATCATCTAAAAGAAGTTTTGGAAACGTTGAGAAGAGAGAAGTTGTATGCCAAATTCTCAAAATGTGCCTTTTGGCTAAGAGAAGTACAATTTCTAGGTCATGTAATCAATGCTAATGGAATCCTGGTTGATCCAAGTAAGATCAAGTCGGTGACAAAATGGAATCCGCCAAAGACACCTACTGAAGTTCGTAGCTTTCTGGGTTTGGCCGGTTACTACCGACGTTTCATCCAAGATTTCTCCAAGATTGCTTCTGCCATGACCAAGTTAACCAAGAAAGAAGTAAAATTTGAATAGGGTCCTGAACAACAAACTGCATTTGAAGAACTGAAGAGACGATTAACACATGCCCCAGTTCTATCATTACCTGATGGAACAGAAGACATGGTAATTTATTCTGATGCCTCATATCAAGGTTTGGGTTGTGTTATGATGCAACGGGGCAAAGTTGTTGCTTATGCTTCACGACAATTGAAAACTCATGAAAAGAATTAGCCAACACATGACTTGGAATTGGCAGCAGTCGTGTTTGCGCTAAAGATATGGAGACACTATTTGTATGGTGTCAAATGCACCATCTACACTGATCATAAAAGTCTAAAGTATTTCTTCGAACAAAAAGATTTGAATATGAGACAGCGTAGATGGCTCGAGTTGATTAAGGATTATGATTGTGAAATTCTTTACCATCCAGGAAAGGCCAATGTGGTGGCAGATGCGCTAAGTCGCAAAGGCGATTGTTCTCCTATTCGAGTGAAATCTTATGCGCTTGTTATAACATCAGATTTTCTGAATCAACTCAAAGATGCACAACAAGAAGCATTGAAAGAAGAAAACGTGATGAGTGAAAGAATTTTTGGTCTGATAACGAAGCTTGATGAAAACGAGTTCGGAATCAAAACTCGTTACGGTAGAATGTGGGTACCACAATATGGGAATATCAGATCAAGAATTCTCGACGAAGCACACAAGACAAGATATTCTGTTCATCCCGGTACTACCAAAATGTTTCAAGATCTACGCAAGAATTATTGGTGGCCAGGAATGAAATTTAACATATTACAATACGTTAACCGATGCTTGACTTGTTTACAAGTGAAAGCTGAGCATCAAAAGCCTCACGGTTATTTACAGCCTTTGGAAGTTCCTGAATGGAAATGGGAACACATCACCATGTATTTCATCACAAAGCTACCGCGTACAGCTAAACAACATGATTCCATATGGGTGATTGTAGACCGACTGACGAAGAGTGCTCACTTTTTACCAATACGCGAGACATATTCGTCAGAAAAGTTATCAGAATTGTTCGTAAAAGAAATTGTTGCACGTCATGGAGTACCACTGTCGATTGTCTCGGATCGAGATACCAGATTTACTTCTAGATTCTGGAAGAAATTCCATGAACAGATGGGGACTAGATTATGT
Source organism: Mikania micrantha (assembly GCA_009363875.1). Classification (NCBI taxonomy): domain Eukaryota; kingdom Viridiplantae; phylum Streptophyta; class Magnoliopsida; order Asterales; family Asteraceae; genus Mikania; species Mikania micrantha. Next base: position 83,126,403 of record CM018695.1, on the reverse strand, counting down.
TTAAGCACGGCATATCACCCGCAAACGGATGGGCAAACTGAAAGAACGATACAAACATTAGAAGATATGTTACGTGCATGTGTTATCGACTTTGGTGGTAATTGGGACGATCATTTACCGCTAGTTGAATTCTCGTATAATAACAGCTACCATGCTAGCATCGGAATGCCACCATATGAAATGTTATACGGGAGACGATGTCGAACACCACTATGTTGGGGTGAGGTTGGGCAGAAAGACATGGGGAGCAAATTAGATGTAGAATTAATGGCCAATAAGCTCGCTCAAGTTAGAGCACGACTAAAAGCTGCTCAAGATCGTCAAAAGTCCTACGCAGACAATAGGAGAAGACCAATTGAATTCAACGTAGGGGATCGTGTGTTATTAAAAGTATCCCCATGGAAAGGTCTAATTCGATTTAGAAAGCGTGGAAAGCTAAGTCCGAGGTATATAGGACCGTTTAAGATTTTAGCCAGGATCGGTAAAGTTGCATACCGATTGGAGCTGCCAGACGAGCTTAGTAGTATACACCCGACATTTCATGTGTCTCATCTACGGAAATGTCTTGCAGATGAAACCTCTCATGTGTTTTATGATGAGATCGAGGTTGATGACAAGCTTAATTACGTGGAAGAACCAGTCGCGATACTCGATCGCGATGAAAAGAGACTCCGTAATAAAACTGTCAAGATGGTTAAGGTACAATGGAAGCATAGAAAGGGATCAGAGGCAACCTGGGAAACCGAAGAAGAGATGAGAAGATGCTACCCTCAATTGTTTACGATGTAATAGGTTTCGGGGACGAAACCCATTTAAGGAGGGTAGATTTGTAACAACCGAAAAAAATAAATAAATTTAGCACCCCAATAATAAGCGTGCAAAATTTCGGGAACCATTTACGTTTAAAATTTATATAAACGTTCGTAAAGTAATTATGATCAAAAGGATATAAACGATAAAAATATCAGATAATGTATGGACACGTTATAAAGCCTATTAATAACGTGCAGAATTTCTGTGACCGTTTGGGTTCGAAATTTTTATGAACAATCCTGAAGTAATTACGATCACATTAATATAAGCCGGACCGTTATACGATAAAGTATGAGCAAGATATAAGGTCGTGAATATTAAAATATATTATTTTTGACCCTGCTCCGTTTTCAACGAAACTTGGGTAGAAATGTAGAGAATAATTAGTAGATTTCAACGGCATATTCGAAAGTTTTTAAAACATCAGATGCAAAAAGTTATAAGAGCAAAACAAGATTTAAGCTAAATTAATTATAATATAATAATAATAATAATAATAATAATAATAAAATAATAAAAAATAATAAAATAATCAATTTCAACATGTGTCAAAATTCGAATGTAATACGTCAAATATTTTGAACCACATATATAATTATTCCTTTCTTCGTTTCGAAGGAATCTTCGTCTATAAATAGATGAATGTCGATGATCAAATTTTCATTTTTCTTAAGTAACAAAACTCTGTCAAAATATTTTCCTAAAACCCTTGAGCGGGTACGGTAGTTACTAGAATTTCGTTCAAGGATTGTTAAGCAAGCATTGGTACGAGCTACTTTGAGGTAACCACCTATTATACTCTTATTTTAAAATAATTATTTAATTAGTATGGTCGAGATATTGTTTGTTTAAAACCTCACTAATATTATGCGTGGAGGCTATTTTCAATATTTTTGTAAAACACGGAGTATGCCGAAATGCTGCCCAAATATTTTATAAAAATATATATTTATAAGACGAGGTTCTGTCCAATTTAAAACTCTAAAATAAAGTTTTATAAGCCGAAATTCTGCCCAAGTATTTTTAAGAAAACCGAAAAGCATAAGCCGTTATGCTGTCCAATTAAAGACTCGAGTCAATACCTGAAAATATAAAGATACGTTAAGTAATCCCATTAGGGTACTGATGTTATTAGGAAATTGGCGGTTACGTAAGATAAGAATTGAGGAGCTAAAATTGTACGATAGAAGCATAGATCAGGTGAGTTTATGAGCCCTGTTTTACTATTTTAAATATTTTGGGCTGATGTGAATGTTATATTGATAATGTTTTGATATATATAATGTTACAGTGATGCTGGGATGTTTCCCGTTTATACCAATTTTAAGCCGGGATAATGCCGAATTTTATATACGTATTCTTTTAGAATATAAAAGAGGCAACCCGAATTATTGTTTTGAAAATACGTTTACAGAAAGAGTTTCCAATATGTATAAATCTCATATACTAATAAAGACATGGTCCTGGTATACCGAAGGTGTGTAGTCTTATGCTCCTTCGATATAACAGGATAATGCCGGTATATAGGTTGAGATAAAGACGTTGTTAAAAAAAAAAGAGTTCTTGCACTACGGTGCTGATTATAAAGTTTTTTTAAAAAAGAAATTTTGAAAGAGTTACCTTCGGGTAAAGAAGTTACCTTCGGGTATAGAAGTTACCTTCGGGTATAGAAGTTACCTTCGGGTAAAACAGAGTGCCTTCGGGTGAACAGATTTTTAAATAAATGTTGTTGATATAATATGATACATGTATATCGATGTATGCTTTTGTGAAATGCTTTTGAAATATATTGATTGAAATTAAAGATGTTTATTAAACTAAGAACTCACCAGCTTAAGCTGACAAATTTTAACATGCACATCAGGTAGAGATGGTGAAGCCTCAGCTAGTCGAGGCAAGAAACAATTGGCATAAGTGACCATGGATGGATGCTGGCTGCAGGTTTTGAGAAGACTGGCATAGATGTAGATATTGTAAAAATAAAAAGGAATAAATAAATAAAAATGGTTGTGTGACATATATGTAATCGGGTTTACTTATGTATAATATGTTTTATTTCCGCTGCGATTGAGTTATATCTATTTTATCATTGTGCTTATGAGTAAATCCGACAAAGTGACGTGTCCCGGGAGACGGGCGTTACACATTCGACCCTGACTCATTCGTTGTATGCCCATTCGGCCATGTTCCTCACATTCGACCAAGGCCACATTCGCCGAATGACACAATGCCGAAGCACTCCACATTCGGCCAAACCTTCTGTCGACCACACTCCTTCGGCAAAACCACATACGGCTCAAGCTAGTCTCACTCGGCCATCTCTCATTCGGTTGAACCTTGATTCGGCCAATGTCAATCGTGGACACCCTTCTTTCGGCCAAGAACATAGGTTGTAGGTTGCAAGGGGTGGTGTACGCGATGGTTAATGGTATGCATGGGGTGAACATGTGTGTGCGCATGAGATCAAGATTTGAGTTCATTAATGAAACTAACTTTGAGTGTGTTGTGGATTCAATATAGAACTACAAAACACTAGATTTCACGTGAATTCATTATGAAACCAAAAATTTAGGTTAGTTTCATATAGGATGATGTGTGGTGCATGGAAGGCTACGTAAAACTCTATGTATAGTGTGTGCGTGCATGGGATAACCTTAGTGTTCTCATGCAACCAAGATTGGTGTTGATCATTTGGACTAAACCTAGAGGTTATCAAGGGAAGGACCCAGGGGATTCAATCTAAAAGTATAATCGGTCTATGATGCTAGAAATCTTTTAAAGAAAACAAGGAATAGGGTTTCTATAACAAGAAATCACATAAGTTACGGTATTGTCTAAACAAAGCTTGCCAACGCCATTTCGGGAATCAAAACAATAACCTAAAGGTTATAGGGTTGATTAAATATTAAGCCCTAAACCTTAGGAAAGTCTATAGAGACATATGACTAACTTAGATGCTATACTTAAAACTATCTATGCTTAGTTAAATCTATGCATTGAAAAGGGAATCAAGTAGAAATCAAAGTCTTACAAATGGGCCAAGGATGGCCCAATGGGTTTAATCTAAGCCCATCACATATTAAATATTCTTCATTAAATTAATTATGTTTTAATAAAAGAAAATTATTTATGAATTTTATGAAATTATACTAAATAATGTTTTCTAAATAATTAGCCTAAAATGAACTAATTTAAATCTATCTTAATTAAAGACTTATAATTAACACGGTGGAATAAAGGGGTTCACTTACGGGTAATATGTTAGATTAGTTATATAGAATCTTAGAAACACATTAGTATCAAAGGACACTTAGTTGCACACCGAGACCAAAACCCAAGATGCGTCTATTATAAATACTCATCGTATTCGAATTTCCTTAAAACAACTCAGGTACTAAAGATACATAGACAACAACCAAAGAGCACGCATATCTTTTGTGGTTCATTTGCACAGCAACACATGTGAGTTCATTGCCCTTTTCTAACATTTTTGTTTTAAAACGCGGGGTTGAGAAGCATGCGTAAACTGTTTTATTTAAACTGTTTATTTAACTGCTTTTATATATTATATGTTTTACATATATATGTTTGTTAATACCCCTAGATTCCTGTCTAGGTAATTATTAAACAGATCGAATTATCAAGTTAATTAAATTACTCTTATGAGTAATACTTTAATTCTAACTCTAAACAAATCCTTAGTCCATCAAGCTCAAATTCAAGAACCTAAATTCATAGTGAAATCAAAGGAACTAAAGCAAAAGATCATGTTCAAGAAACTTAACTCAGTGTGTGATCTGAGAACCAAGAATCATAATCAAGAATCAAGTATCATTGTAAATCATGGAAATTCTAAAGATCAAGATCAAGAGACTCAAGGAATCAGAAATCATAAATGTGTGTGAATCATTGAAATAATGAAATCATTACAATCTAATGAAATCATTAATACTCAAGTTAAGGTGGATGTCAGTTGTATAGGGAATCAAGACCACGTGTAACACACATAAAGTCCCTTCATGTGACAGTTGCAAACGAGAATTTACGTCATCAATGACGTGAGCACATTTGATCGTTCTAGAAATCCATGTTGATTTAACAATTGTAATTATTACAGGTTGATAGTAGGTGAGAAATGATGAATGTGGGCGAAAACCGTGTTCAAAACGGAGTCTTGGATTGCCCGGAATCGTAAAATGAAGAAAAATTTCTAAGTATTGGTCGACTGGACTTGCCGCGGTACGCGGAGGTGGGCTTGGAAGTTTTCCGCGGTACGCGATGCACGAAAGAAATCTGAGATCTCCGGATTTCTTCGCGGTACGCGAAGCCTTTTTGGGCTTCTGGTCGCGGTACGCGACGGATGTGGCGGTGCAGAAATCTGATCTACTTCATCAGATTTCATGCAAGAAAAATTTTTATTCTTCTTCTCGAACTTGGACGCAACCCAGACGAAAACACACACACATATACCATCTGATCTTCATTTTCAAGGCTTTTGAACGCAAGGATCGTACCAGGAATCATCTTAACAAGTTCTGATCATCGTTTTGAAGTCAGAAATCCGGTTGATTAGGTAATGATCCGTTTAAACCTTCTAGTTTGATTTTGATTGATTAGATCTTGATTTTGAACGTAATGAGATAGTTAGGATTGTTGATTATTGCCTAGATGATGGCTAGGATTGATTATAAACAAAGAACACGAAGTTCTAACGGTTAAATCCTTGTTTTGATCCGTTGTAATGTCCGGTTTGCATGAAACCATAACTATGATTATAATGGTTTAACCCATTTGATTATAACAATGTAGGTGATTAGTTGGATTAATCCTTGAAATGCAAGGTTAAATCCATGTGTTTCAAACTAATCACAATCATTAACATACTCATTGGAATGATTATCTGATGTTTATGATAACAGTCAGATTAGTATGTTTAACATGGTTATTACATCTATTATGATACTACATTGTGATATCTCATGATATTTGGGTAATCAATAACAAGGATTGATCCTTCCTAAGTCATTAAATCATCTAGAAACTGTTTTAGCATTATAATCAACAACATTAACTATTTGGTTAATCTGAGATTATTCTGATTAATCTAGAGTGTCATCAACTTTGTGTTAGGAATCTAATTCAATGTAGGTTCCTACATTATCATACATTGTATGATATAACCTTAAATTAATTAATTATATAATTAATATCGAGTTGATGATTTACTAAGCAATGTCTTTGACATTGAACGTTCAAAAGGATCTAATCAGTAAACTAGAACATAAATAACTTATTAAAGATAATTAAATGCAGAATCATCTCTGTACTATCAGTTTGGTGATACACTGCTACCCTATTATCATCAGGTGAGTTTCGTACAACCCCTTTTATTTTTAATCTTTTATAAACATCGGGGAACATTGTTGAACTTTTAATGAACATATGATATGTATCACTGATATCTGTGTGATTTCATGTGATTGTTGTGACTTTTGTGGGATTTCATGGGATTTTGGCCTGTAGACTGAACTCTATCATGACACTGAAAGTCCTCATTTTGAACTGTATCTAGTGAACCCATGTGTGGCCGAGCAGAAAACATTGATAGTACTATTGGTTGACACCCCATTCGCTGGGAGGATTGCATCTCCCCTTGTGTGAATGTTTGTTATCTGTTTCCTGAACTTCTTAATGGTGTGATAGACATTAAGATAATGAGGCACTAAGATATGTACCGACGGGTAATATCTTGAGACAGACTAGACGTCCGAAAGGAACTAGATACAGGTCCCATGGTTATCCGGAACTGAACTTTTGAGAACGTGCTTATCATATCATATTGTGTTAAATTGAACTGTCGATCTCACCAGCTTTGTGCTGACGTTTCAAACTCAAACCTTTTTACAGGTAAGCAGGAATAGCCGGTGAGGATGCACTTTTGAGTTATTTGCACTTTAATAATTAGTTTTGTAATTAAATAAATATAGTTGTAATGTGGTTGTCATTGCGACACCCTGGTAATGTATTTACTTTAAGTTAATCTGTGTGCTTATGATATTGGTTCAAGTAAGTCACCCCTCACCTCGGAGACATCACCACTATGCTTCCGCAACCGATTCAGTGACGTCAGACCAGACACAAGGTGACGAGGGGTGGGGGTGTGACAGGGTGGTATCAGAGCCACAGGTTATAGAGAATTAGGTTGATTTAGAGACCTAGACTATAACCATAAGCTCGTATAATAACACAGAGAGCACCGAACATTAATATTGAACAAAACTTGTTTTGAATTAAGCCAGGACAATCAGGTGGTACAAATTCCAGTTATGAGTGGCCAGCATAACTGAAATTTGCAACACGTGTGCATTCTAGTTTGATTTAATTCAAGCAAAACACTAACAATAGTAATGACTAATAGTTGCGTTAAAATAGGAGGACGTCTCATATCATGTGTATGTTGAATTTTATTATTCAATATATTTCTTTCATGATACTGATTAGAGATTTTTATTGTACAGCAATGGCAGATCGAGGCGAACAGTATCAGCTAGCTCCTCATGATATGAGGGATGGTACTCCGAGCTCTAGCTCAGCACCGGATTCAGATTCTTCGGAGGCATCGACTGCAGCCTCACGAGCTCCATCTGTAGTGCCACAGGCACAACCAGCATTACCACATTCACCATTAGAGCCTAGACCAGTTACACCACCACCACCAGCACTTCCTATCATACCTAGTCCTCCTCACTCACCTCCGGTTGATCCCGTTGCGGATCGGATCCAGAGTATATCACCTCCTAGAGTACCCGTTTGGGACGGGTTGCGGCGTATGCGGGGTCAAGCCCGCAAGACCACAGGACTACCTCCCCGGAAGCAGCTGGCTCCCAGGGACGAGTTTCATGCCATACACGAGATGGGAGAATCCTCCCATCAGGCAGAGCTGAGAGCACAGTTGCAGCAAGTTACTCAGAACTTGCAGGGGACACAGCAGAGTCTACAGCAGTGTCAGGCTACGGTTGAGGATACACGTAGGACCATATTAGATATCCTCACTTCTCACTTGACCCTGATGGATCAAGTGAAGGCGTTGGACACCGATACTCGAGCCTGGAGAACCGCGATGGATGATAGACTGAGGATGACATTGGGACAGATTATGCTTGCTGCATTTTGGCGGCAAGTGGCATGGATGACTGAGGGATGGAGTTGGGTGAGAGAGAGAGAGACAGAGTTTTTGGCATGGTTTGGAGCGGCGAGTACCGAGACCAGGATGATGATCCTGGCAGTAGTCATGGCAATAGTGGCCATGATACTTTCCTTCTTATCATACTTTATGCGATGAGTATGTACAGAAGATCAGTTTGGGATTTTCAGAGCATCAGGGTGTAGATAGGGGAGTTCTTTTCTGTTCTTTTCTTTATCTGATGGTAGTGTCTTGTGTTGTTTGGTGGTCTGTATAAAATCAATAATGATAATGATGAAATAAAATGGGTGTTTTGTGTATCGATCTGTGTAATGTACTATTTGAGTGTTGTGTGAATTATGTTTTTCTAATAACCTTGTGTGGACTATAAACAAATCTGTGTGAGAACATGTCAAACTAATATATATTTCGCTGAAATACAGTACGGGAGCAGTACTGTATGCGAATATATCGAACTAAAATATATATTTTGCTGGAATACAGTACGGAGCAATACTGTATGCAAATATATTTGTTACTAAAGTACAGTACGAGAGCCATACTGTACGAGAACATGTCTGAATTGTGAACGTATCTAATTGTGAATGTGTCTGTAACTAAAGTACAGTACGAGAGCCATACTGTACGAGAACATATCTATTGGTTATATGGGAACCTAGTGCATGAACTGAGAACATATCCTAGTCCTGTATGAACATATCTTTAAAAACATGTGTTGCAATACAATGAGCTGGGTAAGACTCTAACATGTTTTTGAAATAACAGGACTAAGTATAACTACGAATAATTGTGTGATCTGTGCGTAATGTGAACATGTTTGGACTGAATTCATGTAGTTATACTGTATTCTTATAATCACCTTTTAATACAAATTTTCAGTGTAACTGAATGGGATTGTATTTATGTGATAGAACGGGTTATATCTTTAATGTTCTTGAACTGACCTGAGTTTTGTCTGCTTGTGAGCAGAATAATGGCTCCTAAACGAGGTCGACCAGCTAAGAGAGCTACTCAGAACATTACAAACCCTGAACAGAATCAAATTCCACCTTTGAATGTTGACTCAAATCCGGATCCGCATGTTAGTCCGGAAGCGAACGTAGTTCCACCTGGGAACTTGGAAACGCATACTACTCCACCAGTGAACCCTGGAGCAGGCATTGTTCCACCTGCTGGTACAAGCGGATCTGAAACAAATGAGGCTATGATAGCTCGTATTCTGCGTGAACAACTATCTGCTTGTGGTGTTCTGACACAACATCAACCACATATCACTGCAGGTTCTGGTGGGGAACACGATCATGTTGAACATAATGCTACTGGTGGTCACGTTGAAACTCATACCACTACCGATACAACTACTATTGTTCCTGATCCACCCCGACAGGGATGTACTTACAAGTATTTTGCTTCCTGTAACCCTCCTACTTTTACTGGCAAAGAAGGAGCGGCTGGTCTAATAAGGTGGATTGAGGAGATGGAAACTAAGCTCAAAATCAGTCAGTGTCTGGAGGAGCATAAGGTGTCTTATGCTGCCTGTTCTTTGAAAGACTCGGCTTTGACCTGGTGGAATACCCAGGCCAAGACTTTGGGTTCAGCCACAGTTGACTCGATGGGCTGGAACGATTTCAAAACTCTGATTAGATCAGAGTACTGTCCCATCACTGAAATTTAAAAACTCCAGGAAGAATTCTGGAATCACTCGATGATCGGTGCTGACTGTCTTGCTTACACCGATCGTTTTCATGAACTTACTTGTTTGCTTCCCGACATGTTTCCTACGGAAGCCGCTTTAATCGAAAAGTACATTAAGGGTCTGATTCCTCAGATACGAGGAATGGTAACTGCTACTGAACCTACAACCCTGAAACATACGATTCTTTTGACCACTAAGCTTACCAATGAGGCGGTAAGGAGTGGTACTCTGTCTTTGAAACCTCAGACGGTTCATAGTCGTAGTGATGTCGGTACCTCGAATATGTCAAAAGGTACCAAACGAAAGTGGTTTGGTAAGAACAAAACAAGGGCTCCGGCTGAGATCAGTCAGAACAAACCAACGGTGAAGAACTATGGTGCAAATATTCCTGAGAGGAAAACTTATACTGGGCAGGCGCCCAAATGCAATAAGTGTCCACTACATCACACGGGACCATGTCCTGTTTGTCTGAACTGTAACCGAGTTGGACATTATGCTAAATATTGCAATTTTCCTGCTCAGACACCAAACCAAGCACCACGACAAACCACTCAAACCAACCGGTCATGTTATAAATGTGGAAGCCCTGATCATCTCATACGAAACTGTCCGAACAATAACACCAATCCGGGAACTGAAGCTAGGGGAAGAGCTTTTCAGATTGGTGCGACCGAGGCGTGACATGATGCAAATATTGTTACTGGTACGTTTCTTCTTAATAATCTATACGCAACAGTTTTGTTTGACACAGGAGCGGATAAGAGCTTTATCTCTCCTGAATTTGCATCATTAATTTCATTGCCTACGGTAGAACTAGAAACTCCTTATGTTATTGAACTTGCTAACGGCAAGTTGATCAAAACAAACAATGTGATTCAAGGATGTTCCTTGAATCTGAATGATCATCTTTTCAAAATTGATTTACTTCCTATTGAGCTTGGGAGCTTTGATGTTGTTGTTGGTATGGACTGGCTTTCTAATAACCAAGCGGAAGTTGTCTGTCAAAACAAGGTGATCCGTATTCCATTACCTAACGGTAATACACTGATAGTTCAAGGAGAACGAGCAGGTAGAAAACTTGGTCTCATATCTTGTATGCGAGCTCAGAAATTCTTAAGGAAAGGCTGTTATGCTTTTCTAGCACATGTGACTGAGCACAATTCTTCACCTAAACAAATCACATATATCCCAATAGTCAAGGATTTTTCTGAAGTTTTTCCTGAGGACATATCAGGATTACCCCCAGTGAGACAAGTTGAATTTCGAATCGACTTGATTCCAGGTGCAGCACCTGTTGCTAAAGCCCCGTATCGGCTTGCACCATCCGAAATGCAAGAACTTTCAGGTCAATTGCAAGAACTGTTAGACAAAGGTTTTATCAGACCTAGTTTCTCACCCTGGGGAGCACCTATTCTTTTTGTGAAAAAGAAGGATGGTTCATTCAGAATGTGTATTGACTACAGGGAACTCAATAAACTGACAATCAAGAACCGTTATCCACTACCTCGTATCGATGATCTGTTTGATCAACTACAAGGTGCTACTTATTTTTCAAAAATCGATTTGAGATCTGGATATCATCAGTTACGTATTCATGATGATGACATTCCTAAAACTGCTTTCAGAACTCGATACGGACATTACGAATTTTTAGTAATGCCATTTGGTTTAACAAATGCACCAGCAGTTTTCATGGATCTGATGAATCGAGTATGTAGACCTTATCTGGATAAATTTGTGATTGTGTTTATTGATGATATTCTTATTTATTCTCGAAATCAACAAGAACATGCTCAACACTTGAAATTAATTCTAGAACTTTTGGCACGTGAAAAATTATATGCCAAATTCTCCAAGTGTGAGTTCTGGTTACGAGAAGTTCAATTTCTTGGTCATGTAGTAAATCAAAACGGTATTCAAGTGGATCCCAGTAAGATTCAGGCGGTGAAACAATGGGAGACACCACGAACCCCGACTGAAATACGTCAATTCTTGGGGTTGGCAGGTTATTATCGCCGGTTTATCAAGAACTTTTCAAAGATAGCCTTGCCACTGACTACATTGACACAGAAAAATCAACCGTTTGTATGGAGTTCTCAACAGGAGGAGGCGTTCCAACTGTTGAAACATAAACTCTGCAACGCACCTATCTTGACACTACCGGAAGGTACTGATAACTTCACAGTGTATTGTGATGCTTCACGTCAAGGTCTTGGGTGTGTTCTAATGCAGAAGGATAAGGTAATTGCTTATGCTTCTCGACAACTGAAAGTACATGAGAAGAATTATACCACACATGATCTAGAACTTGGTGCAGTAGTGTTTGCACTCAAGATTTGGAGACATTATCTATACGGAACTAGGTGTATTATATACACTGATCACAAAAGCCTCCAACACATTCTAGATCAGAAAATGTTGAACATGCGACAGAGGCGATGGGTTGAACTGTTGAACGATTACGACTGTGAGATTCGTTATCACCCAGGCAAAGCAAATGTTGTAGCTGATGCTTTAAGTCGCAAGGAACGAGTCAAGCCTTTACGTGTGAAAGCGTTAGGTATGACTATTCAAACCAGTCTAATTCCTCAAATCAAAGACGCTCAGCAACAAGCTTTACAAACAATGAACTATTCTGCTGAAGGACTGAGAGGATTAGATAAGAAACTTGATACCAAAGACGATGGACTATTGTATTTCAAAGACCGAATCTGGGTTCCCCTATTCAGTAACTCTCGAACTATTATCTTGGATGAGGCGCATAAATCCAGGAATTCTATTCATCCAGGTGCTGATAAAATGTATAAAGATCTTAAAGACTTTTACTGGTGGCCTGGAATGAAGAAACACATAGCTGAATATGTGGATCGATGTTTAACATGTCTCAAAGTTAAGGCTGAACATCAACGACCTTCTAGGTTACTACAACAACCTGAGATTCCCATGTGGAAATGGGATCAGATCTCTATGGATTTCATTATTAAATTACCCAGAACATCACGTAATCATGACTCTATATGGGTTATCGTTGATCGCCTTACGAAATCTGCGCATTTCTTACCTATCCGAGAAGATTATTCTATGGATCGACTCGCTAAACTCTATGTTAATGAGATCGTATCTCGACATGGAGTACCGATCTCTATCATTTCTGACAGAGATAGTCGATTTATGTCACGATTTTGGCAAACTCTTCAGAATGCTCTGGGCACGCAAATCAATATGGACACAGCTTATCATCCACAAACTGACGGGCAGACTGAACGAACAAATCAAACTCTTGAAGATATGCTCAGAAGCTGTGTGATTGATTTTGGAGGTAGCTGGGATATTCATCTTCCACTTGTTGAATTCTCATACAATAACAGCTACCATACCAGTATTCAATGCGCTCCATTCGAAGCACTTTATGGACGGAAGTGTAGATCACCTATCTGTTGGTCAGAGGTAGGTGAAAGTCAAATCATCGGCCCAGAATTCATTCAAGAAACAACTGATAAGATTGCACTCATTCAGGAACGAATCAAAACTGCTCGCGATCGTCAAAAGAGTTATGCTGATAATCGCCGTAGACCACTCGAATTTCAAGTAGGTGATCGGGTAATGTTAAAAGTGTCACCTTGGAAAGGCATTTTCAGATTTGGAAAGAGAGGTAAACTTTCGCCAAGATTTGTAGGGCCATTTAAAATTCTTGAACGAATTGGACTAGTAGCCTACAGACTTGAATTACCTCCTGAACTCGATAACGTTCATGATGTCTTCCATGTATCAAATTTGAAGAAATGCCTAGCCGATGAATCCTTGATCGTACCTCTGAAAGAAATCCATATTGATGAAAAACTTCAGTTCAGTGAAGAGCCAGTAGAGGTAATGGATCGGGAAATGAAAGTGCTAAAACGTAGCCGCATACCAATTGTTAAAGTGCGGTGGAACTCGCAACGTGGACCCGAATATACGTGGGAACGTGAAGATCAAATGAAAGCAAAGTACCCACATCTATTCTCATAAGCGATTGTCTTAATTTAAGCCTTCACTAAATTTCGGGACGAAATTTCTCTAACAGGAGGAGACTGTGACAGTTGCAAACAAGAATTTACGTCATCAATGACGTGAGCACATTTGATCGTTCTAGAAATCCATGTTGATTTAACAATTGTAATTATTACAGGTTGATAGTAGGTGAGAAATGATGAATGTGGGCGAAAACCGTGTTCAAAACGGAGTCTTGGATTGCCCGGAATCGTAAAATGAAGAAAAATTTCTAAGTATTGGTCGACTGGACTTGCCGCGGTACGCGGAGGTGGGCTTGGAAGTTTTCCGCGGTACGCGATGCACGAAAGAAATCTGAGATCTCCGGATTTCTTCGCGGTACGCGAAGCCTTTTTGGGCTTCTGGTCGCGGTACGCGACGGATGTGGCGGTGCAGAAATCTGATCTACTTCATCAGATTTCATGCAAGAAAAATTTTTATTCTTCTTCTCGAACTTGGACGCAACCCAGACGAAAACACACACACATATACCATCTGATCTTCATTTTCAAGGCTTTTGAACGCAAGGATCGTACCAGGAATCATCTTAACAAGTTCTGATCATCGTTTTGAAGTCAGAAATCCGGTTGATTAGGTAATGATCCGTTTAAACCTTCTAGTTTGATTTTGATTGATTAGATCTTGATTTTGAACGTAATGAGATAGTTAGGATTGTTGATTATTGCCTAGATGATGGCTAGGATTGATTATAAACAAAGAACACGAAGTTCTAACGGTTAAATCCTTGTTTTGATCCGTTGTAATGTCCGGTTTGCATGAAACCATAACTATGATTATAATGGTTTAACCCATTTGATTATAACAATGTAGGTGATTAGTTGGATTAATCCTTGAAATGCAAGGTTAAATCCATGTGTTTCAAACTAATCACAATCATTAACATACTCATTGGAATGATTATCTGATGTTTATGATAACAGTCAGATTAGTATGTTTAACATGGTTATTACATCTATTATGATACTACATTGTGATATCTCATGATATTTGGGTAATCAATAACAAGGATTGATCCTTCCTAAGTCATTAAATCATCTAGAAACTGTTTTAGCATTATAATCAACAACATTAACTATTTGGTTAATCTGAGATTATTCTGATTAATCTAGAGTGTCATCAACTTTGTGTTAGGAATCTAATTCAATGTAGGTTCCTACATTATCATACATTGTATGATATAACCTTAAATTAATTAATTATATAATTAATATCGAGTTGATGATTTACTAAGCAATGTCTTTGACATTGAACGTTCAAAAGGATCTAATCAGTAAACTAGAACATAAATAACTTATTAAAGATAATTAAATGCAGAATCATCTCTGTACTATCAGTTTGGTGATACACTGCTACCCTATTATCATCAGGTGAGTTTCGTACAACCCCTTTTATTTTTAATCTTTTATAAACATCGGGGAACATTGTTGAACTTTTAATGAACATATGATATGTATCACTGATATCTGTGTGATTTCATGTGATTGTTGTGACTTTTGTGGGATTTCATGGGATTTTGGCCTGTAGACTGAACTCTATCATGACACTGAAAGTCCTCATTTTGAACTGTATCTAGTGAACCCATGTGTGGCCGAGCAGAAAACATTGATAGTACTATTGGTTGACACCCCATTCGCTGGGAGGATTGCATCTCCCCTTGTGTGAATGTTTGTTATCTGTTTCCTGAACTTCTTAATGGTGTGATAGACATTAAGATAATGAGGCACTAAGATATGTACCGACGGGTAATATCTTGAGACAGACTAGACGTCCGAAAGGAACTAGATACAGGTCCCATGGTTATCCGGAACTGAACTTTTGAGAACGTGCTTATCATATCATATTGTGTTAAATTGAACTGTCGATCTCACCAGCTTTGTGCTGACGTTTCAAACTCAAACCTTTTTGCAGGTAAGCAGGAATAGCCGGTGAGGATGCACTTTTGAGTTATTTGCACTTTAATAATTAGTATTGTAATTAAATAAATATAGTTGTAATGTGGTTGTCATTGCGACACCCTGGTAATGTATTTACTTTAAGTTAATCTGTGTGCTTATGATATTGGTTCAAGTAAGTCACCCCTCACCTCGGAGACATCACCACTATGCTTCCGCAACCGATTCAGTGACGTCAGACCAGACACGAGGTGACGAGGGGTGGGGGTGTGACACTTCAGGTATAGAAGACTCTTGTAGTCAGGCTATACGGGCAATAACATGAACTATCAAAGGAAATCAATATCAATGTCATATCAAGAGAATCAATGAGATCAAGAACCACGGGATATCCTTAAAGTCCCCGCATGTACAGAAGACCATTGGGTCAAGCTGTAAGGGCAAAACATTAAAATCCCGCTCAGTTCAGGTGTACTCCTTGCGAGTTATGCTTGACATGGGTCACGTGTGAGAGGTTACAACTTGGACAACCACCAACAACTAAGTCTAATTGATGGAGTCAAATAAGGCCCAATCATCATGTCTTAGTTGTATATAAATGTTTTATTTATTTATATAATTAAATATTTAACATTTTATTTCTATCACTGACTTTTGGGAAATCATGTATCTATGATGAACTCAAGAGAATCAAAGGTAAATCAATTTTTGGAAAGCATAATCTAAATCAGAGGTGTGTAGGGTAAAAATGCTTAATTATCATTAACAACAGTGTCATATGCGTATTAGTATGTGGTGGGATGGCGTCTGGGCGGGTTTGTTGGCTCGACCCAGGGGTATGCCCTATATATAAGCATACCGATATGGATATTACATGTGAAGTTAATGAGGTTAGGGTCTTTACCGAAAGAGGTTTTCAAATCATTTTCAAACACTAAACTATATGAACTCACCAACCATGTGTTGACTTTATTTTTGCATGACCTTTCAGGTGACGAACAGGTCAACTGAAGAGT
This sequence comes from Mikania micrantha, assembly GCA_009363875.1. Classification (NCBI taxonomy): domain Eukaryota; kingdom Viridiplantae; phylum Streptophyta; class Magnoliopsida; order Asterales; family Asteraceae; genus Mikania; species Mikania micrantha. The sequence goes on along the minus strand of CM018695.1, from coordinate 83,109,732 downwards.
TGTTTCTTTTGGACTAGGTTACAGATAGAGGACCTAGCTTTTGGACCTGCATACTTCTCAAGACATCATCATGCAAATTATTTTGAATATCTTGTGTAAATACAAGATAGAAATTTATGATGTTGATGGTAGATTTACATTGTTAAATTATAAACAATACTGATGTAATTTAACTTTGTAATTCTATTATATTTAGTATTTCTCATTTATATCATGTGCAATGTAAACAATCTGATCATCACGATTAAAACTCACGATATCGCGCCCCGAGAACCTTCCGCCCGTCGGGGAAACCCGATCCTACCCCGCCGGCTCGGGGTGTGACACCGAACAATATAGAGACGTCGAGCGACAACTTAAAGGATGTCGAGCACGCAACAGGTGAATCCGATTTCGAAGTCTACAAATATTTGGTTTTAGAATCCGAGAATATTTTATTTTTTGTAAATTCTCGTGTATATTAATCACATTTTAAGATGTATGTATATATTCGGTTGTTATGTTAAAGGCATTTTTATTTCATTTATTAATTAAATTTTCATCTCCGACTGATACGAATGGGCGTCCGACTGTACTGAAGAGGCGTCCGAAATTATGAAATTTCAAAAATTTCTATTTATAACGGATGGTCGTCCAACTATACGAAACAGGCGTCCGCCTGTAAAGAAAAAGCGTCCGCTTGGAAAGAGGAGGCGTGCGTCGAAAATTTTTCAAATTGTGTGGGATGTCGTCCGACTGTACGGAACAGGCTTCCGCCCGTAAAGAAAAGGTGTCCGCCTGAAAAGAGAAGGCGCCCGCCTGGTCTGTTAAGGCGTCCGATTGGTCTGTTTAGGCGTCCGACTGCTTAGATTTTTTTACCAAAATTTCGTTTAAAAACTCGCCTATAAATAGAGGTGTTTATGTTTTCGTTTTTCAAATTGAAAATATTTTTTTTTATTTTCGCAATTATGGCTTTTTTCATGATTTGTTTGATTCAATTGTTTAAAATTAAGTTTTTTTACAATGATAACAGAGGGGACAAAAATAAATATCAGAGGGGAGTCTTTATATCTCGTTGAGTTAAATCCACTTTTATTATCGTGTCGATGTAATGTCTTTAATTCTCGTTGAATTAAAACCACTTACATCGGTCCTTTACTTATTTTTATTTCATAGTAGATGCGTTTGGTTTTAAGTTTAACCAAATCAAACGTATAATAATTTGGGCTCTCCATACAAGTTCGGGCGTTAAGGTGTTATCCCTGATAACGCGGCCGTGCTACGCTGGTAACTGTTAGAGGAGTCCACCTATTTAAATTATTTTAAAAGATATATTATCAAAAATTGTGTTAATTATTATTTTTAATCTCGTTGATTTAAAACACTTAATTATATATTTATATCCGGGTTATAACGTCGATAAATTCGACGTATACGCGTGCTAACTGCGATTGCACGAGACGTTGTTGGGCATTTCCATCTCTTTTAATCTTCAAAATTAATGCCGGTCCCAAACAACGTCTCAGTGTTGAAGATCAGTTCATGCTTTTGTTGAAGATCAGTTCCTGTCTTTGTTGAACATCAATTCCTGCTTTAGAAGTAAAATTCTATTGACATCGCTGGTACTGAAGCAACATATATATATTTCACAACTCAAAAAAGACGTAGAGCGTGTTCGTAATGTGTTGAACAACTCCCTGCGTAGAAGCACAATTGTATCCGCATGATTATTTTCTTCCAACTCTCGTTGAATTAAAAACACTTACTTATTCTTCATCAGAGAGCACAAAAGTAGCCGCATGATTATTTCTTTAATGTCCGCAGGTTTTAGTGTTCGTAAAGTGTTGAACAACTCCCTGATTAGAAGTCTAACTCTGTTGTATATATATGAATTATTGTTAGGAAAAAAATATATTTATATGTAATATGTGTTGAACAACTCCCCGAATGTGTAGCATGTAAATTTGTTTATACTGTAATAAAAAAATTTTAAGATGACGATATATTTGATTTAGCAGGTTATCTATATATTTTGTAACATTTTAACAAGTTGTAATATCACAATAATAACATTAAAATTCATTTAGATCATAACAATAATCGTCTTGAGTGGTTAAACCAACTACAAAATTACGAAAATTTTCAGCGTCTACATAGTTTGTTGTTGTTTCGTTCCTTTTTTTGTATGTATTTGACGACGAAGGCATCTGTGACGATAACGTGGTTTTGCATTGATGGCGCATATGTCCTTTGTGATGATGTCTTGAGCATATTGTTGGAGCTATTTCCTCACCACGAGATGGGATACGTTTATTTTCACGGGGTCGACCTGCTTGCCTTCGTTTCATTTGGGGAGTCTCTAAGCTATCTTCATCTTCTTGTAACTCCCACTCCGATTCATCTGGAACGGTGTTAATTGCCTCTACGTATGTCGCAGCATGAACATCATTTTTAAACCAATCCATTGCCTAATGGAAATAGTCCGGTTGTTTCAGAAATTTTGAAACAGCAATCACATGACCGCATGGCAAACCAAACAGCTGCCATTTTTGACAACTGCATTTTTTGTTATAAAGATCGACAACACAACGGTGACATCCATCGTCAACTGTAAAATGATAATCATCAATACCCCTTACCGGCCACGTCCGGCATTTTTTAATTCTTTTTGCAATTTTATGTTCTACCCAATTTGTTAGATGGTGATTATTTTTTGCTGTAAAATTATGTATAATACATCATTACAAGCAAACAAAAAACTATAAAAATTTAAGTTAAATTAAACATTGGAAACTTATCTGCAACTTTTCTTCGCTCAAAATACCATTTGTGTAGCAAAGAAATAAAAAAATCAATAAGTCTTGTTATAGGTAATTTCCGCGCATTTCGTGACAACGCGTTAATGGACTCGGCGTTATTCGAAGTCATGATGTTGAAACGCTAAACGGGGCAGTGTGACTGAGCCCATTTATGTAAACCGACGCTTGTAAGCGTCTATCGGATCATAGGCCGGAAGCTACAGAGCGTATTAAAATTTTCCTCAAACTCACTGACTTTATAGGCCTTACAAGTTGCCCACCACAAGTTTTCTTGTGATTTACTTTTCAAACGCAAATTTACCATTAAATGCCTACAACGAAGACCGTGATAGGCTAACGGATATACTGTTCTGACAGCCAAATCAATTGATGATGCTCTATCTGAAATAATTGCAAGATTAGGATTATCATCAATGCCGTCTTTAAGTTTGGACAAAAACCATGTCCATGCAGCCCCACTTTCTGTCTTCCTAACACCGAACGCGATAGGTAAAATCTAGTTATTCGCATCCATGCCGACAACCAGGAACATGGTACCTTTAAATGTACCCTTAAGATGAGCGCCATCTATAATGATGATTGGACGAAGACAATTAACAAAACTATGAACCTATAAAAAAATAATATTAGTTAAATTAAAATAATGTAAAAATAATGTTATCAAAGTAAATAACTTACTGCAGCTCCAACGGCAACAAAAACCATTTCAAAACGGTTAAATTCATCTCTTAGTATGTGAGTTGCTGTACCGGGATTTGCTAATTGAAGATTGTAACAATACGCAGGTAGTTTCAAAAATGACTTTTCAGCAGATCCGGCTAAAAGTTGTTCTGCATAGTGTTTCCCTCTCCATGCTTGTTTGTATGATATGTTTACCTTAAATCTTTGGTTGATGTCTTGAACAATTTCCTTTCCTCGGTAAACACAACCACAATCTGTAAGTTGGTCCTTAATAATATGGCCTAACAATTTTTTATTTGCATTTCTAATGTTAGGATACGTTTGCGTTCTAGAGCATGTGTGCTTATTGTTAAAATAAGTCACGTGAAACGTATTCGTATCATTGTAAGTGGAAGCTCTTAAAACCCAGTCACAGAGTTCAGAAAAACAATTTATCACATATCTACTTTTTGATGACTTTTGCACTTTAAATTGAAAAGATTATTTTAGAGCCATCATAGAAACAACCAGTTTAAGTTCCTCTTTATTATTGAAAACTGTATTGGCAATTGGATGCGTAGAAGATGAAGGTTTTAAAATTTTTGAACCTACACGTTCATACTCGTTTACAGGTTCGTCATTGGAAAATAATTCATTATTTAAATCTATATTAAAATCAGGTTCGTTGGTAAAATCATTAGAACTAAAAGCAGGGATGTTTAAGTCGGGAATAAAATCTTTTTTTTGAATTAGATCCGTGAGATGAATTTTTTCTAACACGATGTTGACTCGTTCTACCATCGTCAACGACATACATATAACACACATCATTGGAATTTTTTTCAATAATTTTTTTAAAAACTGACATATCGTTGTCATCAAATATATCAACAGGATATGCATATGTTGAAAATTTATAAGATAAACGAGCTATTTGCAAAATATCAAAACGATTACAAATAAGCTCAATCAGTTCATCATAACCGAGCATAGAATGAATGAATAAAGCGCGTCGAAAACAATCAACAGGCAAGTATTCATAGACACCGTTATTATCTTCCCAGTTCCCACCGGTGCAAACAATTACCGTAGACTCCATCCTTTTGAAAATTTTTGTTTAGAAATTTTCGTGTAGATTTTTCGGTGTGTAACTGGTGGTATTTAACATGGTCAAATTTGAAATTAAAATTCAAAAGATTGCAGTCGTCGGACGCCTTTCCTTTGTAGTCGGACGTCTGTTCTGTAAAGTCGGACGCCTGTTCTGTGAAGTCGGACGCCTGTTCCGTACAGTCGGACGCCTACTTGTTGTAGTCGGACGACGTTTTTTTTTTAAAAAAATACAAACGCCTGTAAAGGTGGTCCGGCCGACTGTATAGGTGGTTCGGACGACTGTGTTTTGGTTCGGGACGCCCGTAACAAACGACCGTTAAAAAGTTCCTATACGGGCTGACGCCCGTGACAAGGTTGCAGGTGTGTGACCGGCACCTGTGACAGGTTTGAAAAACAATGGGCACCGTGACAGGTATAGGGGCGTTGACGACCAATATTGCTGACGTGGCAAATTCCTACTGGCTGCGTATGTGTGCGTCTGGGAAAAGTGGAACAGGCGCCACGCCTGCATAAGAGGTGGCCATTTGACCAATTTTGGTCATTTCGGGAAATTCTGGGGCGCCTGTGGTCATTTTGGGCATTTTAAGATTGAATGACTGTTTATGATTATTATGAGTTTTGATAGACCTAGCAATTTTTTAAACACATCTGACTCGCACCCATCATGACTTATGACTTGGTACTTATTCTGTCTTATTTCCTAACCTATGTTTATAGCTTGAGAGATGATTTTATTTTCAGTTTTGTAACTTTCGATTGATCCTGTCACAAGATGAATATCTTTGGTACTAAATTATGGCCATATATTACTCCTTGACTCGTGACACTTGTCGTACAAGTACAAACTACAATATGTATGTGTAAATACAGGACTTGAGCCCAACATGTCCACTGGACAACCCCCACGCCCCCCTTATTTTTATACAACTGGATATATATTACCAATTTGAAATTGAACATCATTTGAAAACCAAGATATTATGCAAGATCCTTTATAACATGCCAGCCAATCCTATGATTCATCGTCAACAGCTAGCGGAACGGACTTGACCTGCCCAACGTGTATAAAACCATCACAAGTTATAGATCAAACCAAAATGCTACAAAGATGTGACTCTTGATCTCAAACCTAGTTACTCATAACTAGGAAATTAAGATAGATAGATGTTCTGATAAAAAATTCACTAAAATAGACGTCGATTTTTAGCCATCAAAACAGCTAAGTTGGCTGATCACTAGCCGCCGTAAGTTTTGTCGATTGCTACTTAAAATTATTTTTCCTTGGTGTGTCTCTCCACTCTATTTGATACTTCAAATTATTTTTTTGCCCCCATGAAATAAATATGGTAAAAGCCAATTAGAAAAGACACACAAAGGAAACATGACCATTTTTAGAGAATAACAAATGTCAGGTTCATTTCGAGTGTATAATACCCGGACTAGTGACATTATTTGGTTGATTTTATTAATTGGCTGCCATGAAGCAACCTCAAAAGTATACCTGGCAAACTTAGCCCAAGTATATTAAATTGGGCTGAAATGGATATTATATTTATGGATATGGTCTATTATGGGTTAATTAGTATTACCAGAAGGTTAGAATGGGTAAAAATTAAAGTTGAAGTATAAAACAACGGGTCAGGATGGGCACACTCTTACGCACCCACCACCCATCTGATAAATATTATATTTTGAGTCAAAAGTGTGCTACCTTTCCATATTTTTTTATCACCATGGGAACCCACTTACATGATAAATATTAAATCCTCGGGTCTCCCAATTGACTGAGAGGAACAGATACAACGTGGCCGCAAGCAACTAGATCGTTGGCTATTTTCCATTTTTAAGACACTATCATATTTTGATTAGTTGGATGGTCATATTCTAGAATGACATTGTTAAAAATATGTATATATATTTTTATTCTTCAATTTTATAATTTTGTTTTCATGTATTTTTTGATACATGTATTTTGAGCTGGGCCATATTTGAGTTGCTGGACCTGCTGGACTTGTTGAGGCTATTGTTGATGGGCTTATAGCTTGGATACACATGGGCTTTATGATTTGAGTCATCAGAAGTATAAAGGAGAAACTGAAGTCAGATATTTTGTCATCAGAGATCATCTTTTGTATTTTCTCAAGAGAGTTTGACAGGAGTCATTCATCACTCTTTTTTGTGTTTAGTTTATGCTCTCTTACACCTTATGAGATCTAAGGTTTTCTATCGAGAGTAGATCAAAATGATCTCTCGTGTTCTTGATCTGTTATCGTTTGTATTTGATTATCATAGTGATGATCATGTATGCGTCTGATTGAGTCTGTACTTGTGAGGTTTGGATCTTGTGTTTGTTGAGTCTGTAAACATTGAGTCTTGTTCTATTAATCACAGATTCAAGAGAATCTGTAAGTTGTGATATCTTGTGCATTTTCTTGACATGGTATCAGAGCCATCGTGCTCTTACCGTATTCGATCTGGTTTAGGTGAAGTTTCCGCTGTATAGATTACTTGATATGGTTTTAGGGTTTTAGATCTTAAATCCTAAGATTTGTAGATCCAGAAGATTTCTTGACCGATTGTTATTGTCAGGATGTTACGATCCTGAGAAACCGATCATGCGCGATTGTTTTGTGGTCTTCAAGTGAAGTAAATGCCAAGCGAAGGATGAAATTGATCGTCAAAACCCCTTGCTCATCGCCGACGATACATGTTATGCTACCGGTAAATGTGCTGTCAGCGAAAAATCACACAATTAAATGGTGGCGATGACTTGTTTCTAAAATCATGGCTCACCGGTAACTTGTTTCGGTATTTAATTCTGCTGATGTGTTTCTTGTTACTCATCCGTATCATATACGTGATTTTCCCTTTCCATCGCGCTGTTGAGGTCTGTATTTGCTTCTGCCGTCATCGTGAAGGTGAGTTCGTTAGATAGGTATCTCGATGATAAATTAGACCTTGACACTCAGATGCACAGTTCCATTTTGTATTTCTACAAATTGCATAGTTGTCAACCACGATATCTAGATCCAGAGAGCAACCGTGTTCCACTCCTTGATTTCAAATCGCTTCAGTTTATTTGAAGAAGAAGAAGCCGCAACTAAAGAAGATGAAGGACTTGGAATACTAGATGAGTCATCGGCGGGAACCATCGTTACGTCTGAATCCATCGGCCAATGTTTTATCAGGATATTACGAGCGGCCTATCGAGCGTGAAAGGAGGACTAGTAGATCCAAGATTGGGTTTCTGTTTTGATTGTGTAACCCTAAGTGAAGGTTACGCATCACGAACCCGCTTGGAATCGATTATTGCTCTGTTCGTCTCAATTCCATCCTTGATTTGAAGATTATTATGTGTTATTCATGTGGTACATCTCCCAATTCATGACTCCTTAGCTGCTGTTTCTCAAAGGATTTTTAATGGTCCTTTTTTGGCTTGTACTCAAATTGGAGTATAGTTATTCAAATCAGGTACATCTATGTTGAAGCGCACTGTAAGTATTTTTCCTCCTTCCTTACTTATAACAAGTTTTTTGAGATAAGTTAATATTTGGATTATATGCAAGGTTTTTTGTCGATATATGTTAGCTTTGTGCTATATCCTGAATTGGTTCCCGTCTCCTTTATCATCTGGTTGGAATTCATTTGTATTTGCTACTTTATATATCGTGATTTAATTTTCTACTCTTGATAAAATTTTTTAAATGTCTACACTTAACATCTTAATTTCATGATTCTTTGAACAAACAACATTGTTATGATGGTGTAGTTTTGTTTTTTGTGTGTATGTGTTTTTTTGTATCATGATATGTTAAGATTAGTCAAGGCTGAAGTTGTTTCAAATTCATATATGTGTTTGGTTTTCAAATTTTGGGTCCTAGTTAATTTTCTTGATCAAATATTTTTTAATCGTATTTAAGACATTTGTCTTGGAATAGTCTTTGTTATATTTCAGATTGTGCTTATGTGAAGGTCTGTTGCTTATCTATTGGTTACTCTTATAGTAGTGGTTACTTTTAAGAGGATTTGTGAGTATAAAACGCTGTTTAAATAAGCAGAGTTTTTTTAACATGCGATCGTCGAGGGCTTCCTCTTGGTAATATTTCAAGCATTTTTTACTAAATGAAGAGCCTATGTGTCGAGCTCTAAAATCAACTCATAAGATGATTTGTATCTTGATTCGTGTTTTGTATTCTCTAGTCCTCTATTAATATTTGAAAAAATTGCAATATTTGTGTAATTTGAGGATTATACTAGACACAAAATTAGATTTTATCATTATTACCTAAATGATGTGTAAAGTATTTTACTTCAACTGATACAATTTTTCATCACATGAGAATAGTTATTAATTGAATTCTTATCAGGTGATAGTCATTCAACACCACACATTGTTTAGTTGATAGATTGTATTCAAAGTTTGAGTTAATTGTTTTCTAAAAGGATTACTAACTTTAATGCAAAACCATTAAATTAGTTGCATGTGTTGTTGAATTTTAATTGTTGAGTAAGTTGATATTAACATGTGCAATCTTATCTTGATATGTTTTGCTGTGAATTGAGTATAAAATGGTTTGAAAATTCACTTAACAAAAAAAATTTTTTTTTTCTTTCAAAGAGTGCCAATGAGAAGTTCTCAAAGTCAACATGTTTTGTTTGTCCTATGTTCAATGAGTTTTTATATAAAAAATTTTGATTATGTGACTACTGACAAATATGTTTATGGTGTTAGTCTAGTCTTTAGTTGATGAGAGCCTAATTGTGTGATACATTTGTTTTATATTACTATTAAGCTGAAAGTGACTAGTAGTGATAGTCTTAATATCGCTACTGAACTTGAAATCTTTGGTTTGGGTCATGAGATTCGATGCTCTTTTCTGGACCATATATTTTTAGTATGTTTAGTTTCGTGGTGTCTAATTTGACCCATATGTCTTATTATCTATATTCTTGTTTCCCAGTTAATCGAATCATGTGGTTCGTGTTTTTTTAACTAGCTATATTAACAAGATTATAGTTGAATTGTGACATCCATGTTTTATAATCTTTTTATCATTTGTTTTAGGATTGAAATATTTGTATATTTTCATATTTGATAGCAACTTGAATGATGGTTTGTGTTGTGATAAACTAATATTTCATGGTTGATCAAAGTTTTTTTTATCTGTTTATGTGAATTTGGGTTTCACTGTTTTAAATTGTTAGGGGCTAATGCTTTAGTTCCTATCATCTAAGAGGTGATCTTATGGGTATTATATGGATTTGTTCTTGAATCGTATGATTCCGTTATGTCTTGAACCATTTTTAAATGTCTTTCGGCTATGACCGGGTTTTTTTTGGGATGTATTAATATCATGGTATATTTCATGATGGTTCGGTTGACCTGTGTGTCTTATTGTCTAGTTAGTTTGAACTATGTAGTTCAAATATCTTATTAACTAGTTTTTCTCTTGTTTTAATCATCATTTTCTGTTAAGTTTTTGTCTCAATTTGATGAAACTTATTGTCTAGATTTATTTGATAAGGTTCATCACGTGGATGGGTTTATCTTTATTCTTTTGTCTAGACTCATGATGGTTGCGTCTTATGGTCTGATATATCTTATGTTAGTCTTATTGTTATCAGACTTGTCTGTTGAATCTTGTGATTCAGTGCAATATGTGAAGTTGTAAAAGTTTTTTGAATGATTCAAATTAGTCTTTATGTTCATTACAAGTTCATATAATATGTCCTTGTAAAGTTGTAAAAGTTTTTGATCAAATCAAAATTAGTCTTTAAGTTCTTCACTTGTCTTATCTTCAGATGTGTTTCTGATGTCTTAAAAGCCATGTGGCTATTATCTTTTGTATTAGATTTGTTTCTAATAGTCTTAAAGAATCGTGTGATTCTTTCTTTGTCTTGATCAGATTTATGGTATGATACTTTCTTATTTTTCAGACATGTGTGCAAAAGTTTTTTATGATCATATGTTTGTAAATTTGAATCTGATCTCTGTTATTGCAATAATATTGTGGTGATTATTGCATGTTATGAAGTGTCTTGTGGTATTGTTTGCTAGGCTTGTTTCTTTAATATGGTTAAAGAGTCTTATGATTCTTTATTGGTTGACCAGTTGTTAATCTGATTGTTATAAAATTGTTATATGTTATGTAGTTGCAATGTTTTCGTTGGTTGAGAATTTAACATTCATCATTACCCTACATGACTTCTTTTGCTTGTTCAGAGAAGTTTTTTGATTGTTTAAAAAATACAATCTGCATTTATATCTTTAATGTCTAAAAGTATTATAGGTTTTTTTAGACATGATAGAAAAAAATTTTAGATTTTTTAAGAGTTCAAATTAACAAGATTCATAGCGTAAGTCTTTGAATGTGTTTGTTATATTTGGATATTGAATCAAGGGGGGTATTGAAATTGTTCAATTCTCTATCCAAATGCATTTTTTTTATTCTAATGATCTCCTGTTTGTGTAGAATGAATTTTTTGGTTGGGTTCTATTTAGTTGTTTAAAGCAAGATTAAATCGTCTTGTTCATTAATTGTCTGGTTAAGGTTGTACCAGAACTATATCTGATACAAGTTTTGATTACTTAACTTGATTTCTTGTTTGATTTTTTAACTGGTTGATTGATTATTTGATTAGTTAGATCTAAGATTGTTGTCACTTGTATATTGATGATTTGATTCCTTAAGTTGACTCTCTGGTTAAGACTTGTCTGATCACCCTATGAGTGTCGATGAATCTGGATCACTGGTCAGGTTTCGTTGATTATAAGAAATTTAATCATCTACTGGTGTGTTCTTGATTGCTTTGTCTCTAGAATTCTTGCATATTGTTTTTTTCTGTGTGAGAGTTACTTTGTTTCTTGATAAAATGTTCTGTATTCTGTGAATTTATATTCTCTGTTGATTGTTATCTGATTATCTGACTAAGTAGTAAGTGTGATAACGTGAATGTCCAAGTATGGTAGAATCTGGACAACGAATTGCAAATATTTGAACCAAAAGTTTTTATTCAAATTAACAACATGATTGTCTAACAAATAAGCTTTAAATGCTCAATGTGTTTAAATTATAAAATTGAGGGAGCGTGTTAAAAATATGTATATATATTTTTATTCTTCAATTTTATAATTTTGTTTTCATGTATTTTTTGATACATGTATTTTGAGCTGGGCCATATTTGAGTTGCTAGACCTACTGGACTTGTTGAGGCTATTGTTGATGGGCTTATAGCTTGGATACACATGGGCTTTATGATTTGAGTCATCAGAAGTATAAAGGAGAAACTGAAGTCAGATATTTTGTCATCAGAGATCATCTTTTGTATTTTCTCAAGAGAGTTTGACAGGAGTCATTCATCACTCTTTTTTGTGTTTAGTTTATGCTCTCTTACACCTTATGAGATCTAAGGTTTTCTATCGAGAGTAGATCAAAATGATCTCTCGTGTTCTTGATCTGTTATCGTTTGTATTTGATTATCATAGTGATGATCATGTATGCGTCTGATTGAGTCTGTACTTGTGAGGTTTGGATCTTGTGTTTGTTGAGTCTGTAAACATTGAGTCTTGTTCTATTAATCACAGATTCAAGAGAATCTGTAAGTTGTGATATCTTGTGCATTTTCTTGACAGACATGCTAATGACTTTTTTTAAAATTAGTCAATGGTTAGGTCATTCTCGAATGGCATGTCAATGATTTTTTTTAATGTCATGTTAATAATGTTTTAATGGCATGTCAATGATTTTTTTTTTTAAAATTTGACTATTAATCAAAGAGGTCCATTTGGGTAGCTTTGTTGGCCGAAGTAATTTCCCTCTTTGATGACTTTATCATAGATATCAAACATCCCAAGAAGAAAATAATGCATTGACTAAAAATACTTACTAGTTGACGGAACTTTAAAATATAAAACATCTCGAGGTATCGTCGGGTTTCGCGCCTCTCTAGTTTCGAGACATATTTCCAAAAGCTATATACACCGGCTAATGTCATCAACCGTTCGGAGTATATCTTCCATGTGTACCTATTTTATCATAACTTCTTTCACTATCAAGCATCTTGTTAACAATTACAAAATGCTAATAAGATCATTATAAAAGATAATTAGACATTAACCTTTCACTTATTCTTTTAAGCCCACCATCGGATATCTTAGCCCAATAACTAGGCTCCTCCTTGCACGTTTGAAAAAAATCAGCTAGTGCTGCTGATATTTTATCAGGATGATATGGATCAATATGGAAACCCGACACGCCATCTTCAATAATCTCTGCGGGACCACCATGACATGTGGCAAACGTTGGGAGGCCACATGTCATCGCCTCCACGACAGTAAGCCCAAAAGCCTCATAGAAAGCAGGCTAACATAGGCCCATACACACATTAAGTATAATGCAGCTGTGCATGTGTTAGTGTTCTATCAATAAAGGTTACCAAAATTACCTGGACGAAAACGCCCCTACCATCAGCAATGTACCGATAGAATTCCCCATTTCGGGCTCGGTTCGTTTGGGCTGACATCCATCTCATCTGACCATCCAGTTTGTATTGCTTGATAAGACGATGCATCTTCTCAATTTCTACAATTTCTTCTCTGTCACTTGATTTCTTGGCATCATTATAACCGGCAATCACCACAAGATTTGCAAGTTCCCTCAACTTATTATTTTTAGCATAGCACTCGACTAGCCCGGTTATATTTTTAACATGGTCAAGCCTTGCCATTGTGAAAATCATGGGTTTAGACGGGTCACTAATATTGCCACTGCATCAACAGTTTAGAGATTAAGTTAATAAACAAAAAAAACTTGAAGTTTTGAACTTGGTAACATACACATGCACATCATTCTGCTCAGGGTCAAACAACAGCTTCTCAATTGTAGGATGTAGAGATGTAAGTCGTTTCTCTTTATCGGCATATGAGAAATAAATTGTCATATCTGCCCCTGGTGACACAATGTTGAACTTTGGATCAAAAACATCAATGCCATGAACAACCCTGTATAGGCCCGGAAGAGTGAACGATGAATGATTCTCGTATTGTCCAACGGTGTTCTTCCTGTCAAGAACAAGAAACACCTAAGTCTGTGTAGCATGAGTGTGTGTTGTCAATTGTGGTGTTTTAATGTCAGTTGTTGGGATTTTAGATTAAACTTACGTTCCTGCAATCTCTTGGTATGTGCTGGTGATGATAAAATCTGCATTGTTCATGGCTAGAAGGTCGGCGGTAAATTGGCATGAAAAGTGGTATTTTTCTTCATATTTCTTCCAATATAAGTCGGAATCTGGATACTTTGATTTCTCTAATGCATGTGCAATGTTGCACTGTGTATAGCAATTGTTTAGAGACGGAAAAATAAATTAGCAATTGTTTAAAAACTGAATTCAAAAAATTTTAAATCTCGAGAGATTTAAATATGAAGCAACTAGATAAAATTATATTGGCTAAAAAATAATGACTTAAAACAAACATAACTTTTAATAGTAAGACGTTACGTGTCTGTAACGTATGGCTAAAATGGCGCAACAGACCCAACTAAAAAATAAGATTTTCCATATAAAAAAGAATATGATGGTTCTGTTACTTAGAAACCATGAACTTTTTCATAAAGAATATTCATACTTCACATTTGCATCAATACTAAACATATTTGTTTGTTACCTGCGTTACGCCCAATTTGTTAGAAAGTAAGGAGGCAACTAGATTCCCATCACTGTAGTTGCCGATTAAAAGATCTGGAACACCATGTAACTCGGCAGCAATTTCACTTGCTGCATCCTGATAATGAACCAAACATTATAATGATTGTAAAAATGTAACATAATTAACATAGAAAGTTATCGTAATCTAATCTGCTTGATTAAGTTACCCTTGTAAACGCCTCCAAGTAAGGCCATATATCAAACCTTGAGATCCATTTACAAAGAACCCCTTTTTCAGTCCTAAAAGGGACACGCAATATATACGTGCATTCAGTTCCGCTAACTCTCTCCAATCGTTGGTTGCATGAAGTACCTTTGGCATTTGGTATTAATCGAGTGACCTTAATAAAAAAAATACTTGGAATTATATAAAAATAAAATCATAAAAACATGGCCAACCCACAAGTAACAATGTTCATAAAATGTTGAAACAAATCGAACATCCAAGCCTTGAAGCAAGTTGTCCAACATGGTAGGTTTAAGATTTATTAATGGTCCAATTCACAGCTCAATTTTGGTGGTTCAATAGTTCGGTCAACTGTTTGAAACTTAGAACACCGCGTGTGTTGCTCAATATTAATTATTTATACTATATTTTCTCATTATTGGAATATGTGTGTGTTCTATCTAAAATCATATTAAAAAACTTAGAGAAACTAAGAATTTGGAAATAAAATGTTCTAATTGCCAAAGTTGAGCCATCAAACCAGTTTTATTTGTCATTTTTTTAAACCGTAATTAGCGGTTTGAAATAGAATCTTCTACAAAACTGGTTAAAATTAATCAGATCATGAGTACTGCAACTTGCAACCGTAACAAATCAACTCATAATAATGCTTACAATCAAAATCTTGGGTTTGATATCCAGTCCTTGATGCCTTAATTTAAGTAACATTTCGTTCTCCAAAGAACGCACTTGATCCAGTATATACACAACCTTCATTTCAAACATAAACAAGAACTCTTAATAGCTAGAAGATGCAACAAACATAATTTTTAAATTTTACAATCATATATCAAAGAATTGCGAATTAAACATGAGATGGTGTTCCTTCTAACCTGACCACCGGTATCTGGCAAACCCAAAACATTAGCCTGCCCAAAATAACCATGAACCGATAACACGACGACATTGAAGATCATCGGCATCTTTCCAAGAAATTTCTCAAGGCTGGAAGGATCAGGAGCTTGAAGAATGTCAGAAAGAAGATGCATCATGCTGAGAACTCTTTCAGATGTATCTCCCCAACCTCTTTCAAACCCCATTCCTTGCAATCTGCATCACAACAATTGGAAAAAAGGATCAATTTTCCATTTTGGAGATTATAATCTTTGATTAGAGTGAGATTTGTTGATTACTAACTCGTATTCAAACTCAGAGTATGGTGTTTCAGGAGGCAACTTTGAGAGATGATCCTCCGCTTTTGCTAAAGAGAATTCGAGTCTAGGTACTGTTTGTATCCGATCATTCAACATCATTGCCTACAAGATCCTTGGATCAATTCATGTGAAAACATATGGTACTTATGGAACTGGTTCAATATGCCAACATAATCAATGGATCAAACTCACGTATCCTTTATGTTTATGAGCACGAAGGAAATCAAGAAACGGGTCCATACAATCTTTGTTACGGAACATGATGGACGAGAGGTGGCGGTTCAGGAATTGAACTCCATTGCCGATGGATGAAGATCGTGACATCCGAGGAAACGTTGCATTGAATGGCTCCAGATCGAGTTCCAGCACAAAAGGGTTCCTACTCCTGTACCAAAATCAAAGGTTTTTCTTTCACATGTCAATTCAAATTTTCATATGTGAAAACATCATACATAAATGCAGGCAGGATGTATACACTATACAGGCCCAGGTTGGTTTGACACCCAGATTATGCACTGGTCAAGAGATACTCACCGGCCGTTCACAAGCTCCTCCTTGAAGCCTAGGTACTCAGAAACACTCAGTTGCTCAATGCTCAGTTCGTTGACATTCACACGCAAAAAGTCCCAAACACCGGGCCTGGGACGAACAGCTAGCGCCACGTATGGAGGAAGAATTATGCCTTCCTGTAGCAAACCGAACAATTCAATTCAAACAAACTCAATCATCTTTGGGGCCTAAACGGAATAAAAGTTCGGGGCCTTCTCTAACAGTTACGTTAAAATTTTATTTCCTTTTATCCGGGCATAAAACCAACAATAATAAACTAAAAGTTTATATATGATGTATTTAAAAAAAATGTTTCTATTTACATGTATAAAATTTACATGTATAAAATGTTTAAATTAAATTTATTTTCATTTTTTTAAATACAAATTTTTAATAAAATGTCTATAATAATTTTGAAAAACACTTTTCAATTGAATATTAGAAGTTTTATGTAGGTCTTTGTTGTATTTTCTATTTATTTTGGAGCCCACAATTTCCCACAGTCCAAACAACCTACAACATATAAAAAAAATTTTAAAATTGGAAGCCCTCTATTTTTTTGCCCTAAACCATTGCTTGACCCATTGAGCTGCCCTGCCGTCAGCTTGTGCATTAAATACATAGTTGCGACCATCTATTTTTAACTAAGGTTGGCGCCGTTAAAAAAAAACTAAGCATGGCAAAATAGTCGAATCGTAACGGTTAGAACGGGTTTGGGCAAGTTGTTTAGGTCCAAATGGATCATTTTTAAAAAGCTCCAATTTGTTTAATTTATTAAAATAAGTTACAAGTAAAAAAATTATTTTTTATTATAAATCCATTTTATTCCGTGTAACGGTATACCCATTTCAATTCAACCATAATTGTTTACCCAAACTAACTTATTCATCTTGCAATGGATCATAGGTCAAGATTGTAAGGTTCATTTATTAGGGGTGTCCACGGTCCGGTTTTTACGGTTTATAAGTGGAACCGTAACCGAACCATTAACAACGGTTTTAGAACAATGAAAACTAAAACTGAACCGTTCAAAATAAAAACCGAACCAAACTGAACCGTTATCAACAATTTGGTTCCAGTTTGGTTTGTGGTTTGGGATTTTGATCTCTTTAAAAATAAAATCGAATCAAACGAAACATTTATAGTTCAACACGGACTATTTACACAAAGTTCATATGTATTTTTTTTTAAATTGTGAATAAATCAAAAACTCAATATGTGCATACACACATATATAAACATCTATATACGATATATCTATGTGTACATAGATATATATATTTATATATACGCGTGCACGTACATATACGGTCAAGACCGGTTTTTACGACCGGTTTTTTATGAAAACCGTAAACCAAACCGTTTATTACGGTTTTAAACTCTTGAAATCGACCGACCGAATGTTTGGAAAAAGCCAACCGTGAAACCGAACCGATGAACGGTTTGGGTGGTTTCGCTGTTTGAACCGGACTGTGAACACCCCTACCATTTATGACAAACTACCAGCAAATGACAATTTAGCGACGGAATTAGCAACCGTTATAAAACCCAACTTATCAACTGCTCGTTGGTAATATTAATCATATGATTTTTGAAATTATTTTTGGGAGTTTCAGTCGCTGATCGGTCAGCTATCTGTCTATTACTGTCAAATTTGTAACTGTTTATTAATCAAAATCAACAAAGACATAAATCCAGTCAAATCAGTTACATGACCTGTGCGGACTTGAGGATTTCACCGAAAGGACTATCGACGATATTTTGGCGGCAAGCTTGATCGCGGATTAAGTTCTCGATCTCGTCAAGTAGGTGGTGAGGCTGCAGTATGCCCTTACCCTGATCCACATACCTAAACATGAATTGAACATCAAGCACGGAACCATGATCGATCAGTAGGCAGATTGAAAACCAAATTACAGAGATCCAGGCGTACCGGGAAAGGAGAGAGACGATGTCGTTGCGATGAACAGATAGTGTTTCTTCGAGACGCTGTCGCATGCTTGGTGTTCTGGTTAGCTTCGGCGTCACCATTGATTCGATCAAGGTTCGAAAGTTTCAGTGATTTGAGTAATTGTGTAATTGAAGGGTGTGAGATTTTTGTGAAGATTTGATGTACGTGAAGAAGATAAAAAGAATTTGAATTTTCGTTGGAACTAGAAAGATCAAACCGTCATGCATCCCCATTCTGTACTTTTATTGGGTTGATGACATCTGTCCCGTTGCTGGCTGGGTGTGCATGCAACCGGTGGCAATGTTTTAACTGGCCCATTGATTTTTGGAAGAAAAAAAAAAAGTATTTTTTTAACAGCTAACGTCAAGTATCACTTTTTAAATGTGTTGTCTGTACTCTGTACCTTGTATTTTGCACCCGGCTGATGGTTAACAATTGCAAGGTTGTTCGGTTAATACGATTTTGAAATTTTTTAAAGGATCGTATTGGCCATGGTTGTAAAAGTAGTTAGACACTAGTCGAGTGACAAGGTACCGTTTAGTGATTAATCAGGATTAATCGGCGCTAGACGAATTGAAATTTTTATGTAATTTTACAAATATATATTATACACACACACACCAATATCAATCTATCTTATATAACAAATCAATGTTTTTGTTTGCCACATGTCATGCAATGAAGCATGTTTCATTTTTGTTTTCCTTCTAAAACTTGAAACATTAAATCATTTATTAACACTCATTAATTAATAGTGATAATTAATAAATTTGACATATTATTACTTTAACTTATTTTCTTATATTTTATAAATTATGTATACAAATAAATAATTAAGTCATGAATATTTTACACTTTAAATGTAGAAATTTAATAATATGTTTATAGAGTATATTGAAAAAAAGAAAATAACTAAACAAAATAAAATAAAATAGATACAAATTGTAAACTATACAAATAATAATATTATTAAAAATGAGAATATTAAAAACCCAAATTATTTCATGTATATTCATATATTTTTATAACAAAACAAAAAAAGATATATTATAAAACAAATTGTAAACTATACAAATAATGGTTTTATTAGTAATAAGAATACTAAAAACCTAAATTATTTCATGTATATTCATAAATTTTATATTTTAACTTACTATTTTCATTAAATAATATAAAACTTGTAAATCTTTTCAGTTTTTAGGTATGCTACAAAAACTAAAGACTTATTTATATATTTTTAAAATGATGGTATAATTATAATTCATAAAAGTTAATTATTTTTATGTATAGTAATATAATTAAATGTTAATATATAAATATTTTTAATTATTCACCTAATTATATAATAAAATATGAAAATTAACTTTAATATTCATATATTTTATTTCTTTTTTTTAACAACAACTTATTTTAAATTTTTATTATCTGTTTATAACTCATAATTTAAAAAACATAAATAATTGGTAACATTTATTATCATTGTAGTCATATAATTTTTGTTTTTCAATACGTATCTATTATTTAATTATTGATATCCATTATTTAATAATGCATTGTGAATTATAAATATAAAAAATAATTAATATTTTATTAAGTAAATAAAGTTAATCTGCAATTAGTTATAAAGTTTTTATTTAAACTTCTTTTCTTATCTAAACTTCTATTTAGGTATCTTACTATCATTAACTTCAAATTATGTTTTTTTAAATATTCAATAATAATAATAATAATAATAATAATAATAATAATAACAATTTTCCATGAATTATTTATTTATTTTTTATTATTATTATAATTTTTTTTCCCGACATAAAAAGGCATATAATACAGACTGGGTACATACAAGCCAAGCAAAGCAAGTATATGAATAAAGCAATATACCAACAAAGTAGACAACCTTAGAGCAATAACCACGCATAGCAGATTATACCAACAATCAAGAGTCATAAGTATTTTCGACATACATCACATACACGAGTAAAAAAACAAATAGCAAACATACCAATATGTCAAACAAATGTTCCTCAAAAACCATCAGTTTCTAACATGTATCCTAAGTAACTAGTAGTCCTTAACCTTTATTCCACGTCTCCAGTAAAATCATGTCCTCCAAAAGATTCAAAGCTAACAGATCCTGGCGAATCTGCTCATCCCATGTCAACCTAGGTCTTCCCCTGTACCTTCTCCCGTCCATGCTTAAGTTCTCTACTCTTCGAACCAGAGCAAACTCGTCTCTTCGCCTCACATGACCGAACCATCTCAATCTTCCTTCCCTTACTTTGTCTGAGATGCACACCACCTCCAGTCTTCCCCTGATGGTTTCGTTCCCTATTCGGTCAAGTCTTGTGTGGCCACACGTCCATCTTAGCATCCTCATCTCTGCCGTTTCTAGCTTCCTCTCTTGAGTCTTTTTGATTGGCCAACAATCACTTCCATACAACATGACCGGTTTAACTGCTACTCTATAGAATTTGCCCTTTAATTTGTCTGGAAACCTCTTGTCACATAATATGCTTGTAGCTGCCCTCCATCTGTTCCAACCTGCCTGAACACGATGAGCTACGTCGCAATCAAAATTATATAACATTTTGTATATTAAACTCGTGTAACACACGAGATTTAACCTAGTAATTTAATATACTACTTCAAATAATTTAAAAAATAAACTTAAATATACCAAATCAAGTACTTTAAAGTTCAAACATAGACACAAAGTTCAAAGTTTAGAAATAGATTTCGATGTTAAGTGATTGTATTCGATGTTTCAGAGACATATTAAGGATTTTTGGTTGAGAAAAATATCTAAATAATCATGAAATTGGTTTTTTTTTACCAGAAAAAAGTCATAAAAGTCATAAAAGTAAAAAAAAAAATAAAAATCTGACTAGCTTGCCTAGGGCAAAATCGAGAAGGTCGGAGGGCGCCTAGCGCCTAGGCGCTGCCTAGGCCTATTTTTACAACACTGGTATTGGGAATTAGGTCATTCGAACCAAATTAATACGGTTTAATTGTGGTTAAACTAAACAAACTGAATTCAACGGAAAAAATCGACTAAAAACCAAAGAAATTGATCCAAATAAACCAAATTCAACCTTATATATTATTTATACAAATAATACATTTATATCTCAATTCAGTTTAATCAGCTAACCGAATAAACAGAAAAACCGAATTCAAAAAATATTTGGAATCGATAACCGAACCGAAACCGAATTCGGAAACAGTTAGGAACCGAACGGAAAACCAAATTCAAAATTTGGTTCGGTTTTTTCGGTTATTGATACGGTTTGATTTTCTGCTTTAAACGATTTTTTTTGAACACCTCTAAATAATTGTCATAATTGATTTTTTATGTCGATTTAATGATTTTATTTTTAAATGGTTCAACACTTACTGGTTCAGAGCCTTTTAAATATTCAAACATATTACTGATCAACACTTAATAGTTTAGAGGTTATCAAACGACCCCTTAATTAGTGTTAAACTAAATTTGTTATATTTTATTAAAGTAATAACACCTATTTATTAGAGATAACACCCATTTATTAGAGTGACTAACTTAAAACTATGTATCACACATATTAAATAACAAAAAAAATTGTAAATTATGAATCTTAATATATTTATTTCAATCCATAAATTACCAAACCAAAAATAATAGAAAAGGTAATTCAGACTAGAAAGATGTGATTATTTATGTATATCAATTGATGAAGATAAGAATAAAATAACATGTGTGGTAAAACACACAAAATGAAAGCTTAAAAGACAACATGCATCTTCTTTTTGTACTCATTTATTATAGTAGAATATTTTATGAACAATATGAAACGTCTCATAGAACTGAGAAGAACACCCTACAAAATCATCTTTTTACACCCAATAGGGTTAATAGATGAACTAGCTGCGAGAGAACTTCATAATATTCAAGTATTATTAAACTAAGCTAACACTTGAATTTCAAGGTATGTGGGTGTTTTTGGGTGATTTTAATGAAGTCCGTCACTGTTCTGAAAGATTTAATTCTGTATTTGATCCAAATGGTGATTCCGATTTTAATGATTTCATCCATAATGCAAACTTACATGAATTTAAGATGGGGGGTCTCAAGTACACATATGCATCTGCGGATGGTCGGAAATTTAGCAAAATTGACCGGATTTTAGTTTGTTCCAATTTCTATCATAGATGGCCTATGTCTGTGGTCATTGCCCATCCAAGAGTATGGTCAGATCATTCCCCAATTAGTCTTACTACTATGTCGATCGACTATGGTCCGGCTCCATTTAAATTATACTCATCTTGGTTGTCTATCATGGGGGTTGAGGAATTGATAATTAAAACTTGGGAAGATTCTGCAGAGATGATTGACCTCCTACCAGATGAGATTTTCATGAATAAACTTAGATTGGTGAAAAATAAATTAAGGGCCTGGAGATTAGATCGTTCTAATAATGAGAATGCTCATCATGAAAGCTTGATGGAGGAATGTCATCTGCTAGAAATTTTGGCTGAATTGGGCTTTATTACTGATCTTGAAAGGACCCGGTGGGGTGACTGCTTACTTGAGTTGAAACAATTGGAACAACTAAAGTTGTCAGATCTGAAACAAAAGTCACGAGTTAGATGGGGGGTGGAAGGAGATGAAAACTCATCTTTTTTTCACGGGATGATTCGGGCATATACGGCTTCTAATAGAATTAATGGGATGCTTATCAACGGTGAGTGGTGTTCTAATCCAAGGCTCATTAAAAATAATGCCAGGGCATTTTTCAGAACCAAATTTAAAGAACCTATGTCAACGCGGCCGGCTATTGCATGCTATAATATTAAAAAGTTGAAATTCTGGGAAGCTGAAGCTATATCTCGAACCTTCTCGGTGGAAGAAATCAAGTCGGCGGTTTGGGATATCGGAAGCGACAAAGCCCCTGGTCCTGATGGTTTCAACTTCGCTTTTTTTAAGCATTTCTGGGAACTTCTAAAAGGTGATTTGGTTAAAGTATTCGATTATTTTTATGAGCATGGCACTATTAGTAATTCGTGTGGTTCCTCTTTCCTTCATCTAATTCCTAAGAATCGAGATCCACAATCATTTTCTGAATTCCGGCCTATTAGTTTACTAAATTGTCTTCCAAAATTGATTTCTAAGGTATTGGCCAATAGGGTGCGCACTGTTATTAATTCTATTATCTCTGAATCCCAAATGGCTTTTATTTCTGGACGTTATATCTTAGACGGCCCATTGATTATGAATGAAGTGGTGGCTTGGATCAAGAAAACTAGGAAAAAATCTTGGCTTTTTAAGTTGGATTTTGAGAAAGCCTTTGATTCGGTTTCATGGGATTTCATTGACTCTATTTTGGAACAAATGAACTTCTCTCATAAATGGAGAAGTTGGGTGAGGGGTTGTTTAAAAAGTTCACGATTCTCAGTTTTGATAAACGGTTCTCCATCCTGGGAATTTCAGTGTTTGAGGGGGGTAAGACAAGGAGATCCTCTCTCCCCTTTCTTATTTATCATAGCCATGGAAGCCTTCAACTGTTTAATTGCTCGAGCAGTTGATGTAGGTGTCTTTC
The DNA here is from genome assembly GCA_009363875.1 of Mikania micrantha. NCBI lineage: Eukaryota > Viridiplantae > Streptophyta > Magnoliopsida > Asterales > Asteraceae > Mikania > Mikania micrantha. The sequence goes on along the minus strand of CM018695.1, from coordinate 83,086,003 downwards.
GTGGTCTTCAGTTGCCCAATGGTGGCCCCTTTTTGTCCCACCTAAAGTACACAGATGATGTTATTTTATTAGGCGAAGGAACGGAAGATAATATTGTTAACATGGCAAGAATATTGAGATGTTTTCACCTTGCTTCTGGTCTCAAGGTAAACTTAGGAAAATGTAATTTATTTGGTCTTAATCTGGGAGAAGAATATATTTCAGATAAAGCAATCAGTCTTCATTGCAAGGTTGGTCAGTTCCCATTTACCTATCTTGGTGTACCAGTAGGAGCTAATATGAACAGAATTCAGTCATGGAAACCTGTTGTTGATAATATCCGGAAGAAGTTTTCCTTATGGAAGGCGGAGAAACTATCAATGGGTGGGAGACTTACTCTAGTTAATTCGGTCTTAAGTGCCATTCCGCTTTATTTCTTCTCTCTTTTTAAAGCTCCATCGAGTGTGATTGATTCAATCGACCGGTTAAGAAGGACCTTTCTGTGGGGAGGTCAGGGGGATAATGGTTCAACAATTAAGAGGAAAATTCATTGGGTCAATTGGCATCTTGTAACGTCCTCAAAAAGGCAGGGTGGATTGAGAGTTGGTAAGCTTCGAGATGCTAATCTTGGTCTCCTTGCAAAGTGGTGGTGGGGATACCAATCTGTCACACCTCCAATTTTCAACTAACGGAATCATACCGTTTGGGACGTGACAAACCAGGATCTCAGATCATTAGACATAACGAAGACCTCTATATGATTTTCAAAACATACTTTGGTCTAAAACTGTAACATCAAAGTTTTCAAAGTTTGCGGAAGCGTTTTAAAACCATAACAAACATAACGGTTGTAAAATGTAAATTACAAAACAAATTCCCAAATGTTCAAATCTAAATAATAGAAATGTCAAATATGCATGCGACTCGATCTCCTAGTCCATGCTTGCTTTCTTGTGTACCTTAACGTCCTGAGAAAACATGTAAATCAAGTCAACACAAAGGTTGATGCATAACACAGGTTTAAGCATTCACAATGTTTAAAACAACAGTTTGAATATAATGTTTGCAGATAACATAATCACACATGCATAGTCATAATAGCTAGTCATTTATACTATTTACATACGTGGTCGACACCGAAGCTGACTAGTGCATGCTATCGCATGTTTTGCCTTGCCACTATTGTCTAGCACAAACAATAGTAATGAGTGTTTGGTCAGTCAAACACCTGCGTAGATCCCATCTACCAAGTGAGGTTTGTCAAACCTAATAGATCTATTTCCAACTACCACGCTTTGCGCTACGGCAAACTAAACGGTTCGAAGTGTAAGGACTTGTAAATGCTATGTTGTCACATAATGTAAAAAGCTAATTCATGCAAGTGATATGTATCTAAAAGTGTTTTTTGCACATGTTTTCTCCCCCAAAACAGTTTAAAATAAGAAAGGGGTCGTGTACGCACCTTTGATTGTTGCAGAATGATCAAACACTCGTGAACTCGCGTAGAAAATCCTCTACGAAGAATCTGTGTTTAAACAATAACTTAGTGTTATTCGGGATGTCGTTTTATGCTTGAAATCACATACGTGTCAACACACGTATGTTAGAGTGTTAGAAATATGCATACGTATGTACTCGTGCCTTTGAAATCGTTTAATAAAATCATATCATCGTTAATGATTTTATTTAAACAAGCGTAATTATACGCGATTTCATTTTCGGATTAAAATATGAATTTTATTATTCTAATGCGTTCGGGATGAAATTCTGGTTCCAATGAAATTCGAACGGGTTAAAACGGAGTTCGTACGCGAAAGTTATTGCAAAAATACCAAAAAAATTGGTATTTTTCACAAAACCGGCCCAAGCATGGCTCGAACCCGCGACCCCCCACTCCACACACACGCACACTACCAGTCTCGCCCGCTAGGGTTTCGCAATAAGCTTCACAATTTAATTGTTTTAAGCTTAGTTTCCTGGGTTCCCTTTTGTTTAGCCATACCGAACCAACAAGGCTCCAATTGACCACGAATTCGAACCTAATCAGTTCCAACACCATAGGGTTTTTATCATTTAACATATTCCGAACCTCCCTACATGGTTTAATTTGAGTATTAACTCGTTTAAAGCAAAAATCCCCAAAACGTTTCTATTAAAGAACCCTAATAATCAAAATGATACAATTCGATATTTCAGAGTGGAATTAGCATAGGAATTATGTTAATCGGAAACTTCTGAAAATGAAGGTAACAATTAATTTGATTTTTAAACTAATTTAGATCGAAATCCCCCAAAGCGTTAATTCTCACGAACCCTAGATATCAAACTTCATTAATTCGATGTTACAACCAGCAATTGGTCTATGGCTTAGCTTAATCGGAACACTCTGAAACTACTAGTAACAATTAATTTCGTTTTTAAACTCATTTGATACGAAACCCCCAAATGGGTTTCCATCAAGAACCCTAGAAATCAAAGTCTTACAATTCGATGTTTTCTGACTAAACTAACTTAGGGATTTCATTAAGAACCTTGTTGCTAATGTGTCTGCAACAATTAATTTGATTCTTACACCCATTTGTATCAATTCCCCCAAATCGTTTAAACTTAGAACCCTAATTACTTGAATTCATACAATTCGATATTGAAAGCCAGAATACACATAGGGAAACCTTTAGTCGACCTATTTAGGATGTATCGGAAACAATTTTTACCTGGTTGGACCTCGAATTGATGTTAATCGGTTTGAGGGTCGAGTTCGGCTTCACGTTTTTAACTCCGATGGCCTCCGATGCTCTTCTAATCAAATTGATTTGAATAGTATGTTCAGATAGTGCTGATTAATGTGTGTGTATGTGAATTTTGATCATTTGTGATCAATTATACCCAATTTGAACGGTTTTGCTCTTAACCTCGTCGGTTACAACCTTTTAGTTAACTTCAGATTAAATTCGATTGTTTAAGGGACTAGTAACGCCTGATTATCATTAGTAATCATCATTGAAATGATTTATGATAGTTAATTTTCGGTTACAGCCCTTATCATTGTGAAATTCGAATTCTTGCTATACTACATACGTGAATTTTGACTTAAAAAGTCAAAACCTACTATTTTATGATATTTCAACACTACTTTTCTTGATTCAACTATTCCTAACCTAGTTTTGTTCAATTCTTAATACTTTTGACCTAATATTGATGATTTCCACTGATTTCGTTAACTTTTGATTAACGAAACCAGACCAAATGTCGAATTGTCATAAATTGGTCCAAAGAAAATATGATTGGGCTAGGTTAATCCTTTTGGGCTTCATAAATATAATTAGGCCTACTTCTATCTATTTGGGCCTCATAAAGTACAATTGGGCCTACTTTCTATTTCCAGTCTAGTGTCCAACGAACCTTTTGTGATTTCGTTACTTTCGGTTAACGAGGTTAATTCGAAAATACCGGATTGTCACATCATCCCCTTGTTGAAAGAATTTTCGTCCCGAAAATTAGTAAATGTTAGGAATAGTTAGAAAACTACTTGCAAGTTTAAATTGTATGTGTTAGTATGGTTTGATCATTCCGTGTGCTTGTGTGTACTCACACACAAAATCTAATGCTTGCAACATCACAACAACTAAGTGTGATCGTTCAATGTGACTGTTTGCGTTTACACTAGTTAGTTCACCTAACTGTGACTGTTTGTGTTTGATCATACTGTGTTGTGTAACCTCACACATAGTGAGTGTCTGTAACTGTTTGTACTATGCAACCTCGTACATAGTAAAATGTGTGTAACTAATCATGTATGTACTACCATAACAAGTAACATATGAAATGTAGCACATAAAATGTAATGTAGCACAAATGTTTGTAACAAAATCAATTGAATAAAAGTGTTTGTGCTTACAGTTTGAAATCTGAAGTGTTGATGTGTGAAACATCACGTCATCCCCTTGTTGAAGGAAATTTCGTCCCGAAATTTAACGTGCGCTGTAGTTGTTGTTTTGAACAGATGAGGATATTTCTTCATCATTTGATCTTCTCGTTCCTATGTGAATTCAGGACCACGTCTTGAATTCCACCGAACTTTGACTATCGGAATCTTGCTTTGCTTAAGTTGTTTGACCTCTCGGTCCATGATTTCTGCTGGTTCTTCAATGAAGCGTAACTGTTCGTCTACTTGTATTTCTTCCAGAGGTACAATTAATGTCTCATCAGAAAGACATTTCTTTAAGTTTGAAACATGAAAGACATCATGAACTCCACTGAGTTCATTCGGTAGTTTGAGTTGATACGCAACCGGACCAATCCTTTTCAGGATCTCAAAAGGTCCCACGTACCGTGGACTAAGCTTCCCGCGCTTGCCAAATCGTATTACACCTTTCCAAGGTGATACCTTTAGAAGAACTCGGACTCCTACTTGAAATTCCAACGGTTTACGACGCTTGTCAGCATAACTCTTCTGTCTATCCCGGGCCGCTGCCATACGGTTCCGGATTTGCACTATCTTCTCTGTCGTCTCGTGCACTAATTCAGGACCTGTAATCTGACTGTCACCAATTTCAGCCCAGCAAACTGGTGAACGACATTTACGACCATACAAAGCTTCAAACGGTGCTGCCTGAATACTTGTATGATAACTCTTGTTGTAAGAGAATTCCACTAACGGTAAGTGATTTTCCCAGCTATCACCAAAATCAATGACACAAGCTCGTAACATATCCTCGAGCGTTTGAATCGTACGTTCACTCTGACCGTCGGTCTGTGGGTGATATGCGGTACTCATATCCAAACGAGTTCCCAATGACTTATGGAGTGACTTCCAAAAGTTGGAAGTAAATCGGGCATCCCGATCTGATATGATAGAGATTGGCACGCCATGTCGTGCTACCACTTCCTTGATGTAAATACGAGTCAGTCTCTCCATCTTGTCGGTTTCCTTGATTGCTAAGAAATGTGCAGATTTCGTTAATCGATCGACAATTACCCATATCGTATCACAACCACTCGGTGTACGGGGTAACTTAGTAATGAAGTCCATCGAAATCTGTTCCCATTTCCACATCGGTATATCTGGTTGTTGCAGTAAACCAGATGGCTTCTGGTATTCAACTTTGACTTTCGAACAAGTCAAACATTTGCTAACGTACTTAGCAATGTCAGCTTTCATGTGAGGCCACCAATACAGTGCCTTCAAGTCATGATACATCTTGTCTGACCCCGGATGGACTGAATATCTAGACTTGTGTGCTTCATCCATCACGAGTTCCCTCAAACCCCCGTACAAAGGTATCCACAGTCGATCAATGAAATAACGAATTCCATCAGACTTGACATCCAACTGTGTTTCCATCCCCCGTAAGGATTCATGTACCAAATTATCCTTTTCTAAGGCTCCCATCTGAGCACTGCGTACCTTTTCAGGTAAGTCAGTATGTATTGTCATCATAAGTGCGCGAACCCGTCTTATTGAAGTGTCTTTTCTGCTTAAAGCATCAGCTACCACATTAGCTTTTCCCGGGTGATACTTAATCGCGCATTCGTAGTCGTTCAACAACTCGACCCATCATCCCTGTCTCATATTAAGCTCTTTCTGATCAAATATGTGCTGCAGACTCTTATGATCAGTGTAAATGGTACACTTGGTTCCATATAGGTAATGCCTCCAAATCTTCAAAGCAAAAACCACTGCTCCTAACTCCAAGTCATGAGTAGTGTAATTCTTCTCGTGTGGTCGTAGCTGTCTTGAAGCATAAGCAATTGCTTTATCACGTTGCATCAACACACATCCCAAACCCTGTGCAGATGCATCACAATACACCACAAAGTCTTCCGTCCCTTCCGGTAAGGACAGAATCGGTGCACTGCATAGTTTCTGTTTCAATAACTGGAATTGTAAGCCCCAAAACTCCCACATGTATGACACGTGTTTAAAACGACATCAAAGTTTAGGTCCCAGATTTTTCAAACTCACAAATGTAATTAACACCATAAACACCTCATTTACACACGACTTTACAAAATAATTGATGTTAGTTAAACATTCAATAACAAAAATTACATTTGAGTTATCACCAAAAACCTTTGTTTAACACCAACAAAGAAAAACCACCAAAACGTGTTTGATCCGAATCCTTGCGAGGCAATCCGATCACGACCGCGTTCAACCCTTCCGTTCACCTGAAACACCATAATTAAGTCACCATTAGTTCATTAGAACTAAGTAAGATCACCATGCCCGCCCACACGAGCTTACATGACCCAAAAAGTCAATTTTGGTCAAATTTTACCCCGGGCGTATGGATTGGGCGTATCTGGGGCGTATCACAGACAAAATCCAAAGATTGAGCTGAAGGAGGCGTATCATACGCCCCCCCCAGGCGTATCATACGCCGGGCACCACCTGCACATCTATTTTTGCTGTTTTAAGCCATCTTAACCCCTTTCGCTCAAATACGACCGTTCCAATACCCCCATAAACATTATATAACACCATATAATCATATTAAACACCTTAATTCACCAAATTATAACCATCATAGTCATAATATCAAACGATTTACTAACGGGTCGTTTGCACCCAAAACTCCATTGAAATCTTATTCCACAAGATTTCTCAAGTTAAGTAAACCACACCACTTGTGTTTTACAAACTTGATTTCACCCAACAAAGAACATTCACACACACCATGTGAATAATTCAATGTCATGATCACACCACTTGTGATTCAAAACACCAATTTGAGTTGAATTCAATTACAATTCACACACCTTGTGAAATAATTCAAATCCTTCAACACACATACAAAGTAACACCAAATCAATCATGAACTAGTATTGAAACACCATGTTTACAATAATCAAGCAACATATATCACCTATTGCTTACCATTGTCTAACAACAAGTACTAGTTCACCTATCCACAATAAAGTCAAATCTTCAACAACCTTTATACATGTACACACCTTTACACATAATAAGTAGAAGATTTAGGTGACTTACCTTGTTCCAACGCGCTATCCTCTATAACCAATTCCTTCCCGTGTCGTTTGGTTTCACCCACACCTTCACTATCAATTCCTATTATCACAACTAATAGGTTTAATATAAAGTTTGACCACAATTAGTCAACATACACCCCTTTCACCCCAATGTCAACATTTTCAATCTAATTTGTTTCCAATTGACCCCTAACCATATCAATTCACCATTATTGATGTTATAAACCCACATAATTCACATCACCATTGGTTTTAAACCAATTTTAAGTTAAATACCCTACTTGGCATTTCATCAAACACCTTGTATGCACAAGTTCATGTGCTAATGATCATTCATCATTAAAACACCTATGTAACTCCATTATTATGTTTAAAAATGATCAATCTCAACAATTTCACCACAAACTACAACAATATAGTGAATATCATCAAATCCCCACCTTTAAACACTACTTTACACACCATGTTCATCAACTTCATGAAAACCCCAATTCCCCCATTTTCATAACATGTAAATCATGAAAGAAAACAATCAAAAGTTGTTCCTATATGATTATCAACATCATTAACAACATTTGACACTCTCAAAACACCAAATTTGAGAGTTTTACCCATCAAACCCACACCCCCCATGGTGACCCACGAAAATCCCATCAAAAACACCCAAAAATCTTACCTAGATGTTGTTTGATGCAAGGAGAACTCCAATTTCAACTTGTATTCAAGATTAGATCAACATCCAACCTCCAATTTGATCAAATCTTGAAGTTCTTGAGTTTTCTCCTTGTCCTCTCCTCTCTTTCACGTTTCCAGCACACACACACACACACACATAAAAGTGTGAAATGTTGACCAAGTCAACATTTAACCCCTCTTTTAAGCCAAGTTTCATCTATTGGCAGTTTTGGTCCCTCTATTACTAGTTAACACTAACTAGTTATAACTAACTAAGTTAAGTTATTAAACACCCAACATAATAAATTTAACAAACACATATTTAAATCACCCACCAAATATTATTTAAGATAATTAAATCACACAAAACACCCATTAATTAAATAAACATAATCATACACCAATTATGTTTAATTTATAATATTTCACCAAAATGGGATGTTACAGGAATGCAGCTTCCTGTTTATCCGTCCAGTTATACTTCGTTCCCTTATGCGTAAGAGCTGTAAGTGGTTGAGCGATCTTTGAGAATCCCTCAATGAATCGTCGGTAGTAACCCGCCAAACCAAGGAATTGTCGTACCTCAGTAGGTGTCTTTGGCGCTTCCCAATTCTTAATCGCTTCAATCTTTGCTGGATCAACATGTATGCCCTTTTCATTGACTATATGACCCAAGAATTGTACTTCTCGCATCCAAAAATCACATTTTGAGAATTTAGCGTACAATTGTTCTTGTTTCAGCAATTCCAACAGCAATCGAAGATGTTCAGCGTGTTCCTCCTCAGTCTGAGAATAGATGAGAATGTCATCAATGAAAACAATGACAAACTTATCAAGATAAGGTTTACAAACACGATTCATGAGATCCATGAATACAGCTGTAGCGTTTGTCAACCCAAATGGCATGACCAAGAACTCATAATGGCCATAGCGCGTTCGGAATGCTGTCTTTGGAATATCTTCTTCTTGAACTCTTAGTTGATGATAACCCGATCTGAGATCGATCTTCGAGCAGTAACTCGAACCTTGCAACTGATCGAACAGATCGTCAATTCTAGGTAACGGATACCGGTTTTTGATGGTAACCTTGTTCAATTCCCGATAATCGATACACATACGAAAAGTCCCATCCTTCTTCTTAACAAATAAGACTGGAGCTCCCCACGGTGAAAAACTAGGTCGTATGAAGCCCTTATCCAACAACTCTTGCAGTTGTGTAGATAACTCTTGCATCTCTGACGGTGCAAGTCGATAAGGCGCCCAAGCTATCGGTGCTGCATCTGGTGTAAGGTCGATTCGGAATTCCACCTGTCTGATAGGCGGTAATCCCGGCAAGTCTTCTGGAAATACTTCAGGAAATTCACAAACTACTGGAATGTCGTCAATCTTCTTCTCAGCCACCGGCATCTCAGTTATAAGTGCTATAACTGCTGTATGACCTTTACGCAGACATTTGTGTGCTTTCATACAAGATATGAGACGCAGTGGCGTACTGCTCTTCTCGCCTTGTACATACAATGTCTCTCCATGCGAAAGAGGTATACGAACGATCTTTTCATGGCATACTATTTCAGCCTGGTGTTTGGACAACCAGTCCATGCCAATGACTACATCAAAACTGCCTAAAGCAATAGGCATAAGATCAATTTCTAATGTTTGACCCATCAAATCAAGGATACATCCCTTAAGTATATGTTCCACTACAATTAACTTGCCATCAGCTAATTCTACAGTGTATGGACTATCTAAGGCAGTGGGACTAACATTTAGCAATTTAGCAAGTGAACTAGATACAAAACTCCGATCGGCACCAGTGTCAAATAACATAGAGGCATAGTGATTATTTAAGAGGAACGTACCCGTAACAATGTTGGGATCCTCCCGTGCTTGACGTCCTCCAATCACAAACGCCCTGCCCCTAGCACCATTGTTGTTGTTGTTGTTATTGGTGCCATTGCCGTTACCGTTGCCGTTGCCGTTGCCATTTGTATTGTTATCCCCACCCTTCTTGAGTTGTGGGCAATCCTTTTTAAAGTGCCCCATCTTACCACATTCAAAACAACCCTTCTGTGCGTTGTTCTGGTTGTTATTCTGATTGTTGGAATTGTTTTGCAGCTCCCCACGACAATCCTTAGCTGCATGTCCAACTTTACCACACCGTTGGCACTTAACTTTATCACACTGATTTCCCGCATGATGAAATCCGCACCTGTTGCACTTTGGATGTTTACCAATATAACCCCCTGACGATGATGACTGTTGACCACTATTCGAATTGTGGTAAGACTTGTTTGAGTCTTGCTTCCGGTTATGCTGAAACGACTGTTGGTTGTAACTCTTGGAGTTGTTACCTTCCCACTTCCTCTTGTGGTCTCCCACCTTAGTAGCTGATGTTCGTTTAGGCAGAGTTCCCTGTAACACTGCCTGATCAGTCAATTGGTGCGCCAGTCGAACAGCTTGTTGAATTGTTGTGGGATTTGCAGAAGTAACCAAACCCTGAATCTGAGGCACCAATCCCCCGATGTACCTCTCTATCCACTTACTGGCTGGAGTAGCCATGTGAGGTAGCAGTCTGGCCAGTTCATGTGATCGAGTCGTGTACTCCTCGATGTTTGACCCCTCCATCTTGAGATGCCAATACTCCTCCTCCAGTTTCTGCATCTCACTGCGAGGACAGTACTCCTCCTGCATTAAAGTCTTGAATCCATTCCAGGTTAAGGCGTTGGCCTCACCCAATCCCAAAGTCTGAACATTCGAGTTCCACCAAGTCAATGCCGGACCCTCCAATGTTCCAGTAGCATACTTTACCTTATTCTTCTCAGGACAGTTACACATTTCAAAAACTGACTCCGCTTTCTCAATCCATCGAAGGAGTCCAATGGCCCCCTCCGATCCTTTGAAATTATGTGGCTTACAGTCCAAGAACATCTTGAACGTGCACACCGGTGGATTCACTAATCCTCCTGCTGGACCCTGTGGCCCTGTAGTGTGTGTCTGAACGTAGTTCGTGATTGCCTCCGCGACCCTGTTATTGATCAGCTCATTGAGCTCAGCAACTGTCATCTGTACGTTCTCACCAGCCATTGTCTTCCTAGTCAAAAGAAGTGTTAGAGTGTCATCAAAGTCCAATGTGAAACGTGTAAACAATACAACAAACAACAAACATGTAATGTAGAAACCAACACAACTGTTGTCAATAAATAATAGCTTTCAATAGATAATAATCTGATTTGAGTACAATACTTTCAAAATCAAACATAAGTTTTCAAACTTCTAATGTAGGGACACAACCCGCCCCTAATAAGTTTAAACAAAATAAAGAAAATCAATCATCCTCAATAGTGGATTCAGGATCAGAATCAACAGCTGGTGCTGGTTCCTCCCATTCCTCCTCTTCATCCTCTTCCTCCTCTTCTTCATTCTCCGAGACCACCAAATCCTCCAAGGCTACAAGTCTGCCTTCCAGAATCTCAGCTCTGTTCTCAGAAGCTTGAAGACGACCAGTCAAATGGATGATCTCATCCCGCATCTCATTAACCAGGTGGGCAAGGTTATCTTGTCTTTCGTTTGCATCCTAGAGGTTCCCAAACGTTGTACTCAATCCTATCATTTGCCCAGTACAAGTCCTCACGTAGTTTGGCAATCTCCTCAGAGTCAGTCCGTTGCCTCTTAGGCTCATGAACATCCAATACAGGTGGTGGATGAGTAGAAGGTCCCTCAGCAGGAATCTCCTGAGTACTCTCAGCTGGTTCCTCATCCGGGTCCTCATCCGGATCCTCCTCCGGGTCCTCATCCGGATCCTCCTCCGGATCCTCCTCAGGGTCTGAGTCATCTCTCTCAGATGGTGGAGGAGATGGGATAGGTGGTGCTGGTGATGATGGTGGTGCTGGAACTACCGGCTCCTCATCCTCCGAATCATCAATGTATATGTATGGTGCTGATGATGAAGATGTCATGCCTGTTACATAATACCATATGTAAGTGCAGTGCCATGGAATGTGTAAACAGGTCTATCACATAATGCCATATGTAATTTCTAAGTGATATGTGTAAGTATGCATGTCTAATGTCTAACAGTTATAGTCTAAGTCTACAAATGCAAACCTAATTCGCTATAACCAATGGCTCTGATACCAATCTGTCACACCTCCAATTTTCAACTAACGGAATCATACCGTTTGGGACGTGACAAACCAGGATCTCAGATCATTAGACATAACGAAGACCTCTATATGATTTTCAAAACATACTTTGGTCTAAAACTGTAACAACAAAGTTTTCAAAGTTTGCGGAAGCGTTTTAAAACCATAACAAACATAACGGTTGTAAAATATAAATTACAAAACAAATTCCCAAATGTTCAAATCTAAATAATAGAAATGTCAAATATGCATGCGACTCGATCTCCTAGTCCATGCTTGCTTTCTTGTGTACCTTAACGTCCTGAGAAAACATGTAAATCAAGTCAACACAAAGGTTGGTGCATAACACAGGTTTAAGCATTCACAATGTTTAAAACAACAGTTTGAATATAATGTTTGCAGATAACATAATCACACATGCATAGTCATGATAGCTAGTCATTTATACTATTTACATACGTGGTCGACACCGAAGCTGACTAGTGCATGCTATCGCATGTTTTGCCTTGCCAATATTGTCTAGCACAAACAATAGTAATGAGTGTTTGGTCAGTCAAACACCTGCGTAGATCCCATCTACCAAGTGAGGTTTGTCAAACATAATAGATCTATTTCCAACTACCACGCTTTGCGCTACGGCAAACTAAACGGTTCGAAGTGTAAGGACTTGTAAATGCTATGTTGTCACATAAAGTAAACAGCTAACTCATGCAAGTGATATGTATCTAAAAGTGTTTTTTGCACATGTTTTCTCCCCCCAAACAGTTTAAAATAAGAAAGGGGCCGTGTACGCACCTTTGATTGTTGCAGAATGATCAAACACTCGTGAACTCGCGTAGAAAATCCTCTACGAAGAATCTGTGTTTAAACAATAACTTAGTGTTATTCGGGATGTCGTTTTATGCTTGAAATCACATACGTGTCAACACACGTATGTTAGAGTGTTAGAAATATGCATACGTATGTACTCGTGCCTTTGAAATCGTTTAATAAAATAATATCATCGTTAATGATTTTATTTAAACAAGCGTAATTATACGCGATTTCGTTTTCGGATTAAAATATGAATTTTATTATTCTAATGCGTTCGGGATGAAATTCTGGTTCCAATGAAATTCGAACGGGTTAAAACGGAGTTCGTACGCGAAAGTTATTGCAAAAATACCAAAAAAATGGTATTTTTCACAAAACCGGCCCAAGCATGGCTCGAACCCGCGACCCCCCACTCCACACACACGCACACTACCAGTCTCGCCCGCTAGGGTTTCGCAATAAGCTTCACAATTTAATTGTTTTAAGCTTAGTTTCCTGGGTTCCCTTTTGTTTAGCCATACCGAACCAACAAGGCTCCAATTGACCACGAATTCGAACCCAATCAGTTCCAACACCATAGGGTTTTTATCATTTAACATATTCCGAACCTCCCTACATGGTTTAATTCGAGTATTAACTCGTTCAAAGCAAAAATCCCCAAAACGTTTCTATTAAAGAACCCTAATAATCAAAATGATACAATTCGATATTTCAGAGTGGAATTAGCATAGGAATCATGCTAATCGGAAACTTCTGAAAATGAAGGTAACAATTAATTTGATTTTTAAACTAATTTAGATCGAAATCCCCCAAACCGTTAATGCTCACGAACCATAGATATCAAACTTCATTAATTCGATGTTACAACCAGCAATTGGTCTATGGCTTAGCTTAATCGGAACACTCTGAAACTACTAGTAACAATTAATTTCGTTTTTAAACTCATTTGATACGAAACCCCCAAATGGGTTTCCATCAAGAACCCTAGAAATCAAAGTCTTACAATTCGATGTTTTCTGACTAAACTAACTTAGGGATTTCAATAAGAACCTTGTTGCTAATGTGTCTGCAACAATTAATTTGATTCTTACACCCATTTGTATCAATTCCCCCAAATCGTTTAAACTTAGAACCCTAATTACTTAAGTCATACAATTCGATATTGAAAGCCAGAATACACATAGAGAAACCTTTAGTCGACCTATTTAGGATGTGTCGGAAACAATTTTTACCTGGTTGGACCTCGAATTGATGTTAATCGGTTTGAGGGTCGAGTTCGGCTTCACGTTTTTAACTCCGATGGCCTCCGATGCTCTTCTAATCAAATTGATTTGAATAGTATGTTCAGATAGTGCCGATTAATGTGTGTGTATGTGAATTTTGATCATTTGTGATCAATTATACCCAATTTGAACGGTTTTGCTCTTAACCTCGTCGGTTACAACCTTTTAGTTAACTTCAGATTAAATTCGATTGTTTAAGGGACTAGTAACGCCTGATTATCATTAGTAATCATCATTGAAATGATTTATGATAGTTAATTTTCGGTTACAGCCCTTATCATTGTAAAATTCAAATTCTTGCTATACTACATACGTGAATTTTGACTTAAAAAGTCAAAACCTACTATTTTATGATATTTCAACACTACTTTTCTTGATTCAACTATTCCTAACCTATTTTTGTTCAATTCTTAATACTTTTGACCTAATATTGATGATTTCCACTGATTTCGTTAACTTTTGATTAACGAAACCAGACCAAATGTCGAATTGTCATAAATTGGTCCAAAGAAAATATGATTGGGCTAGGTTAATCCTTTTGGGCCTCATAAATATAATTGGGCCTACTTCTATCTATTTGGGCCTCATAAAGTACAATTGGGCCTACTTTCTATTTCCAGTCTAGTGTCCAACGAACCTTTTGTGATTTCGTTACTTTCGGTTAACGAGGTTAATTCGAAAATACCGGATTGTCACAAAAACAGAACCAGAAAAATTATGAAGAAGGTTCATTTCAGCACTGCACTCGTCCATTAGAGTTCCAGAATTTATGCCATGCAAATATATTCTCTCTGGTACGTGGAAGAATATTAGAAAAATTGACTCTCTTTTAGTGGACCAAAATATTAAACTAAGAGACCTAATAAAAGGAGTGGTAGGTAATGGACTTTCCATTCAATTTTGGGGTGATAAATGGTGTAGTGACAGGCCCTTGGCAGAACTTTTTCCTAGCTTGAATAACCTTGAAAGATCCAAGTCTTGCTGCATCGCGGAGAGGCTGATTTGGATTGACGAAAGAATTGATTTAAATTGGAATTGGAGTAGACTTCCTACTTCAAATGACGAACATGTGGCATTGGAAAACTGTATGAAGTCCTTAGTTCAATTTCATTTCAGTGGGGGTAGGGACAGGTGGTTATGGGAGGCCACTAATGATGGTTTTTTTTTTCAGTTAAATATATTCGTTTGCTTTGTGCAAAAGACCATCCCATCCAATCTAGAGCGGTGTTGCCTTGGTGTAAATGGGTCCCAATCAAAGCCAATCTTTTGGCTTGTAAGGCTTTGCTTGTTCTCCTTCCGACTTTGGATAATTTGGATAAAAGGGGGATTCGAGTCGAATCATTAGTTTGTCCACTTTGCCAGGACGGTTTCGAATCCGCATGCCATTTATTTTCATCTTGTTTCGTTGCTTCTATGTTATGGCAGGGGGTTTCATCTTTGTGTGGGGTACAACCAATTTTTGCCTTTGATATCAAGGACATTTTGGAACTTTTCAAGTATGTGAATGGGTGTTCAAAGAAAAAGGAGGCGATTAAAGCTGTTGTTATGTCAACCTTGTGGTCAATTTGGAAAGCAAGAAATGATATGATTTTCAACCACAAAATATGTTCGTTCCAGAGGATATTTGAAGAATTAAAATCCTTGAGTTTCATTTAGGTTAAACATAGAGCAAATTGGAGAGCATTGACATGGGAGGATTGGTGTAGTTTTTCATTTTAATTTCCTTTTGTTGTGCATTGTAATGGGTGTTTGTCTTGGTGTTTGGGGGTTTTAGCATCTTGCTTACCCTTGGTGTTTTAATGAAATTCGCTAGTAAAAAAAAATTAAACTGAGAGAGCTATTGCTCATCTTTCCAAAAGTGTACTTTTGTAAATTATATATGTAACATTACACCCATTAACCAATGAGACATTGTCTAAATGGTACCCCAAGATTCTTCCAAGTGAGAGATCTTGGGTTCAAATCCCTCCCGTAGTAAAAAAGGGTCTGAGGGGGGTCAGGAAGTTTTCCCAATGGGGTTTCCTCCTGGGGTGGTTGTGGTGGCTTATGGGAGGTCCAGTTACTGACATGGCCTGGAAACAGTAGGTTTACACGATTGAGACCTTCGCCGTTCAAAAAAAAAATTACACCAATTAAAAAAAAAATTTAAAAATGTGAAGACAAGGTTTACAAAACCCAAGGTGGTCAAGCATTGAGTAATCTTATTAGAAACAATGAAGTGTCCCATCAAAAAATGATCAAACAAAAAGACCAATGAGTTTAACACTTTTATAGGTCAGGATTACATAATATGCATAAAGAACTTAATGCAAGCTCTAAGTTAACCTATGAAAGAGAACACCATAAAAATATACAAAAACAAATTATAAATTTTTTCTACTGTATATAAAAACTTTAATCTTTTATCCTTGCTTATGACACAAGAAATATAGATAACATGAAAGAGGAAACCACAAAAAACATAAATCATAAACGAAATATGTAGATTAATTACAAATATTCAAGCAACAAAAAATTTTATACATATCATAATTTGTTGCAACAAAAAAACCCCAAAAATTTGAGGGCCATTGGTTTTGGTGGCCTTTTTTTTTTTTTTTTTTTTTGCATAGTAGAGCCGTGCATGAGTTTGCAAAAATCAACAAAAAACAATGAATCAAAATAGAGAGTGTGTTACGTGTGAAAGCATGTCTAATGGAAAGCTCATGCATATATAATAACAATTTTTTGTGTACGAGGTAGTGTAGAAACACAATACTACCTCAAACTCATATAGCTTATACATCAAAATATACTTTTATGCTTTCAAATAGCCATCACTTGGTGTTGCTTGGTGGATAAAAGGGCGTAAACCCTTAAGATGTGACATTAATGGGTGGTGATAACGTGTGTTTAAACTTGTAGGAGGTGGGTCACGTTTTATTAAAATAATAATAAAATATATTAACGATACTCTCGTTATATTTGGGAAACAAACTAGTACAATACCATGCATTCTAAATGAATGATAATAGAAATATAAAATCCAATTTATATAAAGTATTATAGTTAATTCAAACCGATGTTTGCAACATATTCTTCAAGATTTCTTCTTGTAGTTCTCTTGACTCTGGTTTTCAATCAATTGCGTCTTCAACTTATTCTCCTCTGCAACATGATTAAACGTGTTGATGATTGTGGTTAAGGCACGTATTCAATACGCTTCCTTTAAAACAGATTTCGCTCCTCTTCTCAAGACGAACGCGTCTGTCTCCCAGGGTACAACAACCGAAACAGTATGTGTACTGTCGGAATTAACCTAGCACTCGAAAAGATATCTTAAACAAGAGCTTGAAGAGTTGAGAAACTAGAAATTCTTCAAAGGATGTGGTAGATTGTATGTAGCATTCTTGAAATCATCAAGTAGCCAAAAAAACAAGACACCAATTGTCTTGTATTTATATTACAAGATTAGGATTCCAAAAGTCTTGAATTAATACATATAATAAACACATGAAATATGAAAAGTCTTGAGTAATTTGAAAAGTCTTGATTTTAATTCAAATTAAATTTGATAATTAATCAAATAACTCAAATTTCCAACAATCCCCCACATGAATAAAAATCAACTCATACACTCAAGTGTTAAGACACAATTTCAGCGGTTGAGTATTGCAGGAGAAGTAGGTGTTCCCTTTGAACTTTCCTTTGTGAAATATACTTAGTCTCCTAGCAGTTAGTAGACGCGATGTCCTTGAACTAAACCCCTTTTTACGTAGACGTTATTACACTTCACACAACACTCTTCCTGGTCTGGTTAACTGTGACACCCCGTAATTTCCAGGTCAGCTTGTTATTTATTTAAATGTTTATTTAAATGCTTTATGTACACGTGGCACTAGAATTAGTTTAATTTAGTGTGACACATGGCACGACAGTACGAACACTGACACACAACTGGATAATTCGTGGAATTATCGGCAAACAGCACATACGTGTCAAAACACATGAACGTTGGTGAACGTCTAGCACATTGTGTAGCGCAGCACTCAAAACCTCACGAAACACTCACACATTGAACTAGGAGGTTCAAACGACGCCAAACGATAGTTCGGAAGCGTGGAAACGACGACGAACGGATCAAACCCATTAAAAGGGGCTTATTGTGCTCTTCAGGGGCCCATCGCGGTACGCGGAAGCCCAACAAGAGGCCCATTCGCGATACGCGGCCAACATCGAGGAGTTTGACTCCCGAAATCCGCCGCGGTACGCGGAGATAATTTGAAGGCCTCGCCGCGGTACGCGAAGCCGCCCAGTCGACAAAATCTTTATAAATCCAAGACAATCATGCCTAGTCTAACTTTTATCATCATACCTCCGGCTTCACACGAAATCTCTCGACCAAACTCGTCTTCAACCTCCATTTTCAGCCATTTTCCACCATTGTTAACCTCC
Source organism: Mikania micrantha (assembly GCA_009363875.1). Lineage (NCBI taxonomy): Eukaryota > Viridiplantae > Streptophyta > Magnoliopsida > Asterales > Asteraceae > Mikania > Mikania micrantha. The sequence continues at coordinate 83,067,684 of CM018695.1, read as the reverse complement.
TTGAAGCTCCACACTTGAATATCGAAGCTCGTTTCTCACTTGGAAGCTCGAAGAACCACCACCACCTTACGATTTCTGAAGAATCTTGCTGTCCAGAAGCTTTAGGAGCTGTTATCGTTATCATCTCGAAGTTCCAGGAGCTTTAGAGGTAGTCTTTACATCTCTTATGGCTTAATATCACCACTACACACACATGCAAGTGTTAAAACCCACATGCAAGCACCTATAGTGCACATGCACGAGATTATGTTCTGGGTTTGATGATTTTACTATGCTTCTTGATGATCTATAATGTTTAGATGATGTTTTATAATGATCCAAGATATTGGGTATAAGTCTTTTGCTTGAAATAATGATTTATGGCATTATGAGTACATGCATGTATGATCCATGACTCATGGAGTGATCTTGTAGTTGTAAATGTATTTATAAATGATATTAGAAGATCTTCACATGATTTGATGATGTTGAAATGGTTAAAATTATGAGTTTTGATGAAACTTGCCATTAATAGTAACTTTTTACTTATGAAATGTGAATGTGAATGATATTTGGTGTCATGCATGTTCATGGATTGTTGTTTAGATGTTATTGGGATGATGATAAGGTTTAGAATGTGATTTTGATAATGTTTATGGGCACTTTGACATAGTTACTATATTTAGTAACTTTATTTGATGAAATGTTGATAGATGATGGATTTGGTTATGTTGACATGATTAAATGTTGTTAGAAGATATATTATGATGATTTGTGACATAAAAATGGATTAGGAATGCTTAGATGGTTACTTTTAAGCTAAAACTACAAAGTTACTATTTATAGTAACTTTATTTTTACAAAAACCGATTTATCAACGTGTTGTATGATTTGAGTATGCTAAATGGCTTATTATGTTATAACATGATGATTAGATGCTAAGTTAGATGGTTTCCGATGTCACGTATGCTAAAAATGGAAACTTTCCATTTTAGGAAACTTTTATGTGCTAACACGATGAAAATGACTTATGTGACTTTGTATGATGATGTGTTATGTGTTAACATGATCACGTAGGACTAATGAGCATGCTAGAACTTTAAAACTGTTATGCTTTGTGAACTTTCCAAAAATGGAAACTTACTATAAATAGTAAGTTGTCCATAGACGCGACTTGCGTGTTTTGCACACGACGAGCACTTACACGATTGCTACACGATTCACAACCCGCCACACGGTTCACCAACGGGTCATTGACTTGACACGGTCAACTTTGGTCAACACTAGTCAAGCACGGTCAAGCACGGTCAATGTGGACCAACACAGTCAAACACGGTCAATGCGGACCAACACGAGCAAACACGGTCATTGTGGACCAACACGGACAAACATGAACGACCGAAGGTTGTTGGACACAAACACGAGCACTAACACGAACACTAGCACGGCCACATACACGAACTCACGTACGGTGTACGATATAGGTTGCCGGTGACCGACGCGCTTACTATTCGAGGAGCTTACGCTTGCTTATCACACGATCACTAAGGTGAGTTTACGGCCCCTCTTTACTCTTTTTCAAACGCTTTTAAATAGGGGAGAATACTAGTTGCATCGAGTCAAACATTATTGCTATTACAAACATTTTGTGTATGCTGGTTTATTGGACAAACATTAAGTGTTGAACACGTAACAAGCCCTCACAAAGTCTTACCGTTAATGTACGAACAACGTGGTAGGTTTGAATGGATCCATTAGGGAATGACTAACCCCACGGGGCACTATGTTGACTGAATGTCATAACCCGTGCAAACTCTGACCTAACTTGCTATGTATACGAGACATAGCGGAGGCAAGGACAAACAAGTCTAGTTCGGTAGTGACGCACTGACACTTGGAGCCTAGGGCTCGGTACTAACATTTGATAAACAGCATGACACACTTTCTTACTTTATATGTATATCAAAACCTGTGAACTCACCAACCATTGTGTTGACACTTTTTCTAAACTGGTATTCTCAGGTAACTGACAGACACCTGGAACAGGAATGCACGATTAAGGGATGAGCAACTAGGATCCTCATGCATTCTGTTTTTGTGTCATTTGAAAACAATCTATCTATGTTATGTATTAAACAGTGATTTGGTCTGACATTTATTTCCGCTGCAATATTTAAACTTATTACTTTTCCGCTGCATTTTTAACAATTATTATTCCGCTGCAAACTGTATGATTATGTGTATGTGTCAAACATGAGATTTGTAAACGCATATAGAGGTGTTCTATATGACCTTGAGCTGTGATTATGGCCACGTCACATCCACGTGGACTGACACCACGAGTGGGAATTTGGGGGTGTGACATTAACCCCTCATTGCCGTGTCCGTTATGGTCATGGAACACTATCCTCGTTCTACGAGAGCTCTAGTAATTATGCCCCACAATTCCATTCGAAGCGACCCCACTTCTCTCTAACATAGGTGATTTGTCCACAAATCATTAAAGGCATTTTGGTTATCATGATTTACACAGATCATTAACCATATATTATGATTAGCCTCACACAACAATGTCACTGATTGTTATAGGAATGGACTAGGATGTATTTAAACACCCTTTTACAGTTTAGGAGGATATATATCAACATATATATTAGCTTATACATCCATTGTACGACTATGCCCCCACAGTGACCATGCTAGATATATGAATTAGTTGTCCTATTGAACCTAGACCTTGGGATCTCCAATTAACTAGGTTAGGTGTCCTTCAAATATCTTTTTACATGGGCTTTAGTCACATTCCTCAACTTAATCTCTGACGTTATTGGATCCAAAACATTATCTTTGACTTCATCAAGTCAACAACGATAATTTGCAATTGAGATAAGTTGTTCAAACGTGTTCTTGACTTACAAGTCATACTAGCCCTTTTGTTTTTTCAATTTATAAAACTATAACCAGTGATCTCAACTTGGATCAAGTTATATAACCATGTCTTTAGAATGATTTGAAACTCATTTCAAGAATAAACATGTTTCACCATTCCTTTGGTAAGTTTTTTCAAGTATCTAACTAGAATTTTAATTTTACCAATTCACATTTGAGTTCAATCAACTTGATTTTGCTTGATTGACTCCGTATAACCATCGTGTACCCCCACTTGGTCACGAATTTGCAATATTTATTTGGAATACTAAAATCCTTATTATAAAATCTATCACATACTAGTATTAAGTGCAAGCAATCCCCACATTGATTCTTATTAGATAACCATTTTCCAGTTATTAAAATCGTGTTGTGAAAAGTTCTCATTTTTCACAAGAGATTGAGAAACTTCTCAAATACTATCTCTTACAAACTCTAGAGGGTTGTTTCGTAAATGACACATTCCCCCACATTGCTTGAACTTTGATTAAGTTTGAACAATTTATCTTTTAATGACTTTGACACATGTGATAAAATATCAAACACATATACATCATTGTGTCACTAAGTTCATCCATACATATTACTCCATGAGTTCTCCTCATATGAACCGAAACTCATTCTCATGTCATCACATATATTGAATGTTTAAAGTTAATTTAATATCCACAGAGCATCTAAATTAACATGTGTTAGTCTAGCATGCTTTAGACTAAAATATTAGCATGTGAACAGAAGATGCATCATTCTGATCAATCACAGCTCCTAGAGATAACACATTATCTCTACAAACATTCATATCTTAGTTTAGACAAAAATGATGAGATTTTTTAAATCTTTAGTTTAAGGAAAACTCATAACCATATTTAACTTTATCCATTATGTAGGATCATAACTCATTTGCCTTTAATCTCAAAGGCTTCACCATTTAATCATAAGAACTTAAACATCAGTCTTAACTCAAGTCACTTTGGTGAACACATTCATCAACATATGATGAATGCTATTTGTATAAAATCACTAGACTCTTGAGATATAGTCAACAAGATTGATACTCAACAATATGATATAACATGTGTCTAAAGTGATTTATACATTTATATTGTTGTTTCAATGAAACCATATATTAGGATACTCTCCCAAATTAAAGGATAAATCCTCCACATAGTTTCAATAACTTTAATGGTTGTAGCATAATCTACAAGACCATCAATATTGTAAGTATCTTTAATAAATGTGCAAAATTAATAAGATTATTTACAATAACAAGATATATTTCATTCATATGTTATAGTAATCAAAACACACTTATGAATTTCCATGTTGATGCCCTCAACATCAGACGACATCTTTTGTTTTTTTTGTGTGTTTCATCTTAATACACTCACCACATTACATTTAATATTTACTTTTCGACTTGCAACATAAGTCATGATCACAATTCCCTTGTTGTATACATGCAAATCACTACATGTACTTTTCGTTAAAATATGTATTTTTATTAAAAATTCAAATTAAAATCCTCCAACATTGAAATATCATTTTATTATCTTTAAATCAACTTGTTTATTTTAGAAATAAATAAACTCAAGTTAGTTGAACATAATAAAATATAATAAATAACATATTTTAAACGGATACAAGAATGATATATACACATATAGTCTCAAAGTGTTATTTCTTCAACACTGTAATCATTTATCAAAATCATCGTAAGTGACTTCATCACATGGTAAGTTTTGAAGTCCTCCTTCAATAGAAAGTCATGTTTCATAATGACATACAACAAATTAATTTCAACTTTTCATTTGTTGTATCTCATTCTATGTATTTAGGATGCTCTTCTAAGTTTGTAGACACATAATCCACATAATTTCAAACACAATGAAAGCAATAGAAGCATCTATATGTCATTATCACTTTATAATAAATCCCACAGAATTTATTAATATAATTAACTATAACATATATCTCTTTTATATGTTATAGTGATTATTGTGCATATACGCATGTGTTATCTTAAGATATTGAACACAACCAACACACCAAAACAAATGTTTATTTGTAACATTTTAAAAAGACATATAGATGAGTTCTAAACATCAAAGTCATATAGTGTTATGTAACACCCCGCCTCGTTTTATCAGCAATATTGTCCGCTTTGCCAAACTATAGCTCACGGCTTTGCTTTTGGTCGCCCGGGTGAAAACTTACCAGGGGGTCACCTATACTGGATTGCTGTCACCTGAGCACGTTTTACTGTGGAGTTCTCCTCTCATCCACTACCATTAAGCCCCAAAACGCGTTGTTGGTATAAGAGGCGGGTTACTACATATGAACCAATAATCTCTCCTGTCCACGGCCGATGTGGGATTTGCCTAAGGTGTCACATACACCCCCCTTGGGACTCATCGTCCTCGAGGAGGTTTGCCCCACTAGCCTCTTTGGCGTGTAGGATCTGCCTAAGGTGTCGTCCAGACACCCCCCGGGACTCATCGTCCTGGATGAGGTTTGCCCCACATCCCAAACGGCACAGGAGTGGCTCTGATACCATTCTGTAACACCCCGCCTCGTTTTACCAGCAATATTGTCCGCTTTGCCAAATTATAGCTCACGGCTTCGCTTTTGGTCGCCCGGGTGAAAACTTCCCAGGGGTCACCCATCCTGGATTGCTGTCACCTGAGCATGCTTAACTGTGGAGTTCTCCTCTCATCCACTACCATTAAGCCCCAAAACGCGTTGTTGGTATAAGAGGCGGGTTATTACATATGAACCAAGGATCTCTCCTGTCCACGGCCGATATGGGATTTGCCTAAGGTGTCACATGTTACTATCTTGAACACTTTCGGTATCTGACATTTCAATGTCCTCTGGCTCCACATCACTCCAGAGTTCAAGTCGGTACATTCCATATCTTAATGTTCCAACCGCATTGAACTTAACATTTTCCTTTTTACGAAACATGCGCCATTTTTCTGTTCAAAATAAAACGATTACACAAATCATTAAGTTTGTGTCATATCACCATTGATCATTATAATGCTTCTTTTTATGGGTCGATAGTCCATAAAATCATTAAAATCCGAAGATGCGTGAATGGTTGCATCTGTCATGAGGTACCATCCTCGATATGTAATGACACGTGTCTTTTGGGATAAACCAAAAATGGCCCCAATAACAACATCTTCATTATTTTGTTGTTTCATTTTGAAACTTTTAATCAAACAGTCACAAATCTGTTCAAAATAAAACGATTACACAAATCGTATCTAACTTTCAAGTAAGATAATTAAATTGTTTACATAAAACAATTCATTATTTATAACATAAACTTTTTCTAATAATCATATTAGAATTTACTCGATTATAAAAATCGTGTCTAATGTTCATGTTAGATAATTGAAAAATGCTTACCTAAAACAATTTTATTACATAAGTCGTGACTAACACGCACATTAATAAAATGTTTACATAAACAATTTTTTTTATCTAAACATACTTCTATCTCTTCATGAAAACTATCCGGTTAAAAAAAAATTAATATTCTTTTTAATGATAAACCGGTTTCTATTGTGCTCGTTTGAAAATAAACCACAAAATTTTAAAGATTTTCTATTTATATAAGAAACCAATTCTAATTCTCATGTTAGAAATAAACGATTACAAAAAACCATTTCTAAAGGATTTTGGTTTATATAAAATAAACCGATTCTAACACACTTGTTAGAAAAAAGTGATTACCAAAATCGTTGTAGATCTTATCATGTTTGTATCTAATAAACGGGTTCTAACACACTCGTTAGAAAAAAAACGAATACAAAATCGTTTTTGAGAACCTTTTGGTTTATAAAACAAACCGATACACACCGTAGTGTACATTCCTGATCCATCTCTTATATATCTGATCCAAACCTGCTTTGAAACATGTTAAACTAAACCACCAGAAGCAAACAATCCACAATTTACCTTAACTGTAGTATGACTTGACCCGGAGTTCAACAATGTTGAACCAAGAACCGTGTTTTGCTATTTGGAAATCCGAAGATGTTCCGCGTCGATGTTCTAGAAATCAAATACTACAAGGCAATTGTTATGTGTGGTTTTCCAACGAGGTATCAGTTGAGAAACTTTTAGAATTTTAAAGTGGTTTCTCGGAAACTAAAAGAAAATTTATAAGTTATGTGGGTATTTATTTTCATCATATTTAGGTAATAAATTGGAGTAAATTTCCTTTTTTTTTTTTTTTGAACAGCTAACATTTCTCTCCACCTAAATAAATCTCCTTTATTATGAAACGGTTTAATTGAGAATCTCACCAGCGGTTTCCTATTTGATCACGTTATATATAAACGTCATAGGTAGCAACCTATACCAATAATCTCGTTCGAACACGAGTGTTAGAAACGTTAAACAAGTAAAAATATTTAAACACGAATGATTGAATAAACAATTCGTTTTGTAACACGATAGTTTGGATTACCAATTGTACTCCAATTAAATCCAAATTCATTGTACTAAATTTGTTATTTCCCAAACTTATATTTAGAATATCCAAAATGTTATCTATTTTAGCATTTCGTGAATTCAAAATCCTTAGTATAGTAAGGTTTTAAATTTGTTTTAACTATTTCACGAAATCTGTTTTAAGTTTGTAGGAGTTGGATCATGTTTTATTAAAATAATAATAAAATATATTTACGATACTCTCGTTATATTTGGGAAACAAATTAGTACAATACCATGCATTCTAAATGAATGATAATAGAAATATAAAATCCAATTTATATAAAGTATTATAGTTAATTCAAACCGATGTTTGCAATATATTCTTCAAGACTTCTTCTTGTAGTTCTCTTGACTCTGGTTTTCAATCAATTGCGTCTTCAACTTATTCTCCTCTGCAACATGATTAAACGTGTTGATGATTGTGGTTGAGACACGTATTCAATACGCTTCCCTTAAAATAGATTTCGCGCCTCTTCTCAAGACGAATGCGTCTGTCTCCCAGGGTACAACAACCGAAACAGTATGTGTACTGTCGGAATTAACCTAGCACTCGAAAAGATATCTTAAACAAGAGCTTGAAGAGTTGAGAAAACTAGAAATTCTTCAAAGGATGTGGTAGATTGTATGTAGCATTCTTGAAATCATCAAGTAGCCAAAAAAACAAAACACCAATTGTCTTGTATTTATACTACAAGATTAGGATTCCAAAAGTCTTGAATTAATACATATAATCAACACATGAAATATGAAAAGTCTTGAGTAATTTGAAAAGTCTTGATTTTAATTCAAATTAAATTTGATAATTAATCAAATAACTCAAATTTCCAACAAAACTCAAGTTTTTAAGTGTATTTTCTTTAGTGTAAAAGTAATATGATACGAAAAATTTAGCTACCAAACCTCGCTGGCTTGAGACCTGAGAGGGACCCAATTGAGGGTCTGTATGTAGAAACGCAAAGGTTTATAAAACATAAAGCTTGCATAAAACATATAATTATTTAATTTTGAACTTCCTTATGTTTGGGTTTTAATTGACGTTTACGTTTTGAAATGCAATTATTCTTTCTATGAGTGTCATTCTAATCTTTTGAATGACCTCAAATCATTGTTAAAATGATATAACATACAAGAATTAACTTATCAAGCTATGATCATCCTATCATTTATGATTGAGATCATTTATAAACGCATTAAACAACATATTTAAAATGTTAATTAATGTGCTAGAACCACCTTTAACAGTCAAGTTAGGATGCTATTGAAACATGTACACATAGGATTCCGATATGAACTACCAAGTAACGAAGGATGTGAAGAAAAATACAAGAGTAAACTTTTTGTTGCTCCATGTGGTTTGAAAATTATTACGTTTTTGCTTCAAACTTTTCAAAAATGTCCATTATACTCTCTGACTTTGCCAAAACGGGTCTTTATTATACTCCATGACTTTTTCAACATGTCTTCATTATACTCCATTTTTCTCGAAAAGTTTGTAGCATAAAGGTTATAATTGTCAAACCATAGGAAGCCAAATAGTTATAACTGTCAAACCATATAAAGTATAATGAACATTTTAAAAAGTTTGAGGCAAAAAGGTTATAACTCTCAAAGTATACGAAGCAAAAGAGAAGTTTACTAAAAAACAAAAAAGATGTAATAAGGTGAAGCACAATAGATCAATTTAAACTCATATACCAATGAACTTGTAGCTCAACTGATGCTCCATGATTCTCATAAAGCTTAGATTTTGTGAGGTCATGTATTCAAAACATGATTAAAACGGTCAGTATAGAGTTTTACCACATAGTGGGTAATATATATACAAATACATTCATCTATAACCCTTAACATCCACCCTCATATCTTCCCGTTAGTGTTAGAACTTGGGATCGTAGAATTTGTAGTTGATAACAAAGAGGAGAAACGGAATATCCGTCAGCTTCACGTCATCTTCAAACGACCCTCACGACACGAATATTTCACCTACAAAATCACTTACCAAAACCCCACTTTTTTTTGAAAATTTTAAAATATTCGCATATTTTTGTGTGGCGTTCGCTAACCTCATATCCATCTTGCGCTAGATTACATCTTCATCTTCCTCACATCTTCAATTTCAATCGTTAATTCTTTCACCATAAACCCTACTTTATCCAATTAGTATTGTATTATCCATCAATCGTTCAATCTTTGGAACACTGAATGCGACTCCTTCTGTTTCCTGTTTGAATTCTTGTCGTTTCACGATTGAATTCACTGAATTACGGCTTCTTTCATATTTGATTCTCGTTATTCATGCGTCGATTGATTCTATGCGACTTCTGACAGGTTCCGATGCTTCTTGTTAGTTATGGCTTCTGCCCCATCGTTGTCAGGTGCTTATCTGAATGTTCTTGTTTCTCGATTTGGGTTTATTGATTTTAACTAGGGTTTGATCCATTGTTGTGTGAATTTGGCAGTTCCGGTGGAATGTGTGAGTATATGTAAGTTTTCTAAAGGGGATGCAAGTGCAAGATATGATTGTAGTGTGATTTCGTGTGCGTGGAAGGCTCCCAGGGTATTGACTGGGTTTCTTGCTACCACTGCTCATTCATCTGTATTGCTTCATGGACAGAACGATAGCAATAATCATCATGCTGCTCATGTAATACTCTCTTGCTCTGTACTTCACCGTGTTTGTATTTTCATTGTATGCATCATTGTGAAATTTTATGTAGATTTTAGTATGTGGGATGCATATTGCTTTGTGCAATTCGTTGTTCAATCTTGGAATGTTAATAGAATGGAAACCTTGCAATAATGAAAATCAGGATACGTGATTGCCTTCTGTGTGTAAATATTAATGAGACTCATACATCTGACATAAAAGATCTTAGGCTGAATGGGTCACCAAGTATTCTGATGCTCTTTGCAATTAGGAAGACTTCCGTTCTGTCCAATAGGTAAACTTAAAATTAGGGATTCCCGGATTGGTCACTTTGATTACTGAATTGTGATTGAATGAATGTTAACTTGTTAAAAAGGCTGAATCATTTTAGAGTCATACAGATTGGTCACTTTGATTAGTGACAGTTTGACAAGTATCCTGATTGTCTGGATGACAAAAGGCTTGCTTTTAATTCTATTTGATAAGTTTACACAAAAAAACCCATTCACTCACAAATGTACGAGAAATCTCATCTTAAGCATACACCAAAACAAGGGTTGAAAATCACTGTGTGATATAGCAAATCCAAAAACTTGTATGCAAATCACCCCTTGGTCACATTTGTAAAAAAGCTACAAGAATAATGATAACTACTACACCCCAATACAGTATTCTGAAGAATGTTATGTTTTTATCTTTATAGCCAATTAGCCATTAACAACTCCTGGAGGTGTTTTCAACTCGACAACCTTTATGGACACCCTGATGAACAAACAACTCATTGACATCTTAATGGTGAAGAGGTTTTGTTTAACTCATTGACATCAGATGTGGGGTTTCATTGATTTCCATTAATCTCTTAACAAGAGAGCTATGTAGATTTAAAATTTTTTCTTAGTTACCTGACAGGCATAAGTAGTTCTATGTCTTATAAATGTGTATTGATATATGCCACTTTACTTTATTATGGCAGAGATGTGAAGTTTCTGGAAAGAGATTATGCTATCCTATATCTTATAAAAGTAGACTGATGTATGCCACTTTACTTTATATTTATGGCAGAGATGTGAAGTTTCTGGGAAGAGATTATGCTTATCCTCTGAAATGTCAGACTGCTTTCCTCCAAGAAAACTTTTAAAGTCAAGTTTGCTTCATATTGGTTGTAGAAAATGGGTAGTTGCTTGTTCTTCATCTTCTCCCTCAGGATATGGTGAACTTTCTCCTGAATTATTGTGGGAGGTATGTCACATTGTTTATGTGCTGGAGGCTCTTTTGATCAAAACTATATAGTAATACATTAGTAGATGTAAAAGTTGAAATATGATGCATTGCACAAGATAAGTGTAAACCAAAGTGTTTAATGAGGGTGTTGATGGCTTCTTTTGTTTCTTCAGGATCTTAAACCTGCTATCGCCTACCTTCCATCTAATGAGTTGGCATTAGTGTATGATGCTCTAAAAGTAAGTTCTTTAGTCTTTATGCATTTAAAATTTTCCTCTCTATCTATAAAGTAAATGTCACATGATACTGGTTTTTTGTAGCTGGCCTTTGAGGCACATGATGGGCAAAAAAGACGCAGCGGAGAGCCATTTATTATTCACCCTGTTGAAGTTGCTAGAATTCTTGGAGAATTAGTGAGTTGGACTATATTGTAAATCATTTTAATTAAAATAATTCTTTTAGTTTTATTAACTTCTGGTAATCATCTTAAAAGGAATTAGATTGGGAGTCAATAGCTGCTGGCTTATTACATGACACAGTTGAAGATACAAATGTTGTTACTTTTGAAAGAATAGAGAAGGAATTTGGTGTGACTGTTCGTCACATTGTTGAAGGAGAAACAAAGGTGGTAAATTTTGAAACCTTTACATGACTTTTTTCTGCAACATATTGCATTTATCATACTTCAATTTATTTGGATAATTTAGGTGTCTAAACTTGGGAAACTCAAGTGTAATAATGAAACCTCTTCTGTACAAGACATGAAAGCACACGATCTTCGACAAATGTTTCTGGCTATGACAGAGGAGGTGATCTACTGTGTGATATTTTTATTTTCATAAATTTTTAGGGCAAGTTCTATGAATAAAAAGCAAAGAACTTTAGTCTGTTTTAGTTTTAGGTAGAACCCTTCATTTGCACTTCTCAAAGGCCTCAAACATAAGAAAAAAGATCATTTAGGAATTAGGGTAATCTTGTAAGTTAACTAGACAACAGGAACAAAATTATATTCAAATCAAAAAGTCTGGATATTTTAGGATTTTTTATCAGAATTTTTAAGAGTTGGTTACTCAGCATAGAAATCAGACCACCTTATAATTAAATTTTTCCCAATTATTTATGCCGACAGCTATTGAATATTATGTTTTTCAGGTTCGGGTGATCATTGTGAAGTTAGCAGACAGACTACATAACATGCGCACTCTTTCACATATGCCTTTGCATAAGCAGGTAGTATAAAATTACACTAACTACCTGTCAGGCTGCCAGGTTTTCATTGTCCTTTTTTTTTTCTTTAATATATTATTTTATCTTTTTTTTGTACAGACTAGCATTGCAATGGAGACCCTACAAGTTTTTGCTCCATTAGCAAAGCTACTGGGGATGTACCAAATTAAGGTAGTTTACATTTTTACCACTTCTATACTGCCTTTATCTAAATACATGAACTTAATTATGAACATTGTATTTATTTTTCTTTATGCAGTCTGAGCTTGAGAATTTGTCCTTCATGTACACAAATCCTCAAGATTATGGTAAAATCAAGAGGCGAGTAGCAGAACTCTATAAAGACCATGAGAAAGAAATTGAAGAGGTACTTTGTTTATTTTTTAGATTAAATTTTCTAGTACTTGGGTATGACTTGCAGCAAAATCAAACAACCACTTTATTGTTTATTAACTATTATCATGATCAGGCAAATAAACTATTGATCAAGAAGGTTGAAGATGACCAGTTCTTAAACCTTGTAGCTATGGAAACAGAGGTCCAGTCGGTGTGTAAGGAACCTTACAGGTAATTTTTCTTTGAATATAATTATGTTATTGTAATGTCCTATAATTAAATAATATAATTGTTTCAGAAGAACTTTTTTATACTTTTATTTTCTTTATTGATTTGAATTCTTTTATTTGCAGCATCTATAAGTCTGTACTCAAATCTAGAGGTTCAATTAATGAATTTAATCAAATTGCACAGGTAGATAATCAAAGATTCTTAAGTGCTTCACATAAAAGTACAAAATCTATAGGCAAATTGGATTTTTATATTCCAAACTATGACCCATTGGCCAATAATAATCCACGCTAGTAGCTTGACCAATGATAATCCCAATTTTCAATTTTGTTGTCAAGTGCTATCCTAGTAGCATAATCATCATTGATTTACGCTCGATTTCCTTACGATTGCCACTTGATTTCGCTTGTGCATTTTCTTTTTTCATTTGTAACCATTATTGTGGGTAAAATCCTGAGGAAATCAAGAGTAAATCAATGATAATTGTGCTACTGGGATTTCCCTTGCCAACAAACGTGAAAGTTCAGATTATTATTCGTCAAATTGTTAGTATGGATTATTATAAGCCAATGGATCATAGATTGGATTATTAAAATTCAATTTCCCATATATATATATATATATATATATATATATATGATCACTGTTATTTGTAATTTCTTGAAATGATTTTATGCATTTGGGTTGCAGCTTCGCATTATTGTTAAACCCAAGCCTTGTGTTGGTGTTGCCCCTTTATGTAATGCACAACAGGTAGCTTACATTTGCCAACACATGGTTATGCACTTTAAATAAATTGTTATGCTACATGTCTTTCCCTCAAATATATTTACTTTTTCATGCAGTTATGCTACCATGTTCTTGGGCTGGTTCATGGGATCTGGACCCCCATACCTCGATCTGTGGGTATCTTTGTTATTTTGTCAATTTTCTAAGTTATTGTTCATTTGTTCTGTACCTTGCTGCAGTTTACAATTGTTCTCTTGATAATTTTTTCCACAGATGAAAGACTATATCGCAACTCCAAAACCTAATGGTTATCAAAGTCTCCATACTACTGTAATTCCATTTCTTTATGAAAGTACATTTCGTCTAGAAGTTCAGGTAGTTTTCTTGTAAACTTCTTTTCATATTATTATAGTATTTTTCTGCAGTATATGGTGTTAAAAGTTTTACATGCAAAATGTTATATTATGGTTGGCAGATTAGAACCGAAGAGATGAACTTGATAGCAAATAGAGGCATTGCAGCTCATTATAGTGGAAAAGTTTTTGTTAATGACTTGATCAGACATACAGTGCCTAGTGAAGATAGAAACTTGAGAGGAAAAACAGCCATTCTTAACAATGCAAATGTGGCACTTAGGGTAAGAAGGATGGGCAATGGGGCAAAACAGGCTTGCGTCATAATGCATTCTCTTTACGGGTTGGGTTGCCCAGAAACACTTTATTGTTTGAAATTTTTTATCATTAGTAAATAATTTTTCTGCAAATTTGATCACAAAAGTTATATTTTTTAATAATAATTCAATTAGGTTTTTTGAATACACTTTGCAGGACTTTCTCATGCTTTCATTTTATAGCTATTTTTGCTATCCATTTAACCAGACTAAACATAATTTGGGCTGAACCGTTTATAAAATGTTCAAAAGGACCACCTGTACTTTCACCATAGTTATGTACATCAAGTTTGATTGATCATTAAAAATCTCCTTTATGTTAGATTGGTTGGTTGAATGCAATTAGAGAGTGGCAAGAGGAGTTTGTTGGAAACATGAGTTCAAGAGAATTTGTAGATACAATCACCAAGGATCTTCTAGGTAGTCGTGTATTTGTATTTACACCAAGAGGAGAGGTAAAATATTAAACTCATATTTTTTCCTTTTTTTTTCTCTAATAAATTTGGTTTCTTATTGTATTCATTTTATTGCTACTATGATAGATTAAGAATTTACCCAAGGGAGCAACCGTCATTGACTATGCTTATATGATACACACTGAAATTGGAAACAAGATGGTGGCTGCAAAGGCAAGTCTAATGAAATTTTTACTTTTTTTTTTTTTTGAACAGCAAATAAAATTTTTACTAATTGTGTGTGTATATATATATATATATGTGTGTGTGTGTGTGTGTGTCCCTCTAGCAGAGAGGCCTTATGAAGTTAGGATTGAGTCTAGCTTCCACTCCTTTTCTGCCTTTAAATCCCAAGGGCATCTGTCTAGCACCAGTTGTGTTGTACCTAATCCCATAGGTTAGCAGGGTATTGACATTTGGCAGGGTCCCATGATTTTTTTGGTAAAGGTTTTTCACAGTTACCAAAAAAGCATATCAATCAATCAATCAACGTACTCAGTATATCCCGCCATTAGCATGCTAAGGCAGGGTCTGAGGAGGGTGAGATGTAAACAGCCTTACCCCTACCCCGTAGGGGTAGAGAGGCTGCTTCCAGTGAGACCCTCGGCTCATGATGCTTGATCAACCTTCCGAAACGATTTTAACGTTATTTTCACTGAATAAGTAAAATAACGTTAAAATTAGAGCAATTTTACTTTTGCCCCTCAAGAGCTGTCGACACATATATACATTATATGTGCGCACTGCTAACGGGGCGTATAATTGCTTGATTTTTAAAAGTTTAATAATTGCTTGATTTGTATAACTTTTGCAGGTCAATGGTAATCTTGTTCCTCCTTTGCATGTGCTTGCAAATGCTGAAGTTGTGGAGATAGTAACCTATAATGTACTTTATTTTAGATATAATATGTCTTATCTTTTACAATGAATTTCCTAAAATATGGTTTTCATCTTTACCAGGGATTATCAAGCAAATCTGCTTTTCAGAGGCACAAACAATGGCTACAACACGCCAAAACACGTAGTGCCAGGCATAAGATAATGAAAGTAAGTTAGTTGCCATGAATTTGATTATTGTATAATTATTATCTTTTTATTTATCTTAATATAATTAGTATTGTGTTTAGTTTTTAAGGGAGCAAGCTGCACTATCTGCATCTGAAATAACAGTTGATTCAGTGAATGAGTTTATTGCTGATACTGAAGACGATAGTGAAGTTGAAGATGTGTTAGATTATTCTAAAGGGACCCAACATACATGGGAAAAAATTTTAATGAATGTTATGGAAATGTCATCTTCAAAAGTGGTTGATGAAAATCTTTTTCGGTTTAAAAATGGCAGTATTAAAATCGGTAAAGTGAATGGAAAGCATAACAAGCATATGCAGCATGTGAGTTTAAAAACTAACTCACAGGGAAATGAGTTTGGAAAAGTGATGCATGCCAGCATTCCTATGTATAAGGAAGTATTGCCTAGTTTAGAAAGCTGGCTTGCTGGAAAAGTTTCGTCCTGGAGCAAACTTCAAGGACACTCCATCCAATGGTTATGCATTGCATGTATCGATCGAAAAGGTAAAACTCTTATTTTATTTTTATTTATTTTCCAGTCGAAATGTTTATAAATCTTTATTTCCAACTAATGTGCAGGTATGATGGCTGATATCACCCTTGCATTGGCTGATGCAGGCATTAGCATATGCTCGTGTGCTGTAAGTGTTTCATTTCTTTTATATTTTTTTGTTTATTATTTTTAATTTCATTTCACATTTGATTTGTACACTTGAACAGGCTGAGGTTGATAGAGGAAGAGGGATGGCTGTAATTCTTTTCCATGTTGAAGCAAGCTTGGACAATCTGGTATGTAACTTTGTATCATGATTATAAATCATCTATTAACTCTAGTTAACTGGATTTTTTTAAAACCCAAGTGTGTGTTTTGGTGTCCAGGTGAGTGCATGTTCAAGGGTCGATATAGTCCTTGGTGTGTTAGGATGGTCCACTGGGTGTAGTTGGCCTAGTTTAGGCGAAAATCAACACATACGCGAATGCTAATTAATCGATGGCAAACAGAGGCAGGGTAACAAGTTTTGTCGGTTTCAGAATGAACACAATTCTTTTCTCAATGGTCTGTAGTTATCTATACATATATACATACATTTGTTGCACAATGACAATGAAATAAGGTTAGTAGTTGGAAGGGGAGTGTATATAAAAGAGAGTAGTATAGATGTAAATGTACCTGAAAGGATAAAATAGTGAGATATATACACGTGTTGCAGCTTTAAGATATCAATTATCACCATGTCATTCTATTGTTGTGGACACCCTGTATTTCTCTCTCATTATGCAGCCATTTGTAAAATACAGACAAAATGTGATCATCTTTGTTGATCAATTCATCATCTTTTGCATAGTTTTCTTTGTCATTCATCAACTGGGTTGGTGGGTTTCCTTCTTTGCATAGTTTTATTGCCTGCAACTACAGATGTAGTATGCTCATTCAAGTGCATTTCTGCAGCTTCCTCATTCCTGAAAATTGATGATTCTTCATCTGCAGTATCATCTCTTACAGGAGCCTGATCTTTTGCAGCTTCAACGCCCACTTGTTCATCATTATCGATTCCAGAATTATGAAAATGCTTTTCATTCTAAGATTACACAGATATTACGCTAAAGAATAAGCCATGATAAAAAAAAAATTAAATGACAACTGGCATAAACAATCAAGCATATGGAGCCGGATTATGAATGTTTTTAGTCTGGATCTACTTCATGCTATCATTTATTGCCTGCTATTAATTTTTTTACTGGTTAACCATGTGAACCTTTTACCAAAAAACTTAGAGGACGTACGAATACCATGTTTGACAATGAGAACAAAGCAACTTCACACTTGGTATCTATCCTATCTTTCTTGTAATGTTTAGGAAGATCCTCTATTCAGGACTCGTTTGGGCCTTTGGGGTGAGATGAATTAGAGGGGCACAACTTTTATTTTTAGCCAGAATCTTACCGGTTCCGGTTTTAATCAACAAAGTTAATAACCAATTTTGGTTAGGTTTGAATTTTGGACTGTTTTTTATTGGTATTTGACGGGCAAAGGTGAAACCAGTTACGTTTCTGATTTCTTAGAGAAACCAAAACCGTTTGTACCTCTGGTTCGGTTTGGGTTGGACTGGCTATAACAAGATTAAGTAAAAAAGCATGTGAAGTTACAACTCAATCATGAAGATCAAGATGAATCAAAAAAATAATTTCGTGATAGTATCGATGTGAACTTTACCCATTATTATTATTTTAAAATTAATGAATGAATTTTATTAAGTAAAAAGCAAATTATATATTATACAGAAGATCAATTTTAACCTCTAAATTAAACTGAAATTTTACAAAACTGAATGAAGAGTTTGAAAAGTTTTTTTAGAGTTAAGGGGCAAAGGTTGGAACTTAGAAGTGGTTGGTAGGCTTCCTATATACAATTCAAATTGATATAAACGCGGTACCATTTTTTCATAAAATTAAAAATATATATTGGTATCATACCAATATCATTTAAACATAATTGTTTAGTAACAACTATCGCTACCGTATCGATAGATTTGACACGCCCTTCGGTGTTCACTCTATCAAAAATTAAAAAGTATGATAGAAAGTAGAAACTTATCTAAGTCATAACAAGAGCCGGGCTAAAAAAATACAAGACATAGATTGGGAAAAAAAATTCCATTATCTTAAAAGAATTAAAGGAAACACCCCTCACGAAATCAAGATCATAGAACTTCTGTTTTCTTGTTTCAATTTTTTTGTTTTTTCATATGGTTTTTACGTTTCTTTTTATGACCGAATATACTTTCAGCTTTTATTGACACTCATATTTTCGACAAAGTACGATTTAGGTTTTGCTACGGAGTAACAACATTTAAAGCATTTTTCATCCTGCCCCAACACGTGGCTGGTTGATGTAACCTGAATATCACAGTAACCAGAATCAGATAAATTCAAATAGAACGGATGGAACAACATATCAAAGAGACACAGAAACACCACTTCTCTCTAAACCAGAAGTGCTGCCTAAAATCAAGATTGGTATACAGACAACACCATCGAAGATCAATAATGAGATCCAAATAACACCACACAGAAGAGCCAATACCACTGCAAACTAGGAAACATAGACTATTTTTATAAGTAATATGAAAATAAAATATATTTATATATAAAACAACAAAAAGAACATGGGGTAATTAAATGGATTGTGATGCATGTGTTGAGCCGATGGGGATGTGAATTTTTAAGGTGGGTAAAAATGGATCCACTTACCCTCTAGAACCTCCAACATCAACGGTTGGGACATAGTCTCACTTCCTTTGTTGTTATCATCACTAGTAAATTGTTATTTTTATTAAAAATCGAAGAGTTTTACGTCGTAGCATGCAGAGGGGAAATGATTCGTGTTAATCATAGGGTCGACCCAACGATCCAATCAACCCAAGCAAGACCTTAGCCCCTCTAAAAATATAAGTCATTCAATTTTTTTAAATTTTTTATATGTAATGCGTTTTTTCTAGTCTATAAGTTTTTTTTAGCTTGTGAGCTATAGAAAGAATATGAGATAAAAAAAAGCCCATATAAAAATCTTCTAATATTCAATTAAAAAAGTTTTTTTTAAAAAAAAACTGGTTATGAACATTTTATTAAAAAAATTTGCATTTATAAAACTAGAAAAAATAATAATCTAAACGTTTTATGCATGTAAATATAATCAATTTTTTAACTCTACCAAATATAAAATTTAAATTTATTATTGTCGGTCTCAAGGTTAAATAAAAGAAGTGTTTTTAACATAATCATTAGTAAAGTGTCCCAAATTTTTATTTTACTTAGAGCCAGTGGCGTACCTGAATTTTTTTTTTCTAGTAGTATATATATATATTAAAATCCAGATCGACCCCCTTAATATTTTGCAACTGCCCCCCTTAACTTTGAATAATTGGACTTATGTTGATAATTTAAGTGATATTATACTTGTTTTTCTATAAAGAGATACTTAAAAAAGTCTTCATAAATGTTGTTTTGAATATACTTTTAAAAATAAAACTCAATAGGAACAACTATGCCTAACATTTTTAACTCATAACAATTTAAATGCAAAAATTATGTAAATAATTATTGTATTTTGGGTTGAAATGGGTAACCATATTATATAAAATCATAACTTCAAATGGGTTGAGATGACTAACACCTTAAGACAACGCGTGTTAAGATGGATAACTTAAAAATTATGTGAATATAATGGATTTAAACGGATAAGAATGATAAGTATTATATTTGATTAGAAAATCACTAAAAATTATTCAATTAAACAATTTTTTTAGTTACAATTCACTTTAGATATATTGTATATTATTATGTTTTTATATATGAAATTAAGTTTGTTCGCTTTTTTTTAACATTGTCCGACCCGATTCAACCAAACCCGATCTGAATAAAGAGGAAAAAAATTACTATATAGCGATCCTCAAATGATCATAAAAAATTTTCGCCCCCCATGAAAAAATTTTCTGGGTCCGCCACTGCTTAGAGCGATGGTTAAGCCGACCCTGATTAATAATTCATCAACTAGCTCATAACGGATACCTTAACAGTTAATACAATCATGGTTAATGGAGATTTGGGATGAAATATAAAACAAATAAATATGAAATTATCAACTCATCACAAAACAAACAACAAAAATAAAGAAATCAGATAACCAATTGTGATTGTATAAAAAAACAAAATAAAAATAAAAAAACAAAAAATAAAACTGTGTTGGAAGATGATAATACATGCGATCAATTGACAAGACTAGTAACCTTCCTTTGGTAAAGTCTGATGTCCAGGATTGTATATGAAGGGGCCTACCGATGACAAACAATATCCATCGTTGTTAAGATGACGAGAAAATGTAAGACGAGCACCCTTTATTCCTCCATTGGTATCTTCAGGAACATTGCAGGTCGTCCATGGTGATTTTTCTAAGAAAGCTTTGCACTCTGTGATCTCCCATAGATCATCGTTTACAAGCCTCGATGATGGTATTTTGGCTAAGAAGTAACCCTTTTTGTCTGCTGGACAGCTCGAGAATGAAAACGGTGCCGACTCGTATCCGTTCTTGTGCACCGACAAACATGTCACTCTAGCCGTCGCTCCTGTTTTAGCCCATCAACAAAACCAGTATTAATAAAAAGGCTGTTTATATAGATGTTATGTATCTAGACGTACCTAGACATACGGGTTTTATGGTACCATATATATGGTCTGTATTTTCTTGTAACTTTTCACATCAAATCTGATTTTCCCATTTCATAATATGCAGGGGCGGCCCGGGGGAGTGGCAAACCCGACCTCCGTCCCGGGCCCAATTTTTCGAGGGGCACATTTTTATATATGTATATATATATATATATAATATTGTATTTTTAAAATAAAAAAAAAAAGAAACTACTAGTTCATAATTGGATAGAAGCTTGACCCACTAAAATACCCAAAAAAATTGGGCCCATTTCATTTCTCAAAAGCCCTTTATCCTAACCGGCTCCATGGACGCTCACGTTCAAGAAGAAATTGAAATTCAAAATCCCAAAAAAAAAACCCTCGACCTCACTGTGCTCGACCGACGATTGCGCCCTCAGCCCTCACCCTGCGAAGTGCAACCGGGAGGCTTTGCTGCGGCAGCTGCCGGCTGCATGCGACGATGCGACCACAGACCACTCGACCAGCCTCTCCTTCGACCTTCAATTCTTCAAGATTTGCGACCACTCACCAGGTAATGTTTTTGTGTTGATTGTTGTGTTGTTGATTAATGATTAAATAATTTAAATTGTTAATGTTTTTGTGTTGATTTGTGAATTTGTCATGTTGAATTAATGAATTAGGATTTACAGTTTACTTATTATTGAATGACTGATTTAGGTTTATTAATTTAGTTCAAATTTTGGGTCCATTTACTGAGTTTTTTTGACCCTTATTTCACCCGTTTAGGTAAAATACGGAAGTTAATCCCGAACATATTAACTTATGACATTTCGTTTAGGTTTCGGGGCGTTGCCCCGAACCCCACAAGGGGGCGCTGCCCCGTTGACTCCCTCCCGCTGACTGGCCGGACCGCCATCAGGGGCTCTGCCCCTTGGACCCCGCCAGGGGTGCTGCCCCTAGGACCCCGCAAGGGGGCGCGGCCCCCTTGACCCCCGCTTGGTCAAGAGCTTTGAATGCGTTAGGGGCCTTTTTTCCAGACTCGTCCTGGGCACCCAATTTCTCAGGGCCGCCCCTGATAATATGATACCATACTACTCATATGCAGTATGATCGTAGTAGGGGTGTAAACGAGTCGAACCGATCCCGAGCTCGTTAAGGCTCGAGCTTGACTCGTTTTGACTAAATAAGGTTTGAGCTCGAGCTCAAGTTGGGTCGGGTTGTTTATGTTTTAATTATTCAATTTATTTATTTTAATTACTAATTTAATGCATATTTATAATTATACTTACCAATTTTAACATAAAATATATTATTTAAATATATTTATTATAATTTTATAAATATACGCTCAATATAATAAAAAATATTATATAAATAAAAAAAACTCGTTTAGACTCACGAGCCTGCTCGAGCTTGGTATGTTAGGCTCGGGCTCAATAACTAAACAAGTCATATTTTTTGGCTCAAAGTCGGGCTTGGCTCGTTCAAGCTTTTACTAATACAATCTCAAGTATTTCACGAGCTGACTTGATTCGTTTACATCCTAGATCGTAGTATGAATGACTGACATGACATGTTAGCATTATATAGGACATATACTATCATACTACCTGTTTTTAGGGATTGTATGATACAATATTGGTGTATTTATAACAAATCCCAATATACAAGACTAGTATCATATGAGACTTACCTTCAAGTGGGAGGAGCTTTGAACCATACTTACAATAAATAAGACCTTGAACGGCTATGTTCTTTGGGTGCTCTGGCACCTTAGGATAGTTGTTTTCATAGCTCTTATGGTCCACTTTTGGTATCACGGGTTTGGCTGGGAACTTAGGGTTGGTCTTGTCATAGGCACCATGTTCTTGTTTTGGTATCATGGGCTTTGTTGGTAACTTTGGCTTGGTCTTCTCATATGCTCCATGGTCTTCTTTTGGGACCATGGGCTTTCTTGGTAACTTGGGCTTGTACCCTCCATGCTCCTCTTTTGGTATCACGGGCTTTGTTGGTAACTTGGGCTTGGTCTTCTCGTATGCACCATGACCATGCTCCTCTTTTGGCATCACGGGTTTTGTTGGTATCGTAAGATTAGGTTTCACATACCCCGTGTCCTCTTTTGGGTCGACGGGTCTTGTTGGCGTAGTTCCCTTGAGTTCTGATTTCCCATAACCACTGTCAGCCGAAGCAGAAGCGAGCATCAAAATCGCCAACAACAAAATAACAAGCGAAGCAATTCTCGAGGTATTTGAATCCATCTTTGTGGTTGTAGATGGAGATTTTAGATGATGAAAAATATCGGGTGTGTTATACTTGCTTACCTTCTTACCATATTTATACATATGTCGTGTACATTATTTTAATTTTAAATATTTTGGCTTCTAAATGGTGCAAAGATAGTGGTTACTTGTAGTTGTTAGCACGACGCAAAATTGATAATGCCAATAACGTGGTCACCCACTCACCCCTTCTGCTAGAACCGGCCCATTGGGTTGCTATAATTGGGCCTAACACTTTTAGGCTTAAAACCTTGTAATTTCTAAAGCCCATGGAAACAAACCGAGAATATGTAAACCCTAAAGAAAAGTGCGAGGGTATAAATAGTTACCACTCTGCACACAGCATAATCCAGTGTAGGTTAAGCATCGCCGGAGATGGTGTCGTTGAAGCTACAGAAGCGGCTTGCCGCCAGCGTGCTCAAGTGCGGCAGAGGCAAGGTTTGGTTAGATCCTAATGAAGGAAATGAAATTTCGATGGCGAATTCACGTATGTTCATACTTATTGTTTTGTTTTTGTTATTGATTTTGATTCTATCATCGGTAACATTGCGTGAGCTGATTTGAACATTAGGCTATGGATCTGATCAGTTCTGGTGATTGATAGGTTTGGGCTAAGCTGACTTGAACTTTTGATTATGAGGAATTTGTGTTTAATTGTTTGTTTATGGATCCAATCAGTTCAGGTTTTTAGATTCGTATATAGGGTTACATAAAATAGAGCATCGCTTAGCTTGTGTGGTAACCTTGAAGCATGAAATTGAAAATGAATTGACGTAATTGTATTAGATTTTAATAGTTTACTGCGTACAAATGATAATGTAAATTTAAAGCTGAAACACTAAACCATATATTTTTGTATTTTTAATTTGAAGTTCTTATTATGCTACAATTGGGTATTTGGAGTCTTTGGACAACGATGTGGCGATCATAAGTTACTGTATTGATGTTTCTAAATGCTGCAATAATTAGCTGTGGCGTTGTGCGTTACAAGATAATTGATACTTTTTGCTTGTATATGATTTTTATCTGTTATTAAGTTTATTTTTACCCAATTATGATTCTTGTAATTAGGGTATAATATCTATTTATGATAACTTTTTATGCATCCCATAAATGATTTATGCATATCAATATCTTTTTTTTTTAAAGTTTGATTGTTTTTTATTGATAAAAACAATGACAAGTGTTATCTTAATTTATCTGGGTTTGTGAAAATCTAATTGGTTTCTCTTTCTGCTTGATGACCGCAGGTCAGAACATCCGTAAGCTGGTTAAGGATGGATTTATCATTAGGAAGCCTACCAAAATTCACTCACGATCCCGAGCTCGCCGGATGAAGGAAGCCAAAAGAAAGGGGCGACATTCTGGATATGGTATTTGCACTTTTTTAATCTTTGTACATGCTTTGCATTTTGCAAAATTACAATCTAGTTTTCTATCTTAAAATGATTTTCGTTTTTATATTTCTTTAAAAAGCTATATTCTTGTTTAATAAACTTTAGGTAAACGTAAGGGTACACGGGAGGCAAGATTGCCAACAAAGATACTGTGGATGAGGAGAATGAGAGTGTTGAGGCGGTTGCTTCGCAAGTACCGTGAATCAAAGAAGATTGACAAGCATATGTATCATGACATGTACATGAAGGTTAAGGGTAATGTTTTTAAAAATAAGCGTGTGCTAATGGAAAGCATTCACAAATCAAAGGCTGAGAAGGCTCGTGAAAAGACTTTATCTGATCAATTTGAGGCCAAAAGAGCCAAAAATAAGGCTAGCAGGGAACGAAAGTTGGCACGGAGAGAAGAACGTTTAGCTCAGGTATTGTAAATTCAAAAATTATATATATATTTTATAAATGTTGAACTAATCATGTAAATACTTAGACTTTGATGATTTTGTTATCAATTTTATTTTTTGTTTTTGCAGGGGCCACAAGAAAAGGCACCAGCAGCAGCTGCAGTTGCTGCACCAGCATCACAGCCTGCGCAGTGAGTGTTGAATGTGACTTTATTGTTTCATTATTTTTTGGAACTGTTACAGTTGGACGTATGGTTTTGTAACATATTTATGTTTGTGTTTTTTTTTGTCAGGGCACCAAAGAAATCTAAGAAGTGAGGTTTGTATGTTGGGAAAAGAAGAATATGTTGATGTTTTACTTAGTCATGCAGTTTAGTTTTTTTCACATGTTTGTTCTTGTTATTCTATAAAACAGTTTTTTAACTGATGTTGATACACTTATCTTGCTTGTTAAATGTTTTGGTTATATTTCATGTAGCATTTGCAGTTGTTTTCCCTTCTGTGTGTATTTTTTTGTTTTTTTTTTTTTTTTCTAATCATGACCATAAGTTTTGGTTATTGAAAATGTGAAACCCAATCAGTTAGGGTTATAACTGCTATGTGGCATTGTTTTTGGGTTTGGTTTAATAACCGAGTTTCAGGTCTGAAAAAAGATTTAAAAATTTAAAAGTATATGCTATATGTTATTATTTATTAAATCAGACATCAATTATTGAAACAAAATCCATTTGTTCCACACTTCCACCCAGAAAGCAAAGTCTCGTTTGTTGTTAGGGTTTCCTTTATCTATAACTAACAGCACACCCAATTATCAAATGCCCAGCCTGGCAGGTGTTGGATCGAAGAGCTAGAACTCCTTTTGGTAATGAAGCGGTGATGCAGTCGCTTTGTAACCTTGGCCCGATGAGTATCTGCGTGTGATTAGCTCACCACTGCCATAACGGGTCGGGTCATTTGTTCTGCTGCAATGTCCCAGCCTAACAAGAAAACTGACCGTTGTGCCCTTCCCCAACCCTTCACTTTCAACCCATATATGGCCTCCCATCATCTTCACAAACCTGAAAATATTTTACTCTAAAAATAAGATAAAAACTGTGATGTTTTCATAAGATCATCGAACTAACTTAAACAAAATACAAAACTATTTTATCTCTTGATATGAATTTCCAACGTTAGCAATATACAGAGCTTGAAATTAACCAAAAAAAATCTAATTATAAATTGGGGAAGTGGTAAGCTAAACTTCTACTAGGTAAAGAAATTGAAAATCCAGTACATCCATCAAACCGGTGGTTCAACCAGCCAGAGGCATGATTAGCCAGCTCAGATGAAGGCAGTTCAAGAGTACTCAACCAGATCGGTTGTGCAGGCAGACAGACGGTTCCTGGCCTGACCGACCAATCTGGTTACGAAAACACAAAAAAATGTTCAGAAAAACAACTACATTTTGTAAGGATCAATATACCTTTTGCATATGGCTAGCCCAAGGCCTCCACCATTGTTTTTAATGGATGCATTTTGAGAGATTGAAAATTTGGTAAAGACATTTGGAATCTCTTCTTGTGTGATGCCACTACCAGAATCCTTAACCTGCATAGTACTCTCAATAAAAATATTGTTTAAATCTTATCAAATATAGGGTACGTTGACAGCTGACCTGTACAAGCAGGTAAAACAAGCCATCAGTCAACGTGGGGCAAAACTCGTCGGTTCGCCACTGTCTCACAAACTCAGAACTTATAATCGAGGCCTCAACCGAGACATGACCTTCCTTAGTGAACTTAACCGCATTACCTGTGACATTTAGTATGGTCTGCATAAGTCGTTTTTCATCACCAATCCCATACGCGGGTAAATCCAGATCGCAGTTTAAGGTCATAGACACATTTTTCACACGTGCGACAGGGTTTATTAATCTAATGACCTGCAACAACACAAGGAGCATGGTTTGGACATGTTAAAGAACATAAAGATGTTGAGATACAAGTATCATCAGTTATGACTTTTGTTAAAAGATATGATTTGATTATATATAATTGATTAATAATACATAATATCTTATGGGGTTTTGATTATTAAAGTACAGACAGACCTCACTGAACAATCCATGGAGGTCAAAGACTTCATTTTCCAAGTGAAGGCTACCGTCTTCTAGTCGAGAAAGGTCAAGAACATCGTTTAAGAGCGCGGCAAGAAGGTTACTACTTTTAAGAACGGTCTCGACCATGGCTCGTTGTTCTGGAATAAGCTCGGTTTCAAGAAGAAGAGATGATAATGCAATAACAGCATACATGGGTGTTCTCATTTCATGATTCATGACACCAAGGAAGTCATTTCGTGCATGGATAGCGATCTCTGCCTCTTGTCGAGCCGAATCCAAAGCAATGTTCTGCTCCATCAGCTGGTCGCGTGCTCGCATAGACTCTTCAAGAATTGCAGCATGAGAAAGAGCAACAGCAACCTGATCAATACCTCATTATAATCTTGTAATTCCATGAAATTCATTAGTTTGGGGTTGGTTTAAATGTGTTTGGGTCAGTTTCATGCTGAACCCGTGAACGAACCCGTGAACACGTTTGTCTAAATCATGTTCAGTTTAGCCCGTTTATTTGTTTTAATTTTTTAAAATATATTTAACACACAAACAAAATAAAACTAAAATTTCCATGTCATGCCAACCCGTAAACATGTTGTGGCGTTTGGGCTTATATGCCTAACTGGGTCAAATTTTTCATGGCCCTGCAAAACCTCAAAATGACCCGTTTACATCTATGAGTCGAACCCACCTGGTCTGCAACAACTTTCACAAGCTCCAACTCATGATCACGCCATTTTCTCACACCATTCACTGGAAGAATCAAAACCATAATCGCATAACTTCTTACAGCGTGATCAGCCCAATCATCAATTTCAAAACTCGAAAGATGCAAGAGTGGCACACGAACAGCAACAGCTTCAGGCGGCCTGTAGACTGATGATCTAATCCGGGCCAACGGGCTCGCACCATAAATCCGAACAGCTTCAGAGCTACTCAACACTTGACTAACTTCACTTAGATTCATCGCAACCGTAGAACCTAAAGGTATCAAATTATGCAAAGAGTGCGAAAGCTCTAGCACCATACTCGTTCCAACCGGCATCCACAACCCGCATTCTTCAAGATCCAAGCTCCGACCCAACTCTATCATAGTAGTTTTCAATATGGTATCACGATCAAGCGTGCTTCTGATCTCATGTGTCAGCATTCTCACATGACGACCCGTTTGCTCCTGTTTGATCATCAAACCCATCTCTTTATCAAGATCTTCTGCTCGCTTTCTCAAAAACGATTCTCGTATCTTCATACCGAGCAGATCAGGTATGATATGAACGAGCATTAAAGCTGTGATGCATGAAACAAAAGCAGTAGACAATTTGGCAACAGTCATAACAATGGCTACTGTTTTTGAGTGTGATGACAATGTCCAGAGGTTTATGAAATGGGTCGACCCGCAAAGAACGATGAAGGCACCGAACTGAATAAGCACCCATCTGTAAGGAAAGTAAGCTGATTTCTGGACGAAGTATATGAGTTCTAAGGGGATGGAGAAGTATGCGATGGAGATGAAGAAATCTGATATGTATTGGTATTTGATGAGGAAATCATCGGCTGGCCATTGGGTATCGAAGCAATCACAAGAATCCATGATCATGTTTTTCAAGATTTAGTGGTGCATTTGGATCATGATAAAGCGTGTGAGGGGGGATGCAGTATTACACAGATCGATAGATGCAGATGTTCATGTGATCCTTGGAGAAAGTGGCAATCACCCGCACGGGTTCGTATAAAAAGACAGATTTTACTCATTTTCATATCAATTTGGGGCCCAACCACTCTTTGATTTCAATATTTTGTATGGCCATATTTACTTTTCACAAGTAGTCCCTTTTTTTGGGGTCCAGTTTAGTTAAAAAAAAAATCAAAATTCCTATACTAGCTTATTTTGCTCACGGTATACACACCTTAGTATTAAACCTCATAATCATGAACTATAGCAAGATAAATTGGTAGATCTGAGTAAATAAATATTGTATTTTGGGTGAAAATGGGTGGTAATATGACATTGAATAGGTTGAGATGAGTAACATCTTAACACAATGTAGGTCAACATAAGTAACTTAAAATCTATGTGAATGTAATTGATTCAAACTGGTAAGAATGATTAATATAATATTTGTTGAGAAAATCATGAAAAATTACTAAAATAAACTAATTGTTTCATTACAACTTGTTTTAACTTGAAATAAGTTTATGTAATTAAAAACAACTCATTTAGACTCAAACTAATTTTGCTTATAACCCATCCTAACCCGTATCCATTCTGACCTGTTACGCAACCCAGCCCAACCCGTTCATTTTGCCAGGCATATTTAATATATTTCCACCTCCACAGTCCACATTAGCAATTACCATTTTATTTTATTTTTATTTTTAAACATTTCGTTTCTTATTTAATTTAGTTTTTCTTTAATAAATTATGATTTTTAATATTTTTTTAAAAATATAAATGCGCAATTTTGTTTTAGTTTTTTATGAACATCTCAATATAAATTATATATATATGTATGTATGTATATATATATATTAAAAAAAGAATGGCTAATAAATAAGAAACTTTGGTATTTTTCAACGAGAGAATATAACACATATTGTTTTTTATTTGATCACAATTATCCTCCTTATTTTTCTTCTTATAGTTGTTAAACATATACTTCACTCTCATACCTGAACTATTTTTTTATTTGACCACAATCATTTTCCTCACTTTTCTTTTGATGAATGTCTAAACATAATTCATTCTCATACCTTCGTGTGATGCTAACTTTTGTATGATGCTGGCTTTTGTATTAACATTCGTATATGAACACAACTTTATTATGTAACATATTAATAGATACAGTTTCATGTGGATAAAACGCTAAACTCTTTTGTAACTAATATGGTTATTTTTGTATTCTTTGCGTAACACGCAAGTTGATCATCTCTAGTTTCGTTAAATACAGAGTTAGTTAAAAAAATATACGTTTTTTTAATATAAATAAATATAAAAACTTATTTTTTTAGATTTTTTTTTTGACAAAACTTAATATTCAAAATATCTACCATTATCAGATTTAATAAAAATATAAAAGATACCAAAATTTGTGATTTTTACATTTCATAACTCCTATTATAGGTTCTTCATTTTCAAAGTTTTATGTGAATCTTAATGATTAAGTTGATAATCATATTACTCAATCTTATGAAAACTCTTCATTTTTTTCAAACCAAGTCAAGTTCTTTTTTTATTAAAAGTCCTCAACCATCACAAAATAATCAAAAACAAACGATCCATTAAATGAGATGTTTTTGAAGATGTTGCTTTTAATATTGACATGGTGTATGGTTAGTGAGAATCACATTCTGGCAAAAGTTATGAAACTGCTTTATGTCAAAAGACTAAGGTTTAAATGTTTAATAGATGCAAGCAACCAAAATTGTTGTGGCAAATTTACACATATATTATATAGCATGAAACAATTAATTCAAATATTAACAAAAAAAAAAAGAAAAAGAAAGATGTATGTAAATCCTCTCAGCACTCTCACTCTCTCTCTTTCTATATATATATAAAAGGAAGAACAAATAAAGAAAATAAGAAAATTAAAAACACATTAATTGGTCATTTAATTACTTCCTGTTCCCAGTTTTTCTCCTAGCTTCTGCAGAGGCTACCTGTCTCCCACCTCGCGGGGCACCCACATTTGTTGTTTTACGTGAAGGCGAAGGCCCGAGGTTTGGAATCATTGTTCTGCTGCTGCAATTAGTCAAACCAAACTATGAATGAGCAGCAAAACCAAAATCCACTTAACCGAATAAATAAAGAAACTGATGAGCAGGTTATGATTTTGCTTAGTAATCAATTAGGGAGATTTACATATTTCCCCTTCCTAAGTTGCAAAATTACATATTTCCCCAAGATACACATTGTTAATGCATAACGTACAATGGTCTAAAAATATGATTTGAAGAAATACGCAAGTTAGGAAGGGAAAATATGTAAATGAAGAATATAATTTTAAAAGTTAGAAAGGAGAAAATATGTAACTTTTAATCATACATATTTTTTTGAACATTTTTTAATATTAAAAAATACAAAAGATATTGTTATTCGTACATCGGTGTACCAATATCCATGTCCTATGTAATCCGTAACTATTGAGCATGTTTACTTTTTCTTTATCTGTTGTTGTCATAGCATCTAAAACTAGTTTTTTTTTAACAGCAAATTTTCATCATTGTCCACTATGGGACTAGAACCCTCAACCTATTTTAGAGAGGAACACCTTCACACACCTTGATGCCATTGGGACAAATGCCCTTTGGTATCTAAAACTAGTTACCTTATATTATTACTTTAAATCATATTTTCGGAAGTCTTTGGTGGTTTTTTTTACTTCGTTTGTTACCCAAATAAAATCAGATAAAACGGTTTTATGGAATATGCAATGATATGATCAAATACAAGGTAATGTTGATAACAGAATGTTACTACCTTAGTTCTGGGCTCCTTGTTGACTTTGCATTTAAGTTATTAACTTTTGATAAACCCCCATTGGTCAAACTTGAAAGTTTCGAGTGATTGAACTGCCAGAGTAGATCTGGCTCA
This sequence comes from Mikania micrantha, assembly GCA_009363875.1. NCBI lineage: Eukaryota > Viridiplantae > Streptophyta > Magnoliopsida > Asterales > Asteraceae > Mikania > Mikania micrantha. Next base: position 83,035,755 of record CM018695.1, on the reverse strand, counting down.
GATGAGTCACTAGTGGCAGCATCAAGTTCATCAAGATCATCAGTAGTCGCAACATCAAACCCATTTCCACCTGGAAATATGTTATACGATTGTTCCGGAAGATATTTTTGGTAAAAGGAATCAGACAGTCGGGAATTTTCGGGCTCCCAACATCCAACGATCCCACGTGATGGATCTTGTTTGTTTACCATCACCTTATCTACCCAGTCACCTGACCCGATTTCTCTATCATCTTCACCATACATCTCACCGGGGCTGCTTACGGGTGGCCATGGTGGTGAGTTTCCTAACAGCTCGTCTAAATCAATACTTTGTGTCTTCTGCCTTGACCTATATTTTTTTCTCGCCTAAAATATTGAAAATAATGTCAATTTTAGTTTTATGAGATAATGGACAATGCATGCATACCCATTTAAAAGATACAATGTGGCCACATAAATAACAAAACAATCTTGCAGACATTCATACATCAAGTTCATTTCATTTATGCCAATTCCAGCCATAAGCTTGGCGATGAATTGTAAAATGACAAAAATGCCCACAATTTTACTAAAAAAACAGATCATCAAAAACATTATAGTAGATTAGGATCATATCTGTAATTTTACAACTTAAGATGTGGCAAAAGCTTTAAATCTAAAAGTTTGGAACTTTGGGACATTTTCTTCATTTTCACAATTATCTGACAATCCTTTGTATGTAATTGGTTAAAACTAAAACTGGAAAAATGGACGGATTGTGTAACGGGTCAGGTAAGGTTTGGGTTGGGTAACGGATTTGACAAGGTTTGGGTTGGGTAACGGATTAGACAAGGTTTGGGTTGGGTAACTGGTCATATAAGGTTCGGGTCAGGATAAGTTTTAAGCAAAATCAATTTGTGTCTAAATGAATCGTTTTTAATATAACATAAATTTAGTTTAAGTTAAAATGAGTTTTGATTAAACAAATAGTTTATTTGAACAATTTTTAAAGATTTTATAATTAAATATATTATTGATCATTTTGTGTTTAAATATTTATGTTCTATTTATAGTGTTACTCATTTTCAGGGCTGACCCAATGAGCCAATCAGCCCAATCTAGAGCTTAAGGCCTTCAAAACATACATGGCTTCTAATTTTTATGTTTCTGGGCTTATTATATATAGATATATTTCTTGACGTTTTAAACTCGATGGGCCTGTAAAAAACCGAGTAGCACGTTTAACAACTTGGACGGGGGCCGGTAATTAAAGAAATGGAGTATTGGAGTTAGGGGTATAAACGAACTAAGGCAGCTCGTGAAATACTCGGGATCGGATCGGTAAAAAGCTCGAACGAGCTGAGCCTTAACGAGCCCGATCCCGAGCCCGAGCTCGAGCCCAAAAATATGGCTCGTTTAGTTATCGAGCCCGAGCTCGAGCTTTGCATATCGAGCTCGAGCCGGCTCGCGAGCCTTAACGAGCGTTATGAATATATAATTTTTATTTATTATATTAAGTGTTTATTTATAAAATTAATTATTTTTATATAGTAAATTATGATAAATATATTTAAATAAAATATTTTATGTTAAATTTAGAAAATATAATTATAAATATAATTAAATTAGTAATTAAAGTAAATAAATCAAATAAATAAAATCTAAACGAGCCGAGCTCGAGCCTAAAAATTTTCAACGAGCCGAGCTCGAGCCTAGTAAATGAAGCTCTTAACGAGCCGAGCTCGAGCCCGAGTTTATCTAAACGAGCCGAGCTCGAGCCCGAGTTTATCTAAACGAGTCGAGCTCGAGACATAACGAGCTCGGGATCGACTCGGCTCGTTTACATCCCTCAAGGCTCTTAAACTCCCCGGTCACTCTTCAAATTCAGAAAAAGAAACTAGGGTTTTGGGCAAAGAGGCGTCTACGTCTCTACTCTCTCCGTCTCTAAGGTCGTCGTTCGAGGAATCTTGATCGGGGGGGGGGGGGGGGGGGGGATGCGGAAGCTCTTCGTTCGGCCGCTCAGTCTCTGCAGGTTGCAGGCAATTGTTGACTGGTAGTGGTGTATCACGTATATATCTTGGAGATGGAAGCGTCGCCGTTCGCCTAATTCCAAAATCCAAACACAATCGGTGACGATTGGTCACTGATAGGTAATACATACTGGGACTCTTACTCTCTTAGCATTTCAATTTATTTGATTGATTTTGTTTGTGAGTTGTGAACTTGAGATTTTGCTTATGAGTTGTGATTGTGGTTACTACCACACTGGTCTTGGATAGGGCTTATTGCTTGATTCATTAGTAGTTTCATTTAGCCATTTAGGGCTGATTATTTAATTTATTTGTGATAAATGTCTGATTATTTAATATATTTGTGATTGAGTGTTGATTTTGATAAGGGTTAATTTTGTTGATTTTGCTTGTGATTTTGGTGTTGTGATTACTGGTTCATTTTGCTTACAATCAGAATTCATTGAGGGCTTATTGCTTGATTCATTAGTAATTTCTTTTAGGGTTGAAATGCTGAAAATTTGAATCATTTTGCTTGTTATTTGATAAATTAAGGTTGATTAGTGTTGGTTTAGGGATAATTATATGATTTATTAGTGCAGCGTGCAGGTAAGGTTTTTTTGTCTTTCAAAGGGGCTCGATTTTAGTTTTTGCTTTAGGACTCCACAAAGCTAGAGCCAGCCCTGCTCATTTTAACCTCAAATACATTAATTGTTCACCCAAATCAACTTATTTATTTTGCTTTGAGTCAAGATTGTCAGGTTTAGCAAAAACCGTAGCGCAATGATACTTGAATGGCGTATATGCATATAATCCCAGGAATATTATAGCAAATGATGAGAGAGAGAAAGATGGAGGTACCTCAATATTGCCTATTTCTCCTGTTGGTTTCCTTCGACCCTGAACACCTTCATGTTCACCTTCTTTCCGTGCTAAAGCCGCCTTTAGATTGGCAATCTGGGAAAAGCAAGATAATTTATTTTAATCAACTTTTAAACACAATAATTTTCAATAGTTGTGGCGGTTATATAGGTATTTTGGGACCTGTTCTTTGAGGTCTTTGACATCTGAACTATCTTTATTTACTCGTGCAGCACCGAGTTCAACAGTGGCAACCCGTTCGGCAAACTTAAGGGTACTAAGTGTTTCTCCTACAGCATCCAGCTCTGGGCTTATGTGAACAAACATAAGTGTCTTTGCTTGCCCACCTAACATGGTATAACATCCACAAATATTAAATCTTTAAAATTCATAAAATTGGATCGAATTGCATGCATACGATTGCATTTGTTTACCAAGCGAATCTTGGAGCAATTGTGTGAGTTTGCTGTTTCTATAAGGGACATGTGCGTTCTTTTGGGCGAGTGAAGATATGACATCTCCTAAAGCTGATAAAGATTTATTTATATGTTGTGCCTCTTTTAATCTATCTCCAGTTACTTCAGATTTATCCACCCGTTCACTTCCTGCAAGATCAACTAAATGCATACAACCACGAAGAACACCTCCCGATGTCAGATCCCTCCCTTGCACATGTACAGTCAAGCAACTGCATTTATTGAGATGTAAACAGTTAGTTGATGGGATAAAGGCAACCAGTGAACCAACTTATATTAGGCTACATAAAATTTAAAGTTTCAAAATTAGTTATCTAAGGTGACCTGTGAGAGCGACTACTACGGTCATTGAGAGCAGTTGCACCCACGGCCCGATTTCTTTGGCCTAAATTCATCAGATCAATAACATCAAATGTGGATGAAACACGGATCAAGCTAGCTTCTGGAACGTTAAACCCGTTCTGTGAATTGTTACGAATCTCTAACGTATTAACAGATTTAAGGAAAATTAAATTATATTATATTAGGAAAGAGATGCTAAAACTCGTTGCTTTTCAGCTAAAAATATGTAAAAGGATATCTTTTAGTTAATCCGTCATTAGCAAGGAGATCCCGCACTTGCTCATTGTATATTTCAATCATCTGAACAGAAACATCATATTGAAAAGTTCCCTTTCTCTGCTCTGCTAGAAGAAACAAATCACTTAGCGCCCTGTAATTAACTCCTTGATTGTTCTCAGTAAGATCTTTTGGGCCACTCTGAATGAAAAAAAAGTAAGGAAATAATGTCTTGATAATTGGTCGATGTTATTCTAGTTTATTTACATGGATGTAAAACCAAGTTACCATTGTATGTGTCTTTCCAGATCCAGTCTGACCATATGCAAATATACAAACATTGTAACCATCAAGAACAGAGCGAATTAGGGGTCGAGTATCTTCAAAAACTTCCTCTGACATTCACATGAGTATGCGTAAGATATAATCACCAACTACAATGTGATTTGTATAAATGTGAAGAAAGATCAACCTTGGGTTGCTGAGGGCCCAAAAACTTTGTTGAAATTAAATGTTCTATGTCCTTTTCCATACTTTGGTGGGGTGTTGATGGTAATTGTTCCTTCCTCAATGCATTCCACAGTATTTGTAGCGTTTGACTGTCTTCCCAAAAATGGTCTCACCCGACAATAAACTCTTATATTTCCTGTTATGAGAATACAACCAACCATTATGAAAATTTTAGTTTTACAGGCTCACTGTAGGAAACATTTAGACACCTTTTAGATCTTGTACTTGATTATATAGCTTTCGGTTTTCCTCAAGAACTCTATGATATCCTGAAGCTGCATGAGCTAGACTAAAAATGTGTTTGCCTACAAACAATACAAAGAAAAAGGATTGGCTTTAGGAATAACTAATTGAAAGAAAGATTAAGATAAAATGAAACATTATCTTAAAATCTACCAAGATTCTGAATTTCTTCATGGAATTTCTTTTGCATAAATTGCATCCCAGCTTTTGTGGTTGATAGAGTTTGCCTGAGTGACTGAAAAGCCGGTTGATTAAGATGACCACATAAGGAGTATAATGTTTTAATAAATGGAGCACACTTCACAATGGAGCATACCTTGATATCTTCTTGTTGTGCATCAAAAGCCATTTGATGTCTTGTGTGTTTTCTTTTAATTTCGTCATCAAGAATGGAGTTCTTGTGAGAGATTTTATCTTTCATTATGATTAGAGAATTTCTGTCTTCTATCTTTAATGATATAGAAAAATTGTTTAAGGATATAACATATAATGTTTGCATATGAAAAGGTGTTACAGTTGTTCTCTTGATGGGGAGAAAAAACAAAAGCAAAAACAAGAATAAACATAGTCACCTTAACATCACAAGATGAATGTTTCAAAAAAGATTTGTTTCCACTTAAGACAGGAGAATCCTTGGGAACATGTTTTTGCTGTCGAACAAAAATAATAAAAATGCAAGTAAATATGGTGCTTAAACAATTTGGAAGTTGAACATGTTTAATAAGATTACCAGTTCAACTTGACTTGCAATGCGATGTTCAAACTCTTCCATGACCTTACTTAACAAGGATTCTAGAAGCTGCACAAGCAGAAACATCATCAAATGGTGTATTATCACACTATAAGAAAAAATAAAACATAATATTTCTGAAATTAGATAATGACATAATGAGGTGCACAAATTCACCAAGAATCATTGGTTCACTTACAATGGGAACTTCATCAGGTTTTTTATCCAACAAAACTGCACGAACAAGGGTACTTAAGGATGAATTATGCTGCATTAAGGAAGATTGCGAGTATCAAGATAACCAAAGAGAAGAAGTAAACATTAGTTAACAAACTTTACATCTATAAGAAATGCAATGTCCTATTCAATTTTTACTGAATATAAATTCTCAACTGTTATTGCAACAAACTTATCTTTTAATGTAACATGTTACCATTTTTAACCATTTAAGAAACAGACTTGCCTGTTCTTATCATTTGATGCAACTTATTGCATTCAATGGTAAGAATTGTCAAGTATCTTGCACCAAATAGCTAAAAAAAACTTCGGTAAAAAGTGAATAGTATGAATAATTTTTCTTATATATTGGTAGAAAAGGCAGATCACCAACCATTTTGCTATTATCAGTTTCTTGAGATTGAACATATATCTTTGACAAAGAATTTGTGAACGGGTCTGAGTTTTTCCTAGCAATGTTTTTGTTGGGTGTGGCCGGTTTCACGGTTCCTCCAAATTTCCATGTCCCATGACCACCTGCTTGTTTCCACTCATTGTAGGATTTAAGTGCCAAAACACAATTCACAATTCGTGAACTTTTTCCTCCCTGAAATTTCAATAAAGTGTCATTTTCCATGATCATGAACACAATAATCACAAGTTGTCGCAATAAAACGCTCACTTGTTCTAAATCAGATGCTTCAAAGGTAGGGAGGCCCATTTGCTCAACCGCTACTAGAAAGTTCCTAGCATTCTCAAAATACTGATACGCAGATAAAGCAGCTCCGTCTGGTCCAGCAGCGGAATCACATGAACTTTCTACCACCTGATAAATCAAAAGTTCAAAACCTCAATCAACTTAAACAATTCAATAATTAACGAATAGGATTGTTGTAATTAGAGATTTTTTGACCTTAGACACAGCTCCTGGATGAACTTTATTAATTACATTGCATAAAATCAATCCGCTCCTCAAACCAAGCCTAAATTCTTCCTCAGAAGGCTCTGCAGGCAAATCCTTTGCACCAACAACTCCTACCATTTTTCTCAGCCAAGCTGCACCTTCATATCTTCTAATCGCTAAACACATTTCAAATTTTCATATGCACGATTCAGATCCAACACAATTCACCAGAAATTAGAACATGAAAACATCAAATGCATAAAAATACTACGAATTGTTAAACTCATACATAATATCACACAAATATACAATAAACATCAACGATCAACGAGCGTCGGAAGCATACCGGCTTCTTGTGCTCTCCGTGAGTCCATATCGAGATTTTGTGAGCGGTTAAGCACGTCTTCCACCACCGAAGCCATCGAGAACGATAGTGTAGTTTCATCCGCCATGATCGAACATAAATTATGATATCGAAGTTCGAAATTGAAGCTTGAAATTCAGTAACGAATTGGAAATAGGGTAGGTTGAAGCGGTTGCTTGCTTCTTAATACAGAGCTGCAACATTCGCCATCTTTGCTTGCTTGTTTTATAGTACTGTTCATTTACCAGTAAAATATTTATTTATTATATTTTAATACTTGCTTAAAACCAACTTATGTATATTATATTGTATCATTTGAGTCAAAATACCTAATACGGTAAACAGAGCATTTTTATTAAAGTTTAAAAGTTTTGTAATCTTTACAAATAATAAATTAATATCACAAAACAATTTTACATTGGTGAATAATAAAAAACAAAGAAATAAGAAATTATATAAAGAGAGAAGGACAAGCATGGACGAAGCTAAACAAGGCGGGGGGCGACTGCCCGCCCTCTTTTTGTAGTATTTAGTGTCAATGTTTTGACCGAAATATTTTTTTTTTAAATATTGGTTTCGTTTCACGTCGCTTTAAAAAATTAATATGTATTGGGTTCACGTAAATGTCCGTCCTCTGTTTCAGAACACTCAATCTCTGTCTCACTGATGACAAGAATGGATTTGCGTACACTCATATTAGTCTATGATTAAAAGTGTTCAAACATGATTAGAATATCTCATATTAAGTTAAAAGAAAAATTTTAGAGTCTCAAGTAAATTACTTGAAGAGAGATAACGTGGTAAACTCACTATTATATATTTAATAATGGTTATTCAATTTTAAAACCAAATTTAATAAGCTTAATAGTACATTTATTCTATAGTTTGAAAAAAAAAATTAACACACAACTATTGATGTGTGATTTTAAACAATTATGTATATGTTGTGTGATTATTGGGTATGTCATATTTTAGCATTTGCATCTATACGTGATTATATAGAGTTAGACTGTTATTATTCTGAAATGTCTAAATATAATACAAGGTAATGTAATTAACAACTTATATCAAATTATATGAGAAAAAAATTGAATGTTATTTTAGTCATTATCACTTTTGTTGAAAATTTTATTAGGTTTTTGTATTTTATAAGAAAAATTTACGTATTTCAAGTCATTGTGATTTCATATGCTAACCTTTCTGTATATATATTAAATTATAAATTGTATTTTAGTTTTGGATTACATGTTTTTTTTTCCTTTTTTCTTTTTCTTTTTGATGAGAGACCGAAAGTAAAAGTGGAAGAAGCATCAATTGGTAATATATGTTTTTCTTTCCAGGTTGGGTGCTCTTGGGATCCTAGGACCACCTTCTCTATTCCTCCAATATTATCATAACATGCTGTTTTTCTTCACTTTTATTAAAGTGTTGTAACAAATTATTTATGTATCCTTTATACTTTAAATAATATAAAATAAAAATAAATTCAAACAAAATAAGAAAATAAAATTTAAGGGAGTAATATCTAGATACGTGACACAACACGACTCGGTTATAATTTAGAATGTTGGGATTATGGTTAATATTCTTAATTTTTGTTTCTATACATTGATGTAGGTTTTAGATGGATTGATGTGAAATGACAAAAAGTAAAGTTTATGTTGGTGCCTAATTACATGTGATCACATTGCTTCTTGTTTACTCTCCATATCTTTGTGCTTTGTTATATGAAGTATATGAAGCTTTTGCCTCCTTTGATCATAACACTATGACATTACTCTTGCCACTAGGGGTGTGCATGGTTCGATTCGGTGTGGTTATTTTCATTTCCATAACCGATACTGCTAATTCGGTTAATTTTAAATCCTTAACCATAATGATAACCAATTGATCGGTTAACCATTAATCGGTTAACAGTTACGGTTCGGCTTCGGTTAAATTCGGTTAATAATAATATTGTTGACTAAGAAAAACTTGTACACATGCTTGTGGATTATATATAAATTAATGATGAAAATCTAAGTGAAACTTGTAAAACTTTGTAGTGATTGAATATGTGTGAACAAAAAGTAAAACCACATAAACTCTAATTCATTTTCTAATATATTTAGTGTCACATATGATGCATAATATTTTCATATAGTAAAAAGTTATGATTCACCTTCTAAACTTGTCTTGCACCACAAGGACCACAACTTCTTAAAAAAAACATACAAACATATAAATATTAAAAAAACAAATATACAATATTCGGTTCGGTTCGGTTAAAGTCGGTTAATGACTTTCCTTAACCATAACTATAACCGAATGATTCGGTTATGGTTCGGACGGTTATCGATTATTTTTCAGTTATGGTTAAATTATGTCCATCCCTACTTGCCACTAAAATTCCAAACAATTTTCTATAATTTTCTTTAAGAGTAAATTACGGTTTTAGCCCATGTGGTTTAAGTGTATTAACTATTTCGGCCCAAAATAGAATTTTCTATCAATTCAGCCCCTGTGGTTTAGACAAATAATTGTTTTGGCCCCTTAAAATTAACTATTATAACGGTTTTGGCCCAAAACTTAACTATGGTTGGAGCCAAAAACGTTAGTTATCTAAACCACAGGGGCTGAATTGATAGAAGATTCTATTTTGGGCGGAAATAGTAAAAATACATAAACCACAGGGGCCAAAACCGTAATATACTCTTTCTTTAAAGATGACCATAAAATTTCATTATGTATCATGATGTATCATGATGTGGATTTTACAAATTTTCTTACCATCTCGTAAAACTATATAATTTACACGTTTTTTCTATTTAAATGAAATAAATAAGAAAGGAATTAAGTTAGAGATTTGAGTGAAAGAAGGCAAAACATCATTTTCAAGCAACTAATGGTTGTTGAAAAATAAAACCTAGTTGATATTAATACTATATGAACCAACCTAACACCACAAGAGATATGGCCTATGGGTGTGGGTGGGGTGTGGGTGTGAGTGTGAATGGTTTTCTATGTCAAAAAGGATATATTTGTCCCATTAATATGTTTTATTGTGCTGTATGGTGACCAATGGCACCATAAACTCATTTTAACTAAAACTTATAAATGAGAGATTATTCAATTTTTTTGTCAACTTGCTTGTTATTTTATTTATAAAGGTTCATCATAGAATTATTGTATTTTTTTAGATAGCATGGCCTCCAACATTGGAATCTTTAAATATATTATCTAATACTTCTTGCCTGTAGTAGATCTTTAATGTTCTTTTAAAATTTAAATAAGAGGATTACTATGATGGTTTATTTACTTTTCTATACAAGACCAGTTCTCCTTTATTAATAATAATTGCATGCAAAAAAAGTCTTTAAAAAATTATTTTTGTTGATTAAAAGCTAGAAGGATATTGACTTTTTTAAGTTAGAAAAAAGTAATATGTGATTTCCAATAATTTAAACGATTTATTAAAGAATTAAAAACCCTTGTAGTTACCATAATCATAACAATTCTTTTTGCGTTGGCCATAGGTTAAACAAATATGCACTGCCTTTTGGTCACCTAAAAAACTAATACAATTAGCAATAATCAACTTAATTATTTAGAGGGCTACACATTTAATCATATTATTCCTACTCATTAACTTTTAAAACCCTATACATTATTCCTTAATCACATGGCTTTCATGTCACTATCTATACACAGGTTTTTTTTCCCACTGTGACAGTGCTCTTTTTTTAGTTGAGTAATGCTTGTTTTACTGGTCGACTGTCTCTACAATATTATTAGTAAAAGTAACATTTAAAGTATAAATTGTCATGAACCTAAAGAGTTAATATTAATAAACATTGTTTTTATTATTGTTGTTGTTAAGGCTAAGAAGTTGTGGGATTCTTTATGTACATAAAATAAAGTGGGAAAGAAGCAAATGGTGGTGGTGAGTGAGGGCCCAAAGCCATGGGTGTCAATTGGCAAAGATATCATGAAAGCAAGGCACACTTCTTTTTCTTTTTTATTTTTGGGTGTGGCGAGTTATGACTAAACTAAATATCATGATGTCTGTCATAGTGTCATATAAACACACCTTCCCACCCATAATAATATCCAATCATTCTTCTTACTGTTTCTTTCTTTTTCTTTTTTTTTTTAATCTCTTTACTGTCATACATGATGAATTTTCATGTGCAAAGTTGCATCATAAACTGTGCTAAAGCCTTTGTTTCTTTTTATTTTACCATTTTGCTAACAATGTTGCAACTTTAAGGCCATCCTTTTTGATGCTAATAATGTGGGCTAAAATTGACATCAAGGATAATATGGTCCATGGAAGTACCTCCTACTCTCCTAGACCATGTATTAAAAAAAAATGGTGAACGCCATCATTAGACGCCCTCACCGACCGTTCCCACGGCCAACATGAAGGAGGTAAATCGCGTGACTCAGAGAAAATTGGGTGACGCCGGGCTTGGAACCCTAGACCTCCATTATGGATTCTCACCCCTTACCACTAGGTCACTATCGCGGGGACCCTAGACCATGTATCAGGTCAAAGATTTAGTACCATTTATCTCTCAAAATTAGCCTAACTTATTAATAGGATCAAATATAACATAATTTAAATTGAACAAACGACCTTGAAGGAAATTAAAGACAAAAAGACCAATTAAAACTTTATTTCATTCTGAGACCTCTGCTAGTGAAAATTCAAGAGCTTACTGCTACATCACACACTATTAAAGATTAAATTAAACCTATTCTAGCACACATCATGACCAACCTATGAACCAATTGGTGTTTTCTCAACCCAATATCCATAAATCTTGAATTTGATTACTAATTTGGTACACTAGCCAAGAATAAAAAGCTTGCAAGGATACAAACTTTAGGTTTAAAAAATATGACTATGAGACGGTTTCAGTTACCAATGTGATGAACAATGCAGATTATATTTATAACGTATGTGGATGAGGGTCAGAAGGGAATAAAGTGACAAGGAACCGGTGAATCATTTCAAAGCTGGTAAATGTTATAACAGCAGCTGGGGTTGTCCTCAGTAGGTTGGTAGCACAACCACGGTAGAACCCACGAAACCCTTCTTTTTCGAATACTTTCTTTATGCAATCGATCATTCCCAGGTACCTCTTTTCAGAATGGTGCCCTTGTTCTTGCAGCTTTGACCTAACAACCTGTTCATACCTTCTTAAATATTTGCAATAATAAAAAACATTAAAAGTAAGGCTGAAAACACATATGGGATGAGTCACAATGGGGATTTAGAAAAAGAAGTTTTGAAAACGGAATTAACCACTAAATTTGATTTAATGTGCATGGTGCCAGTGATGGTTTAGCGGCAGTCGTGATGGCAGCTGATGCTGGCCCATTTGATCCTGTTCTAAATTAGCTAGTTTCAAGTAGGGTTGAGCAAGAAACCGAATTAACCGAACCGAAGCCGAAACAACCGAACCGAATAAAAAACCGTGATAACCGAACCGAAAATAACCGAAACCGACATTCTTGGTTCGGTTTCGGTTATTGTTTTTCCCATAACCGAAATAACCGAACCGAACCGAACCGATATGGCTTAGTTTTCACTCTATACTCATGCGTCAAACAAGGTGACAACCAACATTCGCAAATTTACGCTTGCAGTCGTTAGTTAAATCTGTAAATTAATCCTCATTATGTTGTTTATGTTGCCTCTCTAGTTTGATGAAATTTTTGTTTATGATCATACAATTACAGTTGAATGATGTATTGGTCTTGTTGAATTGAATTCAGACGTTTCAAATGCAAATTGTATATGCTGTGAAATTCAACACAAGTTATTGATATGCTGATAGTGATTTCCTAACTCCTACGCAATGAAACTACCTCGAATAGAAAAAGGATAAATTGTGCATCCCACATAGCTTATTGGAACAAAAAATGCAAGACTATTCAACTATAAAAGAACATGTTCTTTGAAACCAACTTAAAACTTTTTTGATCATCTTTTTCTTCTATTAGCTTAGATTAAAAGATGTAAACTTTAAACTTGAAGTCATATTAAAGTTTAAACGAAAGAGGTTAACTTTGATTGCAAGCTAAAAATGGTTGTAAAAATTTTCAGTTATTAACCGAAAACCGAAACCGATCGGTTTTAAATGATTCTTAACCGAAAATTTCGGTTTTGGTTACGGTTAGAGTGTAAAACCGAACCGAACCGAACACACTCCTAGTTTCAAGTGACCCATATGCCATATTGGCTCATTGTATAATTTGAAATTTAGAATGACCAGAATCAACCCATTTATTTGAAAACGGGCCATGATTATCATACCTCATGTGGATACGTCAGAGTGGATGCAAATATTTTTGAAACTGAAGAAGCAACAGCTACATCACGAGCACCAAGTTTATCAGTTGTCGTACCGTCTGTAATTATTTAAAAGAGAAAAATGTTACTGTTTATAATGTTGGAAAGATAAATATTCTGAAAATTAATCTTTTGCTTGTACCTCTACTGGCTAAATAGATTTTGATATTCTCATAAGCTGGAAATTGGATTGCAACATGACTAATGCCCACTAGTGCAGGGACTAGACCACTGTCGACATATACAACATTTTTAGATGCAAAAGCTAAGTTTTAAATTAAACATAATAATAGCAAACTAATATAATTACACATTCATATATATGAGAAGTTTTAGCCACCTGTATAAGCCACGAATACCCTCTTCATGAGCAATTTTTCTCAAAGCTGATAGGGTACCCCTATATGGCATTAGGTCTGTCCTCATTCCTTGAGTCTGCACAATGGCAACCAAAAAATTTAGGTGGTGTTTGGTTTGCAATTAAATCATTGTAGGTATGGGTTTGAATCCCCAATTTTGAGGATATCATTCCTAAGTTAAGAAAGTGCAACATCAAACAAAATACATTTTATCATTCCCATTCCCGAACCCTAAATTCAAATTTAAACATACTTGTAGCCTTGTTTTCACAACCCACAAAGGATTTGTCACAATGGTGGTTGCAGCTCCAGCCCCTGAAGCAGCTACCATATTGGCACCAAAAGATAGGCCATGAATTCCATCTAAGATGAAAAATAACAAACATCACATTAATCACTTGACATGTAAGGAAGAAAACATTATATCTGTTAACTGTAAAACTAAGTGCATGTGTTATTCAGATGACAGAAAATGAAGTAATAGATATAAAGCTAACCAGAGCCAAGTAAGCCTTTGAGCTGCTCATAGATAGTAAAATAAACCTGCAAAAGTAGTTGTATTTAATTTTCAAAGAACTGAACTTCAGAATCTCATGAATCAAAACCACCAGCAAAACCTCAAACTAACAATAAGTTGCACAAACTAAGTTTTGCATTTATATAAAAACTTTGTTGGAAACTGAGAAGTAACGAAGCAATAAACTATTTGAGTCAATAACCAAAATGAAGAAGACTAGAGTACCCATGATCTTTGAGTCAATGTCAAGTTCAAGGTAAAAAAGAAGAGACGTGCCCATGTATTTTTTGCGATCATTTATGTATAAGGTCATGAAAGTACTTTAATATAGATTCATATAAATTTGAGGTACTGCTAAGGATGTTAAATTGTTAATGATGATAACCTTGCTTCTATATAATAAATCCCTACAAAGGAACTGGTTGTCTGTTGCTCTCAACTCAATAGCACGGCTTAATGATATTCAAGTAGACATGAGATTCTATGATTATAATGTTATAGTGATGCTACTTCGGGACTGAAGGTGAAGAGAAAACTCTTTATATGTCTATGAAGCATAGTTATCAAAGGCGCACAAGGCAAGTGCCTAGGCACTCAAGTGCAGCGCAGTTCACCATGTGCGCCTTGGGCACTCGGACACGTTTTCTGCCAAAATTCCAGCCAATTCAGGCGAAAAGTCATCTTAACAGGTTTAAAATCTGAAACAATCACACTAGCCCTAACATGCCTAAATTAAACCTAAAACAAGCCTAAAATATATCTAAAAACCACCAAAATAGTATTTTCTGTGAGAATTTTTTCTAACGCATGTTTAAGAAAAGAGAACACGTTTACACGTGTAAAGAAAGAGCTTCTACAGTTGGAGTTCTAAAATAAACTCCTATATAGAGATTCATTCAAACCAAAACCTATAAATTGTTGAAATCAAAAGAACCACAAATAGAGACAAGGTGACTTCCCTCTTTAGCCACAAGTTTTTTAATTTTAAAATTAAAGGAAGGCTACTTTTATGCCCCTTAAAGCATGTGGTCTTTAATGGTTATCTTGATTGTTAACAATTTTTTGGTTCTCATTTGAATGCATCCTATAAAGAAACAAGACATACAATATTTATATATAAGCACATAAGATAAATAAACAATGCATCCTATTAATCAATCCTTTATATTGGAACGGTTGAAGGGTCAAATGACTAGATGTTTTAATTTTTAAATAAGCAGCTTGAGATTTCATGTACAAAAACTGCTTGCTTCATATATAGAAATAAGATGATAAGCTGTCCTAATAAGCAATACTAAATCCACCATTAAACCATGAGGTGTGCCCACCTAAGCACCACCACAAGTCCACAACCACCCACTCAACCACTTGATGGTGGAAATGCCAAGTGGTTGGGAAGTAGCCGTTGGAAAAGCCAACGTTTAAAAAATTAAATGTTTCAAATGGGGAAAGAAGCGTGGCCACAACCACGCCCAATGGGGGCGGTGTTTCACCACCAGCCACGCCCCTTTAATGCCCCACTGCCGTGGCACACCACGAGGTCTTAGAAAAGGTAAGTTTTAGATCAGGTCATCAAACAAGTACAATCTTCTTCGCTATAGCGCACCCAGTGCAGCTTTTGTGCTAACCAAACAAAAGAACAAGCCTTAAGGAATCGAAATTACAATATTTGTTAAATAAAATAACACAACTCACCGCCCAGTTTGGAAGCAAGGCAAGAATAGTGGGAGAAAGCCCACGGTACAACCCGCGGATCCCTTCCTTTTCAAAGATATGTTCTAAGCTACCTACTATAAGACTACCTGATTCAAAAATTCAAAAAGGATAAACATATAGAATAAGAAACTTAACTACAATTAAGGTAACATAAAAAAAATCTTGCAATCACAAGGCTTAATAACAAGCACTGCAATTCCAGTATCAAATAAACAAGTCCCAAACCTTTAAGGAGAGGACGAGGTTTTATGTTTGATTATAGCTTCCACTGGTTTTTTAAAACCCTTGAAGGCCACACGCATTACCATAAAAAAAAAAAAATACCAAAAGTACCCATTTTTGTACGGATCACAAACAACATATACAAAATTTTGTAAGAAAACCCAAATCAGAAAAAGTATCACAATCTTAACACCAATGAAAACATCTACAAAACTAAACTTTTCAGAACAGAGTCAACACACCTCTCATGGTTCCACCATTAATCTGCGGAAGACCATGAACCTGAAACCTGGTTTTGATCACATCTAAAGGACATACGAATGTAGCTGCGATAACTCCTGCACATACAGTCCATTCAAAAAAACAAGTTTAAAATCAACAAAAATACCTCAAATCAAACGGCAAACCGCAGCCCTAGCCGTTAATTCATTACTTGTTGATTCAAATATTAAAAAGGCGGAAGTGCTTATAACAAACCAGCAGAGGCACCAGCAGCAGCATTACAGAGAATTGGGAACGAAGTAGGGGCGTATGCATCGGAGGCCATAGCTGAATGTTGGAACGGAGATCTGAATTGATTGATTTAGAAGATTGAATGAGTCCTCCGTGAAGAAGACGATGGCAGATAACGAAGGTCGCATGGCCAGCCAATACTGAACAATTGTGATTATATGAGGGTTAGGGTTTATGATACATGAAGAAAGGAATCAGTGAGAATCGATGATCGCGATGCAATCAAGACTTGAGAGAGGATAAGGAAAACGCCATGAAAGAGACTGAGAGATGGATGCAGAATGACTCTGGTTGGTGTTTGGGAAATTGGGGCGGGCCCCGAAAAATTATTGGGCCAGTTGGAGACCAAAATGAAAGAGTAATATTACTCTCCTGGTGTAGAGATTAGCAAACCGTTTTTTTTTAAACCGGTTTCGGTTCCGGTCAACAAAGTCAACAATCGGTTCTGGTTTCGGTTCCGGTTTTTGGTCAGTTCTGGTTCAGGTTTAGCCGGGTAAAGGTGGAACCAGTTCTACTTTTTTCGGTTCCGGTTCTGAAACCGGTTTTTTTGCTCACCTCTACCTAGTGGTTGGCATGTTAATGTTTAGTATATTAGTATATTACTACATTTAAGGGTTGTTTGGTTGTGTCTAAATCATTAAGTGTTGAACCGATTAAAACCGTTTGGTTGCATATCTGAATGACAAATGGTAAGTGTGGTATTGATGTTGAATGGTTAATTGCTGAACTAAATCATTAAGAGGTTAATTTATTTCAAACCATAACCGGAAAAACCGGAACCGGTTCCACCATTACCTGGCAAAACCCGAACCGAAACTGGAACCGGTTTCAAAAAACCATTTTACCCACCTCTTGTATTACCCCTCACGATGATAACTTCTCATCGAATAAAATAAAAAAAGATATCAAATAAAATTTTATAAAAAAGATAATGTATGTAAAAAATAAACCAATAAAAAAACAACACAATGATGCCCAATTAGAATTTTAACATATAATCTGAACATTAATCGGGTCTAACTTTTAGAGTAAACAAACAAACATACCCAGTATATTCCCACTGTGTGGGGTCTGGGAGGGTGAGACGAAAACAAACCTTACCCCTACCCCAGATGTGGTAGAGAGGCTGCTTCCAAAGAGACACTCGGCTCGAAAAAACCGTTCCCCTATTATTATTATTATTATTATTATTATTATTATTATTATTATTATTATTATTATTTTTTCCCGAAGGCCACAAATCGATAGAAGAACAGATGCATACCCCAAACCACAAAATTATACACGTATAAAGAACCAGTCGGACACAACGAAAAAGGAAACCATCCAACCATAAACAAGAAAAGCAAGTACACCAAACGAGCTATTAAAGGTAAACACACCGCTATCATGCAGACGACGACCACAACCACTTAAGACACATGCATTCTATGAAACTAAGCTCCTACCAACTTATGTCCTACCCAAACTAGAAATCTCTCGCCTTTATCGTACGCCTCCATGAACTCCTATCACTGATCATGTCCTTCGAGAGATGCAACTCCAACAAATCGTGGCGAATCTACTCCTCCCATGTCAACCTCGGTCGTCCTCTACTCCTCTTTCCCTCCACAATAAGGCTCTCTACTCTTCGAACAGGTGCCAACAGGTTTCTTCTCCTCACATGTCCAAACCATCTCAATCTTCCTTCCCTTACTTTGTCTGAGATGCACGCTATCTCCAATTTTTCCCTGATGACTTCGTTCCTTATTCGATCGAGCCTTGTGTGCCCACACATCCATCTTAGCATCCTCATCTCTGCTGACTCTAACTTTCTCTGCTGTGTCTTTTTGATTGGCCAAACATCACTCCCATACATCATGGCAGGTCTGACTGCAACCCTATAGAACTTGCCTTTTAGTTTTTCTGGGAACCTCTTGTCGCATAGGATGGATGTAGCTGCTCTCCACTTCTTCCAGCATGCTTGGACCCGGTGGGCTACGTCACTATCAATGTCCCCGTCACTATGAACGAACGACCCCAGATATTTAAACTTCGTTGTCTTTGGGACCTCCTGGTCACCAATACTCACATGGTTCTCCTCCTCGCTGCTACCGCTAAAGTTACAGTATAGATACTCGGTCTTTGACCTGCTGATGCGCAATCCTTTGCTCTCTAAGACCAGTCGCCACTCCTCTAGTCTCGCATTTAAGTCCTCTTCGTTTTCTGCCACTAGCACTATGTCATCCGCAAAAAGCATGCACCATGGAACTTCTTCCTGGATCGACTTTGACAGCTCATCTAGAATAACTGCAAAAAGGAATGGACTAAGTGTCGAACCTTGGTGTAGTCCCACCTCCACCGGGAAAGAATCTGTCTCTCCGACCGGTGGTCTGACACTAGTCTTAGTGCCTGCATACGTATCTCTTATCAACTCTATATATCTCCAAGGGATACTTCTTGTGACACCCCGTAATTTCCAGGTCAGCTTATTATTTATTTAAATATTTATTTAAATGTTTAATGTACACGTGGCACTAGAATTGGTTTAATTTAGTGTGACACGTGGCACGACAGTACGAACACTGGCACACGACTAGATGATTCGTGGAATTATAGGCAAACAACACACACGTGTCAAAACACACGAACGTTGGTGAACGTCAAGCACATTGTGTAGCACAACACTCGAAACCTCGCGAAACACTCACACTTTGAACTCGGAAGTTCGAACGAGGCCAAACGATAGTTCGTAGACGTGAAAACGGCGACGAACGGATCAAACCCACTAAAATGGGCCTATTGGGCTCTTCAGTGGATGTGTCGCGCTACGCGACGGCCCACAAGGAACCTGTCGCGGTACGCGACAGGTGGGCGGGGAAAATTCGAACCCGAAATCCCTCGCGCTACGCGAGAGACTCTCTTGAGCATGTCGCGCTACGTGACAAGACCCAGTTCGCAGAAATCTTTATAAAACCAAGAACAATCATTTCTTGGCCACCCTACAAACTCTCTCCGAATTCTAGCCATCATATCTCGGCCATATCCTTTCCAAAACCTCTGCTACACTCAAGGTTCATCCTTGGAAGCCATTGTTGAAGAGATTGAAGCTCTTGGAAGCTTGAACACCATTAAAGGGAGACCTCTAGAACACCATCCACCACCACCATCGTCTTGTTCTTGTCGAAGCCCACGAACCAGGAGGTCAAGGAGGCTGTTCATCATCATCTTAGGACTTCTTGAATCTTGAAAGGTAGTCTTGACATCCCTTGTGGCTTAAAACCACCATTACACACACATGCAAGACTTTATACTCACATGCAAACACCTAGGATGCACATGCACGAAATTATTTTCTGGGTTTGATGATTTCACTATGTTTCTTGATGATCTAAGATGATTAGATGATGTTTGGTGATGATACATGATGATGGGTATAGGTCTTGTTGCTTAAAATGATGATTTATGGTGATATTGATGCATGCATGTATGATCTAAGGTGTTGTAGATGATCTTGTTGATGTTGGGATAATTATTGATAATACACAAGTGATGTTGCAAGGTTAGATTGTGGCTTATATGCTTGAAACATGATTTGTTATGAAACTTTCTATATTTAGTAACTTTTTAGTTACAAGATGGTGATTTGATGAAGGTGATGAGCATGCATGTATGTAGAATTGCTCTTAGGATGCTAGAATGATGATTTGAATACCTGTAATGTGATTTTGATAATGTTTAATGGTCATATTTATCGTTATTTCTATCTTTAGTAACTTTTTGGGTCAAGATGTTGATAGATGGAAATTGGAGTTATGTTGACATGTTTTAACGATGTTAGATTAATCATTAGGATGATTTGTAGTATAAGGATGGTTTAGGAATGTTAAAATGGTCATTTCTATGCAAAACTAGAAAGTTACTATATTTAGTAACTTTATTTTTACAAAAACCGATTTGTCAACGTGTTGAATAATCTGAGCATGCTAAATGGGTTAATATGTTATAACATGATGATTAGATGCTAAGTTAGATGGTTTCCGATGTTACGTATGTTATAAATGGAAACTTTCCATTTTAGGAAACTTTTATGTGCAAACATGTTGTAAACAACTTATGTGAAATCGTATGATAATGTGCTATATGTTAACATGATCACGTAGGACTATTGAACATGCTAGAACTATAAAACCGATATGCTTTGTGAGCTTTCCATAAATGGAAACTTACTATAAATAGTAAGTTGTCCATAGACGCGACATGCGCATCTTGCACACGACGAGCACTTACACATTTGCTACACGATTCACAACCGTCACACGGTTCACCAACGGGTCGTTGACATGACACGGTCAACTTTGGTCAACTCTAGTCAAACACGGTCAATGTGGACCAACACGAGCAAACACGGTCATTGTGGACCAACACGGACAAACATGAACAACCAAGGGTTGTTGAACACTAACACGAACACTAGCACGGTCACTTACACGAACTCACATACGGTATACGATATAGGTTGCCGGTGACCGACGCGCTACCTTCTCGAGGAGCTTACGCTTACATTCATTTCACTAAGGTGAGTTTACGGCCCCCTCTTACTCTTTTACAAACTTTTCAAATAGGGGGAGAATACCTGTTAAATCGAGTCAAACATTTATACTTGTACAAACAAATTGTGTATACTGGTTTATTGGACAAACACAAGTGTTGTATCGTAATAAGCCCTCGCAAAGTCTTACCGTTAATGTATAAACAACGAGGTGAGTTTGAATAGATCTATTTGGGTGTGACGAGCCCCGCGTGGCGAAAATGTTGACTGGAGGTCATAACACGTGAATCTCGACCTATCTTGCTATGTTATTACGAGACATAGCGGAGGCAAGGACTAACAAGTCTAGTTTCGGTAGTGACGCACTGACACTTGGAGCCTAGGGCTCGGGACTAACATTACGTAAACAGTATGACACATGATTTCTGAATTACTACCTATGCTTATCAAAACCTGTGAACTCACCAACCATTGTGTTGACACTTTTTCTTAAACTTGTATTCTCAGGTAACTAGCTGACAGGCACTCGGAAACAGGAATGCACTTAGGGGATTTGAGCATAGGATCCCGCATGCATTTTAACTCTTGTCTCTCGAAACAATTTAGACATTTTTTTATTTTTTTAAACAGTGTTGTATTAAACTTATTACTTTTCCGCTGCAGATGTTAAACTTATTATTCCGCTGTAAACTACTTTTGTTAAGTGTGTGTGTCAAACATTTTTTTGTAAACGCATATAGAGGTGTTCTATATGACCTTGAGCTGTGATTCTGGCCACGTCACACCCACGTGGACTGACACCACGAGTGGGAATTCGGGGGTGTGACACTTCTTCTCTCCAGGCTATCCCAAATCACTTGACGTGGCACACTATCATATGCCTTCTCCAAGTCAATGAACACCATGTGTAAATCTCTCTTCTTCTCCCTATATCTCTCCATCAGTCTCCTCAGAATGTGTATCGCCTCTGTGGTCGACCTCCCTGGCATAAAACCGAATTGATTCATTCTCGTCACCTTCTCTCTCTCTCATCTTGTCTCGAGCACTCTTTCCCTTTTTCATCGTATGGCTTAGTAGTTTAATTCCCCTATAGTTAGCACAACACTGTGCGTCTCCCTTGTTCTTATATAAGGGCACTAAGACACTACTTCTCCACTGATCCGGCATCTTGCCTGTCCGGATTATGTTATTGAACAAAGTTGTCAGCCAGCTAACTCCTTCATCTTGTAAACATATCCATACTTCGATAGGGATATTATCTGGTCCCACCGCCTTCGCCTTCCCATTTTCGTAAGCGCTCTCTGTACCTCCTCTTTGGTAATGCGTCTACAATAGCAATTGTTCCGTTTCGTTTCTCTGTTGGTGGGGTCTTCACTACCTTCCATGTTGCCCCTGTTGTTGAATAATTCATTGAAGTATGCTTGCCACCTCTCTTTAATGTCCTGCTCCTTTACCAGGACTCGTCCATCCTCTCCCTTTATGAATCTCACTACTCCTATATCCTGTCTCTTCCTCTCCCTGGCCTTGGCGATCTTAAACATTGCATGCTCCCCTTCCTTGGTTCTAGGCGTTTATACATCTCTCTGTATGCCTTATCTTTAGCCTCTGCAACCGTCTTCTTTGCCTCTCGTTTTGCTTCTTTGTATCTGTTCTTCAATCTTGCTCTTTCTGCTTCCTCTGTACACTTAACCAACTCCCTAAACCTCTCCTGCTTTGTTGTACTTTGTGCACCTCGTTCGCCACCACCACCACGCTTCTCATGTCCATTTATTCCTGTCGTCATCCCTAATGTCTCATGTGCTACTCTTGTCACCCTTTCTGACATCGCTTCCCACATACTGTTTGTGTCCCCATACATTCCGATATCCTTGCCTTCAAGTACCTTGTCTCTAAACTCTGCTATCTTTTCTCCCTTTAGACAGCCCCATCTGATCCTTGGTGTATGTTTCCTCTCCGTCACCAACTTCTTTCGCATTGCCATATCAGCCACCAAAAGTCTATGTTGCGACCCTACTACCTCCCCCGGTACAACCTTGCAGTCCAACCATCTGCTACGCTCTCCTCGTCTCATCAATACATAGTCAATCTGTGTGTCGCGTCCTCCACTACTGAACGTGATCAAGTGCGAATCTCTCTTCTTAAAGAAGGAGTTCAAGATTCCTAGGTCATGAGCAATCGCAAAATCCAGTAGGTTGTTGCCACCTTCGTTTCTATTCCGAAAAAGATAAAAGATAAAAAGATAAAAGAAGAAAAGAAAGGACCAAAAAAAAGAGTTGAACTCGGAACCTGTGAGTAATAGTAACAAAGTTTTTATCACGTGAGTAATATTATATAGTACTAGGAAGGAAGAAAAAAATTGTGTCAAATATTGTTAAGAACCAATAATCAATAGGTCATAATAACAAACTCTTGTCACTTACTCAATACAAAAAAAAAAAGAAAAAAAAGTAAAACAAATATGAGAGGTTCGAACACTGAGGCATACCAAGACAAAAATCCTAAGTTTACAAGCTTACCGTCTGAAACTTGGGAGCAATTTTTCCAATATAAAGTATTAATGTACACAAATAATAAAATAAAATATATCATTATTGTTCATTCGTAATAATTACTCTTTATCTTCCTAAATAATTGATTTTAAAAAATGTCACATGACATTCTCTTATTAGACCACACGCAATGGGCACCCCGCTCGGCCAGCAGGCCTCTTCCCCGCCCGGCGGTCGCACGGGAACACCGCCCCTAGGCCAGCGGTGCCCCGCTCAATCGCCCCAACGGCTCCTGACACACCCCCAATTTCCAACTAACGGAATCACACCGTTTGGGAGTATGACAAACCAGGATCTCAGATCATTAGACATAGCGAAGACCTCTATATGAATTTCAAAACATACTTTGGTCTTTAAACATAACATCAGAGTTTACAAAAGTTGCGGAAGCGTTAAAACCAATAACAGATGTAAAGTAAACATTACAAACAAAATACTTAAATGTTCAAACTCAAATATTCAAAATGTTTAAAATGCATGAGACTCTATCTCCTAGTCCATGCCAGCTTTAACGCGCGCCTTAGCGTCCTGAGAAAACATGTAAATCAAGTCAACACAAAGGTTGGTGCATAACACAGGTTTTAATCATTCATAATGTTCAAAACAACAGTTTGAATAACAAGATGGTAGATAACATAATCACACATGCACAGTCATGATAGCTAGTCATATAAACTATTTACATACGTGTTTCGACACCGAAGCTGACGGATTGCCATGCTATAGCATGTTTTCGCCTTGCCACTATTGTCTATCACAACAATAGTAAAATCGTGTTTGGTCAGTCAAACACCTGCGTAGATCCCATCTACCAGGTGAGGTTTGTCAAACCTAATAGATCTATTTCCAACTACCACACTTTGCATCACAGCAAACTAAACGGTTCGAGGTGTGTAAGGACTTTCAAGTTGATATGTTTTCACATAATGTAAACAGCTAACTCATGCAAGTGATGATATGTATCTAAAACAGTTTGTTTCACATGTTTTCTCCCCCAAAACAGTTTTAAAATAAGAAAGGGCCGTGTACGCACCTTTGATAATAGCAGAATGATCAAATACGTGTGAACTTGCGTAGAAATCCTCTACGAATAATCTGTGGTTTTAAACAATAACTTAAAGTTATTCGGAATGTCGTTTTGTGCTTGAAATAACATACGTGTCAACACACGTATGTTAAAGTGTTAAGAATGTGTATACACAAATACGTGTGACTTTGAAATCGTTTAAATAAAATCATATTTGATTTTATTTAAATAATCGTAATTATACGCGATTTCGTTTTCGGTTAAAATATGAATTTTATCATTCTAAAACATTCGTATTCTCGTTACGGTTCCAACGCAGCTTGAACGGATCGAATCGGAGTTAGAACGAATAAGTTATGTTAAAAAACTAAGTTAGTATTAAAATCCAAAAAATGGTTTGGCCCGGACTCGAACCCGCGACCCTCAATTCCAACACACACGCA